>CM030374.1:21537149-22047149 GCA_003604175.2 Clonorchis sinensis
TTATGCTATATATATGAAGCACGCTCTTGACTTCGTTTGGGGCGTTAATATATCTTGTACACCTTTGGTGGTTGTTTTGGCACGCACGCTAGCTTGGGAGGCTCAGACCGAGAACTAAGCTGAGAAAGTACCGTTACTACACCTGGGTATATCATGACTTGGATGAAAAACATAATTGTTCGCATTGTACACCGATGTTTGGTGGAGAAGAGAAAGTTAATGGTGACGGCTGTCGGCCGAATTGTCCGTTGAGCTTGGCAATTTTGCTGCACGTGTTCTATCGCCAATTGACGTGTTGATGCGTGCCAAGACATGCTAGAACATTTGCAACAAAACTGCCAAGCGCAACAAACAAACAACTCGACCACCAGCTGTGGGAATGTGGACTGATAGAATCATTCATCTCGGTGTAAACACTGAATTTCTAGGTGTAGCGCAGTTGTGAAAATGGATTGACACTGATCAGATGCGTGTGAATGATGAATAACTGTCAGCGCAGAAGGTGGGCGAACAACGAATCATTCATCACCACGTCTGGACTACTAGCGAAAACATCGAGGTCGTTAAAAATCAAAACATACCTGGACTTAAGGTGCTTCGGTCTGTACAACGTAGTATGGAAGTTCGACGATGGCGAATCACAGAGGAGTCTTCCTTGATGGGTGAATCAAAGAACTGCTCGTCCTCCGGCGAAGGCTCAGTCAAAGCGGGCACATCGTCCAGATTTTCCGAGAAATCCCATGCGGCCTGTTCTTTGGCTGATGCCCGTTGGTAAACGGCGGTTGTTTCCCCATCAACACTAGTGGCATCCAGTTCAGCTCGAGCAGTAGCAGTGCGCTGACTGCATTCCGTCTTGTCGTATACGGCCGCCAGGTAGTCTTCGTTGACCGGCTGGACAGATACATCAGTGCAAACATCAGACGACAAGTCTGTGTGTTGTTGTTGTTGTTTCTCCTCCGTCTGCTGTTCACATTCGCTCAGCTGCTGCTGCTGCTGCTGCTCGTGCAGTGCCAGGGAGTGGGCCAGGAGCTGTTGTTCTTTTGCGGAGAATTCATGAACTTTGACAAAGTGGGGAGCTTCCAGGAATAGGAGTTCTGTGACAGATAACGGGAATGTGAAACGTCATGAATAGCTTGCTGTCTACACGGAAGAAGTTAAGGCTTGTGTTGTGACCACAAGTCAGCTGGATCGCTAGGAAAAGCAGTCAAGGGTGGAGTGAGTCTACTTGGGGGTAGATGAACTACTTAAAATAAGCGTCCCTGAAAATGTAGACAATCCGGTAAGTAGAGCGAAACTCCTCGACAGTGACTGCCTTTTCTTGACCTATTTAAACGTTTATCACGACTAACAGCAACAGGTAGAACAAAAAAACCAGTTTATCTGAATTTACCGACACGAACTGGGTTGTAACACCCTCAAGGGCGACCGTTTTAGATAGGTTCCGTCGACACCGACTCGTTCAGCTGTGGCACACACTATCCGTGCCTAATTGCCAAGCCACCCGAAGGAAGCACGAGGGCTGAAATACTGTCAGGTTGTCCAAGCCCAGACATGGTGAGTGGAGAGGCAGAGGTCGGGTTCGAACCACGGACCTTCCGATCAGTAAATTCGCGCCCTTACCACTGAGTCATCCCGCCCCTCGACACCAACTGGATAGGCATGTTTGCTTGCTAGAGAAAGTTCCGTAGGACAATATACTCGTCAGTGTGATTGGTTAGGTACCGTGCCCTGTAAAGTTTCAAACCGTATGTGATGAGGAACACGTAAATTCTAGCCACTAAGGCACTCAGTTTGACAGTAGCCGTCGATGTAGAGATGCTTCGCTGTACAAAATAGGTTGACAATGATCAGTCTGTAGAATACCAATACAGAGTTTAAAAACCACTGACCAAAAACAATCAGTACTCGTCAAAATTTTGACTGAAACTCGGGGCACTAGCGGGCTCCAGTCACTGGCCACTGCTTCTAGGAGGTCCTTAAAATGGGGACAGGAAGCCACGCTTGACGGTAGTGCATCATCCGTGGAAAAAATTGTATGGCAATGTGTGACCGTGAGCGTATTTCCAAGAATTGTAAATTATGCAATCTTGCATGTGACCGATTATCATTCCATGAATTTGTAACTTAGGATGATCCAAACGTTGTGGCGAAAGCCGACGTAGATCGGATGCTGCACTCTTTGGACGCAGTTCCGGTGATCGATTTGGACCGCAGTCGGATTCAAAGGACACCTGAATAGTTGATGAAAAGTGGTTAGACCTGAGGGGAAAACCAAGGGCTCTGCGATGTGCGAGCTGTTCGTAGTTGTAGAACGGTACACGCCACCGCGATTGATGACCTTGAAGAATCACATATGGATGCGTTCACACACGCTCAACAGGCCTGACAATGGATTTTTAGAAAAAAACTGGTCAGCTGTAACACCTTTCGGCGCCTAGCTGCCATGCTACCCAAAGGAAGCACGAGGACTGGGATATTGTCCGGTTGCCCAAGCCTAGACAGGGGAAGTCGATAGGCAGAGGTCGGGTTCGAAACACAGACCTTCCGGTGAGTGAATTCGCGCTCTAACTAGTTGAGCCATCTTTTAGAGGTTGATGTACAGTGAAACGAGACACCATGATCTCGTATGAGAAAAACAGTGAAGTAACGGTCGAAAATTTGATTCGTTCTATCGATGGAGGTGTGTTGGGACTTAACACTCCCCTCTTCCTCTAAATAAGCCTAATATTTCAACAGCTTGGGGACTTCGAACTTACTGAAAAAAGGGAACCCTTGATTGGCCGGATGTTCAATTGCTAAAACCAATTAGTGTTCCGTTTCAACAAGCAATGTCCCTCTGAATAGTGTAGGATAGGAGGAACCTCAGGTGATACTTCCGCTATTCGGCCAGAAAATTGAAATTTCTCTTCAATAGTGACCACAATCTGCCGTTAAGCAGTCTTCTAACGAGTTCGGCCCAGGATATTCGAATGCGTGTACCTCCCTACAGCAGCATCAGCTAACACCGAGCTTGTTTCTAACATGACTTATGAAATAAAAAATAGGTATGTATGCCGGATAAGTGTGACTGAATCGGGCTGGGATCATAAGAAGCGAGGAGTTGACGGGGGTCTTCAATAGATCGCCCCGCCTGAACACTCGCTTTAGGGGTACTGATAGCTTAACCCAGGCACAGTGCTGCCGAACGTATGGGCTATAAGGAATCCGCTCCATTAACACACCAGGTACCCGGTGTGTATTGTTTTAGACCAAACTTTCCACAGTAAGCAACTCCTCTTGATAAGATAAGTCCTTGTTTGGATCATGACCATTCCACTAACAACATTCAGAGTCACCATCTTTCAGATTTCGGTTTGGTTGCTGCGTCATAGGGAACCTAATCACCTCCGAGTCGTACCACAAAAAATCTCAAACTGTTATCCTATGTGACAACACCAAATAACTCAACAACGAATGTGGTGGCTTATTGGCACGAAATTTGGCGAATGATTTGTCACCGATTTTCGCCGATTTGACACGGTCAAAGATAAGTTAAAAGTGCGGAACTGCTTGGTCTGCCAAAAATGGTGAGGCGAGCAAAGCAGACCGACATGTCGCATCTGTAGAACCGATAGTGGTTCGAATATTCCCATTTCAAACTAACGGACCATGCATGCATGGCGACTTCGAAAAAAAATGTTACGCCTTGACAGATCATTAGTAGAGCATGGACCTAGAATCCAGTGTACATCTACTGCACTTCAGTATGGTCGAACGCTCCGCGTCATTGCTGCTGAACGTTTCATAAGTCCGGGCGATTTCCGGACGAAATCATCCCGCGAATATTTTACAAGAAGAGGGGCAGATTTACCCGTTGCTTCCCCTTTGGTTTCTTTTTAATACTGTGCACTGCCATCCGTGATGATGAATGCTTCCGTAAAAGGCAATTAGCTACAGGCCTCGAAGCACAGTCAAGTTTTACTCGGCCGCTCTAATCTAGTTATTACGCGACTTCGTGTCCTGCAGTGCTGCCTGGCTGACTTTTTCGACCCGAGGTGATGTCATTGAAAGAAACTTGGTGGATACGCTTAAGAGAGATGGCTCAGTGGTTAGGACGTAAGTTTACTGACCGGAAGACCCGTGATTCGAACCCGACCTCTGCCTCTCGACTTGGGCTTGGGCAACCTGGCAGTATCTCAACCTCCCGCACCCCCTTCGGCTGGCATGGCAGATAGGCGCCGAAAGGGTGTTACAGCTGAACGATTTATTTTTTTATCTTTACGCTTCGGAGCATATCCCCAACTAACATGTTGAGCGTGAGTATAATTTGTCTGGCACGACAGAATAAGAGGTTTTTCGTGAAGCAACCAAACAAAATAAGAAAACATTTTCAGTTAACTGTCCACACGAGAGTTAACCTATATGGCCCGTATGTATGCGGTCGCGAATTGTGTAGTTCACACTACCCTAACATGAACTCGATACAGTCTACATCATAGGGGCTTCCAAAAAGGATCCAAATTGAGCTGGGTCTCCCCCATTCTTCCATGTTGCACTGACGGAAAAGCCACGAAGCCTCACTCCTGCCTCGATCGTTCGAGGGAACCAGTAGACTAAGATCAGTTACACACGGAGAAAGATTAATGTCTGCTGAGCACGGCACCTCTCAGTAGAAAGCTCTTCTCAAATGGAGAAAACAAGACACTTTGGCACAAACAACAGAGTCCATCACGAGGCGCGCACTAGTATGGATGAAGGGTGCAACACCGACCTTGAAAACAAGACACATACCATTTCGGCCACTCATATACAGGTGTGGTCCCGAATCGCGCGAGCAACTGACCTAGACAGATGCAGCAAAGTAAGAACTTTCTCAGCACGCACACATCTTCGCTATGATGGTGGAGGGGGGTGGCAGAATGCACACAAACGATTCGATAGTAGTGGAATAGAAGAATTCCTGTGTGCTGTCGAGTTCGCGTGCTGTACTGCCGGGCACTGCCCGCCTCGCCCCACATGCATTCAGGGTCGTTGTTTACCGGTCGTGTATTTGCGTGTGTTGATCAACTGAAGTCTAGCTGTAGTTGGACGCGACAGTTGATGTCTGGAACGGTTGAATCCTAGCGACAACAATGTCGAATGCGTATTACTGACCTGGCTGTTAGAGGTCATGTTGTAGGTGGATCAATATATGGCAAGCATGAGTTGAAAGACCGTCGTGGTGGAATAGTGTTGGGGCGAATGAGTCACTACATATAGGAATCTCACGGATGTGTTGCATGCAGTGTGAAATTATACATTCCAGCAAAAAAGCTGTTCGTCCGCATAAACTGAACAAAAGTGCATTTTATGGTGTAATCATAGCCTAATGTTCAAAACTGCATATTTCGTCATTATGGGCAGAGTGAGTAGACATCAATATGTGAGAAGTAAACGTTGGTGACCACCCACCAAACAACGACAATAACGACGGAGTAGGAGTGCTCTAGTAAAGAGTGAAAAAGGAGGGCGTAAGGATTCGTAGCAAAAGACAATGGATCTAAGGACAACGGCCAAGAGAGTTGAACGTGGCTACAACACTGGATAGACGTAGTGGCTGTTGATCTGTTGGTATCATCAAAGACAGCAACATCAGTGTTGACACTGATGCTTCACTGGCATTCTGAGGTGCTTACACCTCCAACCGCTCAATCAGACAATCTGGAAAGAAATTGACACATGAACGCCATTGACATCGATTAGCCGCCATTTCTTGCAACGTCTACAGCCAAGCACAGGCGGGGTCACGGGAACCCCTCCTGGAAGGCGTACAATACCAACAACACACAAACTCTCTTTCACGCTTTTCTGCCAAGTCATGCGCTGTCCACCTCGCGGTTTGCGCCATTCTGAAGGAGGCACGGAGAACAACACTCGTCTCGGTAGACGGTGTTTCGGCATGCATAGCACATAACCGAGCCATCATAGTCGGTGGTGCTGGATGACTTCCACAATTGAAGTACCTGCAGCACAACCAAATACCTGTTTTCTAATCACCTCGTTACTATCACGCTGACGCCATCCGACTCCAGCCACGCTTCTGAGGTATCGGTGGTCGGTTGGTAACTGAATTGCAAACGTTTCGTCACCATGCGAAGAGACATCATCGGTGCGCACTTGTCAACCTCGGCGAACAGATCAACAGCCACCTGATCAACAACTAATAAACTCAACGGAGCTACCCGTGTAACAGTGGATACTACTGATGAGGCATGCGAGTAGCATGTCTTCTCGTAAATCCGCTTCGCTCTCTTGAACGGAATTTGTGGAGTCGCTTTGTAGCATTTGCTTGCATTTGAGTAACAGTCAATGAATATCCAGGAAAGTTCAGGAAGACGCATTCAAGTAGAAGATAAATATTCAGTTTTGTAAAAAAGATGCATATGAGAGTTTTGCTCCCCTGTCCAATAGTCTGTAACTATTAAGTTGGTGTTTCTCCAATAAACAACTCCGCAGCGAAGGCCTTCTTCCTTTTCACCCGTAGTTCGACGCCAACTGGATAGACGAGTCTGTTTGACACAGTGCCTTTGCAAACCTCACACATAATTGCCCACATCTGAGTATATCCTATTCCTTCCGGTTCGTCTCTTTAGAAGAACGCACGGATCTTTTCCAGATAAGCCCCGCCAATAATGCAAAAAGTGCTCGTGCGAAAAGCTAAGATCCGCCCCATTTTGCCAGCTCCAATTTACTGTACGCACACAACATTGACCTATTTTTGATGAAAACAATTCCTTATCCGCATCTAGACTCATTTCGTGCAAAGATTTTCTCCGTTCGGACGTAAAACCTTAAATGAACTTTCTGACGCTTTCAACTCTCGTTCATGACAAGGAGACGGCAATACGTATTTTGCAAAACTACGGAGTGATCCATCAGCAACAATGGCCACCAAATGACAATTTCAACTGTTTCTGACAGGTGGAGGTGTAATGCCCGACAGTGTCGGCAAGAAATCGGTCTTCGAAGGGAACTTGGGTGGGGCGGTCTAGGATGGAGTTTCGGACAGCAATTCTATTCATTTATTGCTGGTCCAAAATTTGGGCGGCTTTTGCAGACTCCAACAGTTATCGGCGGCCCAGATCTACACGTCGAGATCGATGAAACGCTAATATCTCGCCGCAAAAACCACGCAGGCCGACTCCTTCCCCAGCAGTGGATTTTCAGAGGGATCTGCCGGGAAACTAAAGAGGTGTTTAGGTATGCAGTGCCAGATCGAACTTTGACAGGCACAATCCAGACCTGCATCGCTCCCAGCTCAATCATCATCTCCGATATGTGGGCATCATACCAAGGAATTGAAACGATGATTGACATGAATTATACTCATGAAACGGTTAATCATCATGAAATGTCCCAATTTCACTCTCTTCAACAACGCATGGAAGAATTCAAAGTTCGACTAATCGTCCTAGTCTCTTCCTGTTGCTCTCTCTGCGTCGTTAGCTGCCAGCAAGGATGGTTTCCGATTGAATTATGTCAATCTGGCAAGTCCAGTTTTGGCCTACTTCGGACTCATCAGGCAAGCCTGGTCACCGAAATTTCATCAATCTAATGTCACACTTAAACACAAAATAGTAAAAAAAAACTGTTCAGCTGTAACACCCTTTTGGCGCCCAGCTGCCATGCCATCCGAGGGAAGCACGAGGACTGGGATACTGCCAGGTTGCCCAAGCCTAGACAGGGGAAGTCGAGAGGCAGAGGTCGGGTTCGAACCACGGACCTTCCGGTCAGTACGCTCGCGCTCTAACCACTTGAGCCATCTCGTCCACCAAATAGTATGTATGTGATGATATACAGTCAGTTGCTAACTGAACACTCAACTGAATATCTCTTGCTCTTCGGTGGAGCAAGTTCCCGTAACCTATGTGGTTGGGTTTCCGTGTGAAGTTGCTACAGACCGTCTGAAACTCATTCGAGTTGTCAAGATACACTGTTACCATTGATGAGCGTTCACTAAGTGATCGATGCTTAATTCGTTCGACTTTTCAAGTTTCAAGTGAATGAGGTTGACACCGTGACAAGCGTAACGACGAGAAGATGTTTAGCTGCTGATAACTCTTTGGGCGTACGTAGACCGAGTATCTCAGATACATGGAATTTAACCGTGAGAACGAAGAAGCCAGTGTTTTGCCACTTATTGCTTGCAAAGACGGACCTTACTGTTACAATACTGTAAAAAGATGTTTCTTTTTTAGTCCGTTAGCTTGAGAAGAACCAGGAGCTCGGTTCAAAATTGATTTGGTACAAACAACTCTCCGAACACAACCCTACTCAACTGGTTGGCACAATAGTTGGACAGACAATCAAAACCGGGATTGGGGTCCGAAGAGATTCGCACTGGACAAGATCTTTTCTTCTACCCTTAAGTGACAAAAAGCGCGTTTTTTCAGTTGAAGCAGAGCTGGTACAATGAATGTTTAAGGGTGCGGTAGAAGTGGATGGAAATTTCACGCTCAGGACATTCAAATTTGGCCGGAGGGCGAGCGTCCGTGGTAAATTTTCGCCCAACAAAGACAAAGTTGACGAAACTCCAGGCATCTTCGGATAAATCTGGACTGAATGCGAAATCAGACTACAACCCCTCTGCTTCATTCTCCATTCGCATTATATGTGTCCACTGCAGTAGGCCTTCCCTTTTTCCAAATGGTTTGAAATACATACAGCCAACAAATTCGTTGCGAAATACTAACTTTTCTAAAGGACAAAACTGATAGGAAATCAAAGTTGCACAAGAAGATATCTTGTGTAGAAGATAAAAAAACAAGTAATGCCAAGGGGACTATTGTGGTGGGTTCCAACAACGCGATACGGCATTCACGGTTATGGGTGGAGACCATAAGAGTATGACAATGCAAAGGGAGCCAATGGCAGTCCGATGGAACCCGGTGCACAATGGTGCATGCACAAAGCAGCATGTGCGTACATATAAACGGCCTGCATATGGTGTAAAAACGAGGGGGGGACCAGAGGATGGACAAGGGGGGGGGAGTAGTTCTGAAACCATTGACATGCTCAACAGTAGTCCGTAATTTTGAATTCAAGTAGGTACAGTTGAACAGTTGACACACGATGCAGGCAAAAAGTGGTCAGGTGGTCGGTATCACTTATGAGACACACGTAATATGACTAGGGAGTACTTGACATTATACGTTTTGGTAGGTACATCGATGATCGCAGAGTCACCCCTAGCACTGTTTTAACCTTAACGTTCAGCTGTGACACCCTTTTGGTGCCTAGCTGCCATGGCACCCGAAGGAAGTACGAGGGCTGGGATACTACCAGGTTGCCCAGGCCTAGACAGGGAATGTCGAGATGCAGAGGTCGGGTTCGAAACACGAACCTATCGGTCAGTAAATTCGTGCTCTGAAAACTTCAGCCACCTTGACCCAAGTTTGTATATAGATGCATTAAACATAAAGAAGCAAACTCAGTAAAACCGAATACACCAACATTGCGACGGTGTAATACAGCGAAACAGAGTACGACACATACGCAAGACAGAAAAATATGAGGGAATGGTAACAAAACGCAGCAGCCGACAATCAAAACCAGTTGCGAACCACTCAAGTCTCCTATTAACTTGAATAGCGGCAACCAATCGGGCGACAGAAGAGTACATGACCAAGTCGGACCCCGTTTCTGGTTGACACATGGTCTAGGTCACGGAAACCCGACAGGAGGAAAGATCTATCATTAAAGACAAATTGTCAGCGACACTAGAAGTAAAGTCATGAGAAAAATTCGTCCTCCAGGAATCCATCCAAAGTATTGGACAATGATGAGGCAGTAAGAAGGCTTCGCGGAAGCCGGTTGAGAATGTAAGTCTACACGAGGTAATAAAAACGAACTTTGGCAGATGGTGCCCAGTCTGAGTGGAAGAAAACCAGGCAACATCTACCGTGTTTCTTGTTCATGAGAGCGGAAGAAGGTTCCGGCGAGATTCCTAAACTGCGCAGAAGATTTCTTTGTAAGAACAACAAAGGCAAATCGTTAACCTTTGGAAAACTGATCTGGTGTGGACTGATACAATGAAGTGACACCAGCCACAACATCCAGCACGAGATGAATTCGTGAATTCCGGTCTAACCGAAAAGACGAATTCCCTGGAAAATCGTGTAGCCACAGTTAAGGCAGCAGAACAAAAGTTTCAGTTAGGGAAAAAACAAAATTTGAGTACTGACGCCAAACGTTCGCTTCTGTAGGCGCGCCATAGTTGCTTTACCACTGGTGAACAAGAGAGTACACACACACCTCTCTGGCATTCACTATGATGTTTGACTGAGTGACGTAGTCAGCGGCCGACAGGCCTACCGTCAGTCGAGGTTCATGGGAGTGATTTCCGCTCAAGTCCCAATAACTGCAGACAAACGGAGTTACCCCATGTGTTAGCTGCAATTTTGAAAAAAGAATTTAAGGTTCTTTCTAAAAGCATTAGAAAAAAAACCTATTTTAGTGTAGCGTACCCGCTCGATAAGGGAGAACTCAAGTAAATAGTGCGCATCAAACAAGCTAATACGATGATGATATCTTTGCAGAGGCTGACCAGAAAACAAATTTACATGCCCCTTCCCTTACGAGATCGCAAAAAACTTCTTGGCTGTCTGAGACATCGATGCCGCAAGCGTTCTACCGAGGGTAGCCTGAAGCGCTCCCCGGAACTACTTGGGACGCGGAGCAGATACAGTCCATCATCTAGTTTAAAAGAACAGGATATGTTTTTTTATGAAAAAAAACTGTCTTGAGCAATTCACCCTATCCCGCGTGTCAAATGCTTTCATGCTACCTGGTAGATCAGTACGATAAAGCTAATTGCTTGTCTTTTCCCTTTCCAGCATCAGGTTTGTGGAAAGAACATAAATCTGCCGGTCTTATATCCGTTATCAAACAAGTCTCCCACAAAGAGAACAACGCTGAGCAAATTCCTCCCCTTGTGTTGAGGGATTTCAAGAGACCCGGGGCAAATGAGATCATTGTTCAAGCATTAAGTCCGCACTCACTAAACCAGTTTAATGTGTGTGAACGTACTTGTGTACAATTCTTCCCTGGTATCGATTGGTCCTCAATTGTGGTGGGACAATTTGGGGTGTAGGCCTCCAAAATTTGCAATGGGCCCATGTGACCCAGTGATTAACATCTCGGACATTCGTCTGGGGAGACCTGGGTTCGAATCCCCGTATGAGTGCCTTTAAAGTGGCTGCTGGAAAACTGTACATACAGGCCGTTTCGTCAGCGAGTGATGCAAGAGGATAGTTCGCTTAAAGGCTTCAACTATGCACAGGGGGTCATTCTCTTATATTCAGTTGCATTGTCATGAAAACGTAGGTGTCCTTCGAACTTTCACCGCTGACCCCTTGTCAGTGTAACTCTCCACATAATTTCCACAGAGTTATGCAGTTGCGCATCAAGGATCAATGAACACCTCTTCAGTTCACTCAGTGAAAACTGAGAAGAGGAAGCCGCGATATGCTGTTCACTGAATGCCAAGATTATCTATCCCAGCCTGAAAGATTAAAAGAGCATCTGGTATACAATGGGTTTTGCTCAAAATCCCCAAATCAACTGAAAACATTTTGTACACTGATGTTTCCCCCGCCGCCAGGCAACACCAGTCACGTACGGATAATGAACACCAAACCGTCGAGATGTGTTGGTCACCCATTACTGGTCATTACATATTGTTTTCATCTGCCCAGAAGTTGATTCAAGCTAAAAAAAATCACAAAACCGCATGATCATTACGGTTATTCCACAGGAATGCACTCCAAGTTAGCGGCATCCAGCGTGAAAAATACGGGGAATTTGTTTGCGATCAGAAAACTCAATCGCATAGTCGTCCATCCACTCAAACGATGATAGGTCGGAATGGTGCATTTGATTTGCGTCGGTTTTTGCCACAAGGTTAGGGAAACAACCTAGTTTGGAAAATCGGACACCTGATGCATTATGTCAGTTTATAGCGTGCTCGTAGTTACTCTCGGCTGCACGGTTGCTCTATTGTTTAGAGTGGTGGTTGATTTCTGTAACGTGCTTGTCCATGCGTGTTCCGAGTGGGCGGGCAGCCAGACCATTTTGTGCGTCCTCTACGGATCACAACTTCAGTTTTCTTCTCTTGACTCGAAAACCATAGACCATCAGTTCGGCATACTGATGGCTTCAGAACGGCCCCCTCCTGTCAGTTAGATGCACTTGCGGCTCAGTTCCAACTACATGTGGGGCATTGCCGTCCGTGTGCTGGGGTTCGTTGACATAGACCAATCAGGAGACGTACGGTAGCCCACAAGCCAAAATGCCACTTGGCTGAGCAGGTGCAGTGGGTGTGAACATCATACAAGTTGACGTAAAGTGCACTCTTCACTCGCAGATCGCTTTTTTTGAAGCTAGGGGTGGGGGTTCGGACATCCTGGCGCCCGTCAGCTGGTTCCATGAGCTATGTACGGCTCTGCTGCCTCCCTGCCCAGCTTCAGTAACTTGCTCATAAGCTATTCAGACAGTCACTAATGTCGAGTAAACCATTTATTTGCATAGTAATTCGTGTGAACGGAAGAATCAATATGGATCGGATCAAATCTCTCAGTTGCGATGAGTTTCCATTCGAATGTATAGTGCCAAGACCGGCTCAGGGTCAGATATCTAGGACATTGAACTATATTCCTGTCACACACATAAGACCGGCGTGAACCGATAGCGTGAATGAAGACCAACTTGTCAGAAGCTTGTTTACTGGCTACCTGTTGAGTAGTTGTCATGTGTGGTTGGAGATACTATCTAGCTGTCTGTCTGACTGACTGGTGAACAACTGGTCCGAAAAGACAGCCCGGTTGGGAATATTTTGACGGTTCTATTTAACACTATCAACTGGTCTTTTTCGCCAGCTGTGCCAATAAAGTTTTTTTGATTTTGTGTGACTTTATAGACAAGATGGATGGGAAAAAGTGTCCGTGCATCTTTTGTTGATGAAGCAATAGGTGTGCGAAAATTTTCAAGACGAGGACCACATAGGGAGTCGAACTGACGTCACCGAAACGGAGGCGCAAGATGTCAACCACAGCCCAGCAGTTGTTACAGCGGTAAATACTTTACAAGCGCATACTAATCAGACGACCAATTTGGAGTAACGCTCAGTTACTGTGAGCATGTGAACCGACTAGTTCAGTCGCGTCCTTCAGAGTTCACTTGTGTCGGACGGTCCGCCGGCTACCTGATACGTTATTCTGAAGTGCTTAGGTGACCAGGTTGCTTCGGTGCGGGTATTGTAACTGTTGGCTGAGGGACCTCTTTGTTCACTCACTCAAAGTATTGCTGGCTGCAGTTATACTATCGGTTAGCATGATCCGTAACACTGCATCGGATGAGTAAAGCGCTCAGTGTAACTGACTGAGGAATGTGTACCGTTGAGGAACGGAACACGTGCCGCTGGAGGTGAAGCGTCTGGCCATTGAAGTAATCATCAACATGACAGTAAAAGCTGGTGAGGTTTTTGTCATGGAATACAATATAAAGCACCTTAAAGATGGAGATGTAAAAAAATCTGAAAAGGGATTTGGTTCAGTTGCCAAGAGATGATTTGTTTAAAATAAAGAGGTGATCGTCTGACAATGATGTCGATGACACGGTGGAGATGTTCTAAGTGATGCTTTTGTCAATCGTCAAAACTGGCATAAAAAAATTTCGTGGGACACTGGCAGGGACCGAACCCAAATGGAAAACCGGCCTTTCTGGTGTATTTTTGGAGAGAATTGTATTGCACAAGTGCCTCTCAGGGGGTGAGGATTTACGGCCAAGCTCAGTACAACATATTTTACTGTCCTTCCCATTGGTTCTGGTGTTTCGGTGACTGATTCTGCGGACTATCTCATGCGACGGGGAAAGCAAACGTGATATAGAGGGCGTTCCTTTTAGGTAAACACTACTGGCATAGGGAGAAGGCATTATCGTGAAGGCCCTGAAGTTAGGTTGTCTTTACATTCTATCTTTAGGAAAAAACATGGTTTAAAATCTATCTGTATTCACGTAAATCTCTACGCCAACCTGTATTCGTTTTGTGTTCTGCTACTCGAGATATTCAAATTATCAGGCAATAAAATGAAATAATCCGGTAAACGCTCGTTAAAAAAAATTATTCCACTGGTTAACGCACTGAGGTTTCATTATTAGGCATGGAAATACTTGATGTGTCGCCACTCTCCTTGTTGAGAGGTTCTCATTTGCTAAAAGGCCAGTTTTCTGGATCTCGTCGAATTGTGGAGTCCGTCTGGGATTCATTCTCCGACACTGTCCTGTAAAATGGGTAATAAAGCGCCCTGTACGTAGAGGCTGTGGTGCCTTCCGTGTTGACAGAAGATCCACTGAACTTGTACCAGATAAATGTAGGCCCTCCAATCAGTTGTCAAATGAAAGACAGAATGTGATGTGTCAAATTGTGCTCAAATGAGTGCGCACAAAAATGCTTTGACCCCACGTGCACTCAAATGACCACTGTGGTTATTGCGGCATTGCAGCTGTGGTAATGTCGAGCTGCTTTACCCTGCCTTGTAGAACCTTCACCCTCTGACAGCTGGTGTAGGGCTGGTGCGTGGCTACCAACCAGTCCCACACTCACGTCACTTTGCTTGGTCATAAAACGGTAGTCTCTGCGTCAAGGACGTGGCACACGTAGAAATCATAACAGAGCTAGCATTCAGTGGCGAAGTACCGGTGTTCGACGCTGATGAAACAACTAAATATACTCTGGGCAAGTAAGAAATTAGGTGACCTCGATGAGCATGACCATCGTTGACAGCAATACACCAGGAATACAAACTGGGAAGGAAGCTTCAAGAAAGAGGAAAAGGACAGGAGCAGGGTAGGGATTTACTGTGAAGTCATGCATCCTTGAGGAAAATGGCCGCATCTTCGGATAACAGCAAAATAAACACATTCGGGCATCTGTCGAAGTAAGACACCATCAGCAGGATTGACCCAGCATGCTTCGCGAATCCTGCCCTACATAAGTCTAACACAAAACGACGGGCTAACTTTAGCACGACGGTTGGGTTAGGAAATGATAGCGTGTGCGCTACTGGGATCGTTTGCGTGTCATGCCCTACACGGCTTCCAACCAGCTGCAAGCAGAATCATGTGGACTCTAGCCAGGAAGGTGCCGAGATCCCACAGCACTCAACCTGACCGTAGACGTTTTCGTTTCATCATGTCATGTCATGACCTGTCCTTTGCGAAGCTTTCGCCAAAATTCGCTTGAAACAGAAAGCAATGCTTTCTTGGGTAGACGTTATCACCGGTTCAACAAATCGGAGAATCGGTCAGCTGTAACACCCTTTCAGTGCCTAGCTGCCATGCCACCCGAGGGAAGCACGAGGACTGGGATACTGCCAGGTTGCCCAAGCCTAGACAGGGGAAGTTGAGAGGCAGAGGTGGGTTCGAACCACGGACCTTCCGGTCAGTAAATTCGCGCTCTAATCACTTGAGCCATCTCGCCCCCGGAGAGCAGGCGGTTGACTACCGAGAGACGACGGGACTCAGTGAATGGGAAATGGCAAGAGAACTGGACCGATCAAAAACGGTTGCACCGAATTTCCTGACGGATACTTCGATATGGTCTTTGAATTGCTGGGTGTCAGAAATGAGATTGCCGGTTTCATTGGCGGGTCAAGTGACCAACTTGGAGAAGTTGCCGGATGTACAAGGTTTCGTCGGGCGGTGGAATAGATTAGACATTTTCATTCAAGCGCATAGATACACTGAGATGGGAAATAAGCGGGAAAGGGCACATACTTGTGGCCAAAGAACTCGGTAAAGACGACAAAAAGAACATAGCGCACGTGAAAGAACGTTGACTTGGCATTTAATGAGTTGGAACTTAGAAGAGGGGAAAGGAAGACGGAGGATATTAGAAGAATTAGAGAATTCAGGGGGATGTGGAAGAGCAAGAAAATTGACATGATTGAAGGGTGTACATTAAGAGGACAGGAACCAATTCTGTGGTAGCTACAGTAAAATAAAGCGAGATGCCAAGTCCCGACTGTGAAAAACTGTTCGATAAACTCACGGGCGGGAAATGTTGCAGATACGACACGTAATTCCATGTCGGATTGGATCAAGATCAAGGTAACAACTGTTCAGCTGTAACACCCTTTCGGTGCCTAGCTGCCACGCCACCCGAGGGACGCACGAGGACTGGGGTACTGCCAGATTGTCCAAGCCTAGACAAGGGAAGTCGTGAGGCGGACGGTCGGGTTCGAACCACGGACCTTTCGGTCAGTAAATTCGCGCTCTAACTGCTTGATTAAGAGGAGACGGTAACCTTCTGGAAAGAGGATTTCAGGGGTTTCGGGACAAATGAAACAGTTGTCTCTGAAACAAAGTCGCTTCTCGCAGAAGACCCTGACTTGCGATAATTTGTTCTAAAGTGCTGGATTAGGGATGGTTCAGGAAGAATGATGTGGAATGCTATTGAACTCAAACAGTTTAAGATGGGCATAGGGAATGATAAGGGGTGAGGGACTTGGAGGGGGGGAGTCTGTGTGCGCATGACTAACCCTACCCGGCGGTGGTGTCAAGGTCGGTATTCACTGCAGTGCTAGCGTATTCACTCAGGGCCAGTCAGAGTGGCACTGAGTAGCATTATTGATAGCACAAAGGGTGGTGAAATTCCCACAAATCTATAGGTTAAACAGGAAACGGATGATAAATCAATGACGTAAAGGAGAAATAAAGTGGAAGAAAGCGTCTCCAGCATCTGCTGAGTTCCTGGTCAGGTCGACAACGTAATCCATGAGTACTCGCATTGTGTGACAGCTGCAGAAGCTCTTGATCCAGTTTGTGAGGCCTAGGTGGTAGGACACGCGGTGAGAGTGGCCTACCAGACCCGTCCTAAGCACATCGAGGGAAGTCAAACTACCTTCACCAGAAGAATACAGCAATGAGGACCAAACGCAAGACGCATAGGTTAACTAGAAGGCATTGTCTTCAGGAGCTCACGAATGTTCGAACGAAACTGATGCCAGACCATTAGAAAAACGGGGGTAATGGAGATGTGTCGGTAGTTGTTCCCTTAGGAATGGAATGGAAATGGTTAAGTTTCTTCTAACAGACAGAGAAATTACTAGCAAATATGGATAAACGGAAAAGCTCGGAAATGATAGAAACAAGTGTGAAGGGCGGAACAACATAGGAAGGACACCATTGGAGCAGTCTCTCCAACAAACAACAGCGGACACCTCTCGTAGTAACAAATAGTAAAGTGGGTCAGAGTTGGCTGAAGCAGAGTTGAGTTGAAGAAAAGGTGGAACTGTGAACAACTTTCAGTTTTTACTAGAAAGAAAGGTTGAAGGATGTTGGACGAGTGATGTACAGACGGAGGTGAGGAGGAAGAAAAGTTAAGCATAACTATTCGTAATGGACTACTCATAAGGTTGCTGAAAACTCTTCGACAGCCCACGACCGGTTTCGCCCTTCCAGTTCGAGCTCATCAGGTAGGCGCAGTCCCCGAGTTTCCGTCAACCTTATGTTCTACTTGAACCCAAATTGGACTGTTTTCGAGAAATACACTCATCTGCAAATCAATTTGGTTTTTGCGAGAGACTCACCTGTAACCCAGCTGAATCTCTCGTTTGTAAGCATAACTATCTTTGGCAAATCCCCCCCCGAAATGATCGACTTTCAGTTGGTGTTGACGATAGTTGTCACGAGACTGCTCGTCGGTCGTAGATGGACATGCGTTACACGCGGCCACGTATGTCAGCGAGCCAAGTACCTGCACGGCTGGATGGATTGGCTCATGCCGCCTGACAGTATACTTGTTGTTCACCAAGTCTTTTTATCATTCCAACAGGACAATGGGGATAAAAAAACCTGTCTACCCGAGTAATGAGTTGTACAGATCACAACCTTAGTCCTGATATGGTCATCCCTTCATGAGGTTCCCCCCAACATGGCCCACTCATAAGGACGACTTTTCCGTTTCTCGTTTTTCCCCACTGGAATGGACGAGACAATCCTACCCCCTGGTAGAAATCACCTTTGAATAAAGACCATCCAGCCATGCGGTAAATATCTTCCTTCCATCAAAATGGACCATAAGAACTATCAGTACCACGTTCTAATGAGAACGGCTCATTTGTATGAATGGCAAACTAACTAACTTCATCATTTTAACCCAAATCCGGAGAAGTTACTACGTGTATGTTACACAGGATCGTATTTTCAGAGTTTCACAGTCTGCTTATGATTGTAGTTTGCAAGAATGAGTCCATGGGTCATAATCCTGTGACACGGAACAGTTGTTGAGAGACAGCCTGTGCCGGATTTCTCGACACATAGCAGGCTGTTGTCAGATGTTGAAACCAGAAGTCGGTCCATATTCCACGCCCCAATCACAAACACATGTCTACAGCACCGTTGTTACAAGTTTTGTTAGGATTACGACGCGAGGACTAGCGATTGACCGGGAGTGAGTAGCGAAGAAATAGACAAAGGTGTGAAGATACACCGTGGTAAACCGAGAAACGATACTATAGGTCCGTTAAACTATGGCTTGTGTGAGCAGCCGACTTTGTGCCTCCTGTGTGTACAATAAAGTCTGTGCAAAATTTGAGCCCTCCACGGCCTACCATGCGCAAAAGGGGTCAGGTTTGATCACTATTTGACACCAACCAACTAAAAGTCAAATGGAAACTGATTGGAACCGATTGAGACGTCACGGTTTCAGAAAGATTTGGTGAACAGCTGTAAATTCAGCGATTGTTAACCACACCCCTTTGAAACAAGTCTATCTACTCATTTGCAAATCAATTTGGTTTTTGCGAGAGACTCATCTGGAACCCAGCTGAATCTCCCGTTTGTAGTGTTTCAGCTGGGTTTCAGGCGAGTCTCTCTCGCAAAAACTAAATTGATTTGCAAATGAGTAGATAGACTTGTTTCAAAGGGGTGTGGTTAACAATCGCTGAATTTACAGCTGTTCACCAAATCTTTCTGAAACCGTGACGTCTCAATCGGTTCCAAGCGGTGGTGTCGAAGCCGCTTTGCTTCGCCCTCGCATGGCACCGTAGACGGTTTCAAACATGAAGCGGATCTTCCGGTGTTTGCAAAGCAGTGTGAATGAGCAACTTTGCATGCGCGGCTTTAGAGATCAGGGCAATGTCCAGACTGAAGCAAATGAAACAACACTTATGGGGGCTATAGTTGATCATTCCGATTAGCCAACAGCTTGAAATAAGAACCAGGTTTCTACGGAAGAAGCATTCCTTTGCATTATTAAAATGGCGTTAACCGGATATGCGGCTGAAGTTTCCAGTTAACCTTTTTCGAGGACTAGGTCTACCTGATGAGCCTAAAAAAAGGTTGAAACCAGTACTGCGTTGTCTAACGGTTTCCATTATCCTTATGAGTAGTGTCGCAAGAAGGTTTTCATTCCTATGGAAAACTGGATGAAGGTCGTCGAGGCGGGGCAAAAGACAAATCAACTAGAGCCATCTCATTCAACTTTGTTGAAAATCGGAAAAAAACACGAGTCATAAATAGCGTTATAAGGAAACATACCCTGATTGCATGGGAATGACAATCAATATTGTTCTGCTAATAACCGATTCGTTGGTTTTATAGTTGTCTAAAACTCATGGGTCTTCGCAGACGCACTTGCCCCTGATAGAGAGGACCTATTTAAAACACAGTGGCCTTCCAAAAAGGTGTGCTGTTTGTAAAAATCCATATACATTTTTAAGCCTGTCCTAGGATGGGATAAACAAGTGCGCGGACACTCGTCAACAAAACGACAGCAACGGAGTCCTGGTGAGATTCAAGTACAAGTACTTTTGTGGGTTCCAATGCAATCGCGACATGTGACCACTGAACACGTGTATTTCATCAGGTCGATGCACTTTGCATGGAACGTGCTTACAACAAAAACAATAGTAAAACATGTGTACTTTTGACCAGCTGCAATCGGCAGCGGTTTGGTTGAACAAGCAAACACACAAAAACTAGTGCTGTGGTTAGAGCTGAAAGAAGTTCAGATGACCGTCCAGGACCGAAGCGCACATACGCGACAGAGCGCGATCGCTAGCTGAATGGCCAGAACGAGACGATGGAGCCACGTGACCCGAGCTATGATTGGTCCGTAAAGGACTGAAAGCCACCGCTGCTAAGGGTGCGGTGGCCGTAATAAAATTGCGCACGACACCATGCGCGGAGGAATATTGTGAAATACTGTGATCTCAAGGTCGACAGTCCTGCAATACAGAGTAGGAAAACGACTGATGTGGGGTATTACGTGCAGATGTAGGCTTCAAGAGGAGAATGGGCGTAGGGTGATGTGCAAACGACTAGTCAGTAGTAGTTCTGCAATACCGTCTGATCGAGCCCGACTTTTTTGCTTTGCACCCTGGCTAAGCTAGATCCACTTAGAAATTAAGTGAGTTTTATTAAAACTAAGCAGTTAAGCGTAGCATACTGTTCATTCTACTATTGTTCGACAGCCAACGACCGGTTTCGTCCTTCTTCGGACTGGCTCTTCAGGTAGGCGCAATCCCCAAATTCTCGTCAACCTCATGTTCGACTTGAACCCAAGTTGGACTGATTTCGACAAATACACTCGCTTGCAAATCAATTTGGTTTTCATGGGAAACTCAGCTGAATCTCTCGTTTAGGAAATTCTTCAACTGAATGTACTGCACAAAGACCGCCTAATGTTTCAGTTGGTACGATATTCGAGATATCGCAGTATATTTTCATAAAGGAAACTACTCACAAGGTTGCTGAAAACTTTTCGACAGCCCACGACCGGTTTCACCCTTCTTGGGGCTTATCAGGTAGGCGCGGTCCCTGAGTTTCCGTCAAACTTATGTTCTACTTTAACTTGAAGCAGTTCAGCCTTTCGTTGGGCAATGTGAATGCCAGTGAAGACCTCAGTAGTTTAGTTGTAAAGTTCTGCTGAAATTCTGTTAAACCACATGACGAATCTACCCAGCGAAATTAACCTTTAGCTTGTCGGGATGAGCTTTTGCAATCTATGGATGGAACGGCATGTGCGAACGTTTTTTACTGAGTATACCGATCACATGCATTCATTTTTGGCGTCAAAATACCAAAGACTATGTAATGTGATTTACAGGAAGCCATCAGCCAACTTACGCCCACCGGAATTCAATGGGTTAGAAGCAGGATTGTACTACTGCAAATAACCAAAAGGTCACCAGTCAGAATGTAGGCTAGACGAAGCCTGGAAACATCACAAACGAGAGATTCAGCTGGATTCCAGGTGAGTCTCTTGCAAAACCAAATTTGTTTGCAAATGAGCGTATTTCGCTAATTTCGTGCAATTTGGTTTCAAGTAGAACATAAGGTTGACGGAAACTCGGGGACTGCGCCTACCTGATGAGCTCCAAGAAGGGCGAAACCGGTCTTGGGCTGTCGAAGAATTTTCAGCAACCCTATGAGTAGTGCATTACGAAGCTAAATGACCTTTGGCTTCAATTTTTTAATGCACGTGGAACTACGCCGAGCTGAAATGCTCCACTACTTCCGAACTAGAACAAAAGCATGGTTCGCAATTGATCCGCTCAAATACGAAAATATCCACATTATCCAGTGAGACCGAAAAGTTCACACTAAAACACTGATGAGTAAGTCACTGTCACTGTGGCTAACAACCAGTGAGTTCCCGAATGAGTACTCTTTTGAGGAGCAAAACCAACGTACATGTATTTAGTTCCTAAACTTGTAGCAGACTTCGTTAGGGAACATTCAACAACGTTAAGAACAACGCAAGTGGATAGGAAAACGCGAGCCAGGCTTCAAATGGAACTAGGTAATGCGCCGCATGTAGCATGTTTGGGTTCGACTGGTAGAACAAGGTAATGTTGACAGTGTTTTTGAAGGTAAACCAGACTCTATCCACTTCTAAGGGTTGGGAAACCAATGGTCTCTGTTCAGGGTGTTGATTGTGGGGAGGTTTTTTCCTCTTCGAAGCGTCGTTTAGGGATAACGCTAAATTGGAAAGTGCGTAAGCATCAAAAGTCCTATAATTCAGCCAGTTTAAAAAAGCACGTGAAAATGGACACACCAACCTCTCCTTGGTAGAAATTCAAAAAAGTCAAACGAATTCAGTCGTATTAGAAGCGGCCGCTCTATGCATTCACAAGTGAAACGTGAGAGTGGTGCGAATCCGCACGGTCGTATTAAAGAGAGAGCCTATGTAAGGAGGCATGTTGATAGAAGGGGTAGCTGTCAGCACTCTTTCGGTGCCTAACCGCCATGCCGCCCGAAGGAAGCACGAGGGCTGGGATACCGCCAGGTTGCCAAAGCCTAGATAGGGGAAGTCGAGAGGCAGAGGTCGGGTTCGAACCACGGACCTTCCGGTCAGTAAATTCGCGCTCTAACCACTTGAGCCATCTCGCCACAGAAGGGGTATGTACTTAACTAGTCCCCACTATACTGTTCTGATAAAAACCTATTGGAAAGCGTGCCACCTGACATTTGTGTGTTCAATCACATTCGATGGCCGAAACCGGAAAATCTCTTAACTTCAGGAGAATAGGTTCTGAAATTTGGACATGAGGCAAACGGAAGGAGCCACGTTGCCGTCTACTGCACTGCTCAAGATGCCTCGCAACATGAGTTATGGGTAGCAACCCCCCGCTGATTGTGCTGTTGGTGGGGCATGAGTAAATTGGTACTACCACTACAGAGGAGTCGACAGTTGTGACAAAAAACAGGAAAATCGGCAGTTCGATTGGTGATATACTCAGTTGGGAGAGCTTGGACAATGAAACGTCCCAGCAAAAAACTGCCTGCAGTCAAGGAGAGACAAACATCAGCAGTGAAAACTAGTGTTGAATTGACATACAGCCATGCAGAAAGAAGGCCCAGGTGAAGGGTGGACTTGGAGTAAGTCGTGACAATTAGCGAACTAGTGATTACACTTGTTCAAATGTTATGTATATTATTAGCTTATCGCTTTTGTCCAAAAAAAAACGTTTACTTTACAGCTTAGGAATTGTTTCGGCGCGAACAGCGCGGCAGCTTCTTCGGTAATCTCACACCCAGAGCTGTCTGGGGGTAATTCTGTGGACATCCGAAGTGGACAGAGAGATAACTTGTAGGAGGATTCCCCGAATGCCAAAACGCTCGTGGTGAAAACTGTTATATCAATCAATCAATCAATCAACCAATCAATCAACCTGCGGTGCCTAACTGTAGTTTCCGAGATAAAGCCCACGATGAAACCAAAACACACTGATTTCACGACCATGAGGGAAGTTAAAAAGGCTTTTTGAAGGAAAATTTAATGTAAAAAAAACAATCAACTTCGACAGGAACTAATTTCCCCTGGAAAAGGAGAGGTGCATTTTTTCTCTTCACAGGAACGCCTAATATCCTCTAGTGAGACCCTAAGGTGTGGTGACTTCCTTTCCAAATCGGAACACCTTCAGCTGTAGCATCCTTTCGGTGCCTAACTGTCATGTCATCCGAAGGAAGCACAAAGGCTGTGACACTGCCAGGTTGCCCAAGCCTAGACAGGGGAAGTCGAGAGGCAGAGGTCGGGTTCGAATTACGGACCTTCCGGTCAGTAAATTCGCCTCTAACCACTGAGCCATCTCGGAACGCATCCTCAGTCGGCTTGAAATGGACACATTTTAACCACTATCAGTTACTCCGATGCAACAGCGTACTTTGTTTGCCCTGCCATTAATCTTATCGAAGCTGTTCCACCTCCCATACATCTGCTGCTCTACGCAATCGATACAGCAAGCTGTCCCGTACTATTAGCGTGCCCTGACTATGATGATGAAGGGGTACTTAAATCATCTGCAAAATAACACACGAGCAAGCCGATTCATGGAACCACGTCTTGTTGTCACTGTGCTCTTTGCGTCCCAGATATGGGAGGAAACAACGATATAGTTTGAAACTGCAAGTGGTGCGACTGGGAGGTATATACGTTTGATAAACGGTATAAAAAACTCAAACAACTTAGCCAAGTTATATAGAATTCGAAAAAGTAAGACCGAGTACCACATGAGGATAAGTTGTCATCGAATAAATCGACAACCCAACTAGAAGAATTTGCAAGCAGCCGAAGAATTGCGCGCTAACTTTAGTGCTAAACTGCGCATAGCATAGCCGGATTTATTTAACAGAACAAAACGCTGTGCTGCTATGAATATCGTAACCGTTGTGCCTGCAACTCAGCTACTGTTCCTGGAAAGCTTATGTCTGTTCTCAGATATCGGAAAGCAATGACATTTACACGGAGCAACTCTTTGCAGACAGACTGCAATTCCTTCGATTTCCTGTCCATCTAGTATGCAGATTACTAAAACCGAAGACTACAATCGGAATTGGCGAGATCAAGGCTTATGATCATATCCGCTAGGTTACACGGATCCGAGTACACGAATATAGTCCGCCAAAATTGAGTGAACTGAGATAAGAAGCAATCATGAGCGAGACGGTCTAAGTGGTTAGAGCGCGAATTTGCTGTTTGGAAGGTCCGTGGTTCGAACCCGACAAACATGCATAGAAGTGACTTTGGTAACAGTCATTTATTTGGTGCATTACTGTCAACTCAAAGCCGGAAGACAATACCGAGCTTGACAAATAGACCGAAAAAACAACTACCAATGATGTGAGAGATTACATCGCAGCGTGGTTTTTTTTAAGCAAGCCGTGCAATTTGAAAGCAATGCACGAACTGAACTAGCATTTTTTCCCCAAATAACCATTCTTGATAGTTTTGCAGCGAGAAATGTGTGAAAAATTTAGTGTTAAATGACCTGAACCGGCGAAGGAAATGCTATCGGACAGCTGCAGACCGCGGGCTGGCCAACACCATCATCACGGTGTCCCTATTGCCTCCACCTATGACCGCACAGACCGAACCGATTGGTGTATGTGTGTGATTCACAAAAAGTCAAACACCTTTAAAAGCGCTTTGATTCATTGACATCCACTGCTCTGATTACTGGCTTTCAGGCACGAGATGATCTTCCGCAAACAGTGAAGTTGCTTCAAGACAAGTAGACCATCGTGCTCATGACTATCGAAGCTGGGTGTCGGAAACCGGAACAACAGACTACCTGGGTGTGTGACTTATGAAAGGACACAAACTGTTGTTGGAAACCCGATATCGACTAGTTCACATCTGGACATTCGGCTTCGAACTTCTACACGAAAACCGAAGTGTAAGTCCAAGTGAGCTTGCCCATTTGGCACTTGAGCATGGTTCCAAGTCTTAAGAGAAAACAAGGTAGAAAAACGGCTTGCTCTAGGCTGAATGAAAAGCAGTACATTTAGCTGGCTACTTTCAGAGTGGAAGTGCTAAACGACCAAAGATGAGAAGTGTTCATGAACACCTGATAAGAGCGAAAGTCTAGTTCAGTGGTTCCACTTTGGTGTGGGCCAGCGAGAACAATTATGCGAGGACAGTGGGGGGACTGTTTGGGCGAGATTCGTGTGAACAAAAATTCTACAGATATCGCAACTATCTACAACTATAAAGAATGTAACTGCATGTCACCGGCTACATCAAAATCATTGGTTTTGTTCAGGGGAATGTGAAGGCGGAAAGCCGTTCTTAGGTCTGACTCTGTCACTGTTATTGTTCGCTTAGTCCAGTGTGTTCGCATCGCGCGCTAGCCATGCTCTCCGATAAAAATGAAACGGTTGTACAGAGCCTCCAGGCTTTTCAGCATAGACCGACTTCAAGTACAGGATGAAATCCCCACTGGGGGATTCCCAAATCTCCTCACACTATGAAGGTCCGCATATTTAGTGGAGAAATCGTGCTGGAAGTACGCGTGTTTTTCGGGTCGGACTCTGGCTGGTCCCTCGAGTAACGACATTTCAGTTACCACAGTATCTTTGGTGAAGCAATATTTAGCCGTGCATAGAACCGACACACCTGCATTGATCCGAGGAAAATTCGTTCAAAATACACGAGATCCGTTTAAATAGAGGCTGCCCAAAGTCGTTACACTAAATTGCGAGATTGTGTGCCAACCTAACGGTGTCTTGAAAGTTAACAAATAACGGATGCCGTTAAAATCCCAACAGCGGTTGGAAATTGTAGTCTTAAGCAAATACGATCAATAAATAACTATGGATAGACGTAACACACTACTCATAAGGTTGCTGAAAAGTCTTCGACAGCCCACGACCGGTTTCGCCCTTCCAGTTCGGGCTCATCAGGTGGGCGCAGTCCCCGAGTTTCCGTCAACCTTATGTTCTGCTTGAACGCAAATTGCACGAAATTAGCGAACTACACTCATTTACAAACAAATTTGGTTTTGCGAGAAACAGTAGCCCATTCAGTTGCTTAGAAACATCATAAACGACAGCCTCAACTGGGTTCCAGGTGAGTCTGTCACAAAACCAAATTTACTTGCAAATGAGTGTATTTCGCTAAACTGTGGATAGTTAGTTGTTCACCAGACTATTCCATACGTAAACATCATGTTTCCCTTCTCTGAATCGTGCCTGAACAAGGTTTTCCGGGATCGTCAGAGACCATTTTATATGATTCAGCAGCGTTTGTCAGTACCGTAGAAATCAGCTTCGCGTTCAAACATTATGTTGGAAGACAGACCACCTTGGGGAGACGGCGTAGTCAATTCCTGTAATTTACGAGTTCAATAGACAAACGAACTAATTTTGATTTAGAATATATATTCAAATAGAAGTATTTGTTGAAACGGTGAGAAAACGGCTTTTTGTTGATTACAGGCAAGTTTGAGCCCTGAAACTGCCCAAATGACCAGATTTGTGGGGGGGGGGGTCATTACCAGTTACCAAACAATAGATTGGTACTTTCAGTGTGGTCCAATCTCCACTAGTTTGTCGTTTTTATTTGGTTCCAAAAATAAGCAATCTGTGTTTAAACCGTTGAAATGATGTGAACAGACGGAGGAATTTTCCGGTGTTAGCGACTAGCTCCCCAAGAGGTGATGGGTAGTTGACCTATCCTGGTAGAACAGTCACCTATGTGACGGAAATCTCTAGGAGAATGACTTCTTCCCTAAAAAAACTCTCTAGGAGAAAAAAAACGGCTTGCAGGGAAAGGAAAGACTCGTGACTACAGAAAACCTCATAAGAAGAATGGTCATTAAATTGGCTCGTGACTACGGAAGACCTCATAAGAAGAATGGTCATTAAATTGGTTGAAAGCATGAAACAAACAGTGAAGCGTGAGAAAGTAGTCCAATGGTTGGAAACAAAAGGTGTACGGAAAAAGCACAACGGCGGAGATGAGGGTTAAAAATATAGATTGGGAAATTTCAACAAGAGGCTGGAAAAACGGAAGGTGGAAGGAAATTCCACCATCTGGGGGGGGGGAATAAAGAAGAAAATGACTCCGTCTGGCAACGGGAGACGAACAGATTGTAGGGGTGACGTGTCGATCGACTGAACAACTGATGGACTGGGACAGAAGAGGCAGGGGTAGTATAGCGATAACGTAGTTGATTGAGAGATAGATCCTTACGGTCGGGTAGGGATCTCAGATTATCCGTCAGCGAAGGGGAGTCAAGAGGGGGTGGGGCGGATTCGGAACGTATACAAAAGAAGTTGGGACAGGGGGAAATACCTGGCACCGAGTTTTCTTGAGGTTCGAATTGTAAATAGTTGTTTGCCATGCGAGATCCAAATGAGATTGTCCGAAACGGAAATACCCAGAAGCGACCAGCTGGAAGATTGAGGTATGGTGAACAACGAAATTGCCAAGCTGATCGAACCACTCGAGATGGCCAACTGAACAACCTGAGCTGATAGCAAACGCTAACTTCTCTGAGGGATTTCAATGATGGATCAAACTGCCACAATTCTTCTACGGCACTCCAATGCGCACCCAATCCAGGAGGAAAAAGGCTAGCAGTATGACATTTGAGTAACACAGCACGAGAAACCCTCGCTTTTGATAGTTGGTGAAAAAATGAGGCCATAGTACCGAGGACGTTCAGAGTATGAACAGAGAAAAAATGAGCCAATTGGATCACGGTGAGGGACAAATTTACGTCATAACACTGAACTTCGGTAGAGATCGATCCGTGAAAAATGACGTAAGGATTAGATTCACAATGAGGGTCGGTGGCGGTTGTGGGTTTACAAAACCAAATGAGAACATTTGGACCATACGATAAAGGGTAGGAATGTAGAATAGTGAGCTCCTGGCCTCGCCGATTACACTCTGATTACACTTTCAAAGAGCAGCATCAAATCACACGGACTCCTCCGAAAAAAAAACATGATTGTTCAGTGGAATTGAGAGATTGAATCAGTAGGCTACCGCACCGAACAGCGAGGCTAAAGACAAGACGCTTGACAAATTCAGAACAGACAACCTAATCACCTAACTTGATGGCGGCTCTCTACGGTTTGTGGATGAGTCGTGACGTCTCGGATCACGGCGATTTGAAGCGAAATCGGTGGAACCAATCTCTGGGCGTGATTGGGACATAGCTTTGGTCATGATGGGCAAACCGAGTCGACACCAGCAGCAGGGCGTAGTGAAGTTAGAAGCTCTTGCTTGTAAGCTCCGTAGAGCTAATTTCGATCGAACTTACACGAGTGATGACCTACATAGAAAGCAGTTACAAAATCATCGTGCGGTCCAACGCGGACCATTACAAGATGGAGATACTGTAGAGCCACCAGGCAAACCCCAAGGAACGAAGGAACGAAACACTAAAACTTGCTGCTCACCTTTATGTTCCCCGCAAGCTCAACCATTTCCTTCGCAGATCGCGTTCTGCTCTATACGTGAGCATCAAGGTACAATCTCCGGAAACCTTTACGCCCAACTCCGCTTCAGAAGCAACACCAGTAAATTTATACAGTTTCACTGCACACCATGATTCTGATACTATACCTCCAGTTTACATGTAGGTGTCTCGTGGGATTTTGTTTGCATCCATTCGATTCCATTCGAATCAGTGTCTGGGAATTCGTGTCGTTCCTGCCGTGCAACCGAGTGCAGTTGAAGGGCCAAATTCAGAGCACACGAGGGTCTGCAGGGATGGGAAGTTAAAAATTAGGCTGGATCCCTGGTGTACACAGCTTGTCAACATAGTCCAAGAAAGATGGAGCGGTCTAATAGGAAACAGAAATCAGTTGAAAAACGCTTGGAACCGATTGAGTATTTATCGTTTTCGGAAACGTTTGGTAACAATCGGTAGAAGCTTTTGTGTCAAAAGCGAAACGCTGTCCAGCAATAAATCTACCGATTGTTACCAAACTCTTCCGAAAAGGAAACCGTCCATACTAGGCGTACTTGGGCGTTTCGATTTAAGATTTATCGAATCCGGTGAATTCTTCTTCGAAGGGAGGGGGGATATGTTAGGTTCATGGACCACAAGAGGTGTACATCGTTGAGAGACAAATAATCGCCGGGTGCGATTATTAGTAGTTGGTCAAGTGACTGTTGATCTGTTCACCGAGGTTGGTAATTGATTTGCAAACGCTTTGTTACCATTGCGGGAGACATCATCAGGGAGCGATCAGATGGGCCGCTCCTCACTCTGCTTGAGTTTATGTGGTTTGTTACGACCATCTTCCAACCTGCAATGTGACTGGCTGTTTAGAAACCCTTTCACGTAGGATTTGATTAGTCCATTATATATCACCCGTATTGTTCAATCCTAATTCATTCTGAATGGTCCATTCGTGATTTGTGTTGCGTCGTGGTCTGTCTCCCTGTTGTTTAGTTGGTTGTTTGTCTACCTCCCATTTCATCTAACCACACACTGCTGAGGTGACAAAACGTTTGTAAGTCACTTGTCAATCCTGGCGATCAGATCAACAGCCGTCTGGTCAACTATCAACTGACTGGAGCCAGTGGAACAATATAGCACACATGTGGATACACGTTGATGGAATCAAAATATCCCGAGGTGTGTGAATGTACGTCCAACGACCCAAAAGCAATAAGTGCCAATTCCATAAAATCTGATTAGGTTCAAAGACAAGTTTTTGAGTAAGCAAACGGAGTTTTGCTATTTGAGCCCCTCTGGCTGGTTAACATCCATATAACAGTATATCTGGATTAGGCTTAAGGACGGGTCTACGTCACATTGCTTATAACCTACGGCAGTCTCAATGTGTTGGAGCAGCCCTTTCGACGGCCTATTGCTCCTTTCAGTATAGGAGTTGAGCATAGACTGTTTTCATCCTTACTGGACTAACCATCGGGTGAAACATCTGGTGCACTGGGAAACTAGGTTGATTGATATTTCTTTGGTTTTGTCGAATAACAACTATCAGCAGCTATCAAGTGTACCGTTTTGGGGATCTCCCACTCAACGTCTTGCCTCTCCCCCTCTCTCCGAGAAATCGCAGTGTTTCTGACAAAGTGCGGATAGACCATTCGCAAGCCTCCGTACTCAGGTTTCCTTATTCACTCTCACATATTGCAGCTGCCTCTGTAACCTGTCGAGCTGTACATCTCTGAAACTGCAGCATTTCATTGTTTCGATCCAGTACATTGAGGGATGAGATTGAAAAACCGAGGCTGTTTCACAGCTTCCAAAATTCCACTTGAATATATTGCCATTGCAAGAGAGAACAGACCTCTTTTCGTGCTACATTTTCTCGCAATACTTCGAAACGACGAGAAGAGTAGAGTGGCGAACGGCTAGGATTTCGGGAAACACGGCATTACCGTTCCCTAGGCGGAGCAGCGTTCACGCAATAACTCGCATCATCGAGTTAACAGTATCTCGGCAAACATATTTTCAACAGTGATGTGCAGCTTAGGTGGCGAGTCGCCGTTTAAAGACAGAATAAGAATAAACCGGAGATAAATCTTCGGTCGTTAGTTCTAATTTGTAAACATACAGAGATATGGTCATTGGTTTGTTCGCTGAGCTGGCCAATTTGATTGCAAACTTTTCATCACCGATTAAGGTGACATCAGCAGTACGTTGTTTAGGGACGCAGTGGAGCGTAGCGATGGGTCGGTGGTTGCGCCTTGAGTAGTGTTGCGTATGTGATAATATACGTGCTGCTAGTCGGGGATGACCTTGGATCAGGGTCGCGCGATTCCATCGGCTGCTTTGGTATCCTGTTTCCTGATTACTCGATGACCACGTGACTTTTGAGCTTGGCCAAGAAACGAGAGACGCCCTCGAGTCGGATCAACAAAGGTTCCGAACTGGAACCCAGAGGGTTCATGGATAGAGGTCGATCCAGCACCGACCAGAGTATAAAAGCAAGGGAGGCCAAACTCAAAGGTCACGTGGCCATCGAACCAGGAACCTGGATAATAGACTAACCAAGGGAACCACCCGACCAAACAACCCATCGTGATCGAAGGTCAGCCCGGGCTAGCAGCACGTATATTAGCCCATACGCAACACTGTTCAACGCACAACCACCGACCCATCGCTACGCTCCACTACGTCCCCTAACAACGCACTGATGATGTCACCTCGACTGGTGAGGATGCGTTTCCAACCAAACTGCCCAGCTAAGCGAACAAACCAACGACCATCTACACTGTCTGAGCTACCAACATTCTCCTCAATAGCACACACAGATATAGTATTCGGGTCGGTCAAGGCAGCAAGCTCCGATGCGGCGACCCAACAGCACTAACCTTAGTCAGATTGGATTAGTCCGAAAAGTGATTAGTGTTCACTGGACCCTCCGTCATCACAACTGCTTGTAAAATACAGCAATAGCTTGGTCGCCCATGCATAAGGATGAACAATGTCTGAGACACAAGGCGAACAAAATCTGCCACTTGGCAACGTGGTACCCGTTTGTGAGTGCGTGATTACCCTTGTCCGATGAAGCCAGTTTCCTTGAGTCGTATGGGCGATTTGAGGATAATCTCATGGGGAGATCCACAAGTACCCCTAAATGGGATATGGTCCTTACTGAGGGATTGGATGAAGCGTTCGTATTAGCGGCTGCCTGATTGGCGGAGCAGTTAGAAGCATGTGTTTTTCATGGACAAAGTCGGTTGCAGGTTGTCAGTGTGTCGCAGCTTCGGTCGGTGTTGTTAATCCGCCCTGATCAAACAGCGGGCATATTTTAGCCATCATTCTCGGCTGACGCAATCGTGCTGGGGGTTCATCACAGTTCGAGATCCCGCACAACATCGTTGTACACGAGACGGCGGACTTGAGCGGACGAAAATAGTGATGCTGTGATAACACATTTTTATAACTTGATGGAAATGGAGAAAATCGTCTACCTTTTCTGCGAATCTCGCATTTACAGGATTAATTTGTAGTGTTTTAAACATCTTTCCGACGATAGAGAAACTTATCCCGATGGACTACAAACCATAACTAAACAAAGATGTCAGTGCTGCGCATTGCAAAGCCCCAGAAAAGAGGAAGCTCCGGGAATTTTGTGAGCAAACCAAGCAAAGCTGTGAATGTGACAAGCTTGTAGACCACGGTGACCGAGAGACTGGTGGTTTATTCGCGATATATTTGCCCTACTGATGCGTTACAAGTAGGCAGAATGCAATGGACCGCGGTGAGCGAAGGTTTCACGTACCTAGACAGTGAACTTCTAACAATTGCATACAAGTAGGTTCAAATAAAAACCAGCGAGCGCGGACGAATTTAGAAGCACTTGAAGACATTTAGAAGAGAAAACCGCCGAAATTGTTATCTGTGGTGTCCCGCATTCGACGGGATTTTGCACAACTGACAAAACAAATCACGGGAACGAGCCAGTTCGGAGGAAAACAGAAAGCTTTTGGATTTTCGGCGAAAGGTGAGGAAACCACCGTATGTACACCTGGTTTTATGAGCAACCTTCATCTGTTTTCATCTCGCCAATCACGCGAGGAGAAGCTATCCCGACCTAGTTGAGTAACATGAAGTTAACGACGCATGTTGAGTCTTCTGGTGCCAAGTGAATCAAAACGGTCTCCTCCTACGGGGCCCCTCCACATAGAATCGAGCCCGAATTTTGTTCTGTTGAAAGGCATGGGAACTTTGCTGTGGAGACAGCCTTCAGACAAGGACCGCCAAGGCCAACAAAATCGAACATGGAATCTACGAGCATCAGTTGGCAATGAACTCGGTTCAGTGAGAATAGGCTAATTTATGCACACTAAACGTTTTTATCAGACCTCCAATGTCAGTGCACCCACTACGTTTAAGATGCCTACGGCTGTATTTTCAGGGTAGGTGACGAGATAAACTGTCAGCTCTGTGCACTTTTCATTGCCATCACCAGTTTGTACACATGACATAATAGGTCTGCAACAAAGTGTTACCGACGGACAGTTTGTGCCGGCTTGTCTGATACAGAGTAATCTGTGTTCACACACTGAAACAAGTCGCGACAATGAGCCAGGTCATATTCTCCCCTATGGCAAACATGCGCACCTCAACACCTAGCTACAGGGTTGTAGTCACACCTAGTATAGGTCAGGATATTGCGGATTGGTCGCGACCCTCAGGTTGGGAACCACTAGCGTGGATGACCATTCCTAAAAAGCATGAAAATTTCAATTTCAGCCGCATAAATTCAACCATATTCAGTCACTTGCATTGTCGTGAAAAATCACAATGTTATCCGAACTGGAAAAAGCATGTTCACGTCTGATTCCGTCAACCAGTTCGATAAGAATATTCTAGGAGACGATAGTGTTCATTGCCTGAAAGAGGACGCTTAGAGGAGAAGTAAGTCTTGTGCACAAGCCGCGGATCTGGTACAGCCTGACAGTATACAAAGCATGGGAACATCTGACTGACGACCTATGTTCCCGGCGACGATTTACTGCAGTATGTCGGGGAGCAGCTGCAGTTGAACTACGCTTCCCAAACGTAATGTTGCCTGAGTCGAATGAGCGAACACCTGTTAGGAAGGAACTAGTTCGATTTCCTGAGGCATTCGTGTTCAAAAATGCATGGGCAGAGATGAGAAAATAAGAGTAAAAGAGCAAACAAGATGACTCACAGTCCAGCGTCCAGGCAAAGTTCACACAGAAATCGAAGAATGTCCCGGTCAGGGGTGCGAACAGATGAATGGCCGAGATCTACCTCGTCGGTGGCCATTTGGAGTCTCAGGTTTTCGAAGCCTTCGAAAGAAAAATGCGGTAATGCATAGGTAGTGATACTTGGTATATCAGGATGGAAAATATGTGATGAATCGAGTCAACCTCAAGGAGAGGCACATGAATCATGTCCAAGAAAGTGAAGTGACCCAACGTCGCCATACATCCCACCCTCAGTATTCTCAGTTCTCTTTTAGCGCACTGCGTTCGATGATAAGAAGAGATAACACATTGGAGCACATGCATGACTGAATGTCTTCAAATGATACCTTGCATTTGTGTCTCCGGAAATGAGCCTCACTAGGCCTACGGGATGAGCATCGGTGGAGATTGTGTGGACAACAAAGCTCACGGGCTAGGTGCGTGTGCAACATTAGCCAAACCCCGAGAGTAGACTGTAAAGAGCGAATTGTTTAACACATTGAAAGCAATATGGAGATGTTGAAATTCACAATTTGAGATGTCGGCAGACAGGAAGAAACTCAACCGAACTGTATTTTAACTGGATTTGCGTCGTCACAGCGAGCTTACAAAAAAAGGGGGAAAGTGCTCTTGGACATAGCACCCAGGTAGAGTGAAAACAGCTCACCAAATTAGCTGGACATTGGTTCCATAAGACTCGGCTTCTCCACTGGAAAATTACAGATCGGACTGCAGGAGTGGAATCCGGGAACGAGAGTGGCGAGATAAGATGCTTTTATAGGCGCGGTTTAAACCCTATCCGAAAAACGTTGCCTTTACTGGGAAGCAGTGTAGTTAGGCGTTAAGCAACGACCTCTGCTCCGAACCAGGGTTGACCATGCTGACTGAGAGAGCTAACTGGAACCAATGGATATCCAGTGGCAGAAAGCTGCCCAACAGGCTACGTTCCCCCAACTTGGCAGTGCATTAGGTTGCAACGAAGACCGGACATCGGAAAACATCGTGCACGTCCCCGCTATTGCCAAAGCCCCCCTCACCATGTAAATATACCAGACTAACACCATATACGGCGCAAAAGGGGACGCGTTCCATCGCAGCTACTGCTGAGCATAGAGTTATCGCAGTCGGTGGTGCTGGATGTTTTCCCCTAATTGAAGTACCTGCAGCACAACCAAATACCCGTTTTCTAATCACCTCGTTACGAACACGCTGAAGCCATCCAAAACCAGCTACGTTTCTGAGGCATCGGTGGTCGAAAACCTGAAGACGCCTCACCTCATCTGTCCGCAGAGGCCATGTCTCGCACCCATACAACAACACAGCCCTTACTCGCAGCTACTGCTGAGCGTAGATGGCAAAAAAGCAAAGAAAATGCTGTGAACTTCTGAGAACTCTTTCGTCTGGTAAAGAAGACCTCGGAAGGATGTCAAGAACCATACCTCCTGACAACGAACTCAAGAAGCGAGCACATTCCAACCGCGCAATGAGTGAAACGCTTCAGTCTACTTCTCAGCTACACAGACTAGTCTTTCCGTCATCAACATTCCCCGCACCGCGCTATCAGGAGAAACAATCACAACGATAGTCTCTCAGATGAAAACTAAAAAAGTTTCCAGGTGAACACGCTGTTTCTGCTGAAATCTATAATACGTCACAGAGTTGCTAGACTCCCTTCGTAAAATGTTTCGCTCAATTTGGAAATCGGAATTATTCCTACCGGATGGAGCACATCGATTTTGTGAGTACGGATCTACTGGATACCGTTGCCGTGATGTTCGATTGCTTAAATCGTGTGGCTACTGGTGTTTGAGGGTCGTTCATAAAACAAGGTGACGTCAGTAACTTTCTACGCAATACGCTTTTATTAACACTGCTTCGAAATAGAACAACGATCTGAGTAGACCTAACGGCGTTGATCACAAATCAGAAGATGAACGGGTGAAAATAAGGCGCTCTTCCCAGCACGGGCTAGTGTTGTCCCACAGAGGGTCAGATAAAAGCACTGATCGCCATCATCAAATTTGATGTCGTTTGCTTAGAGCATAAGAGAGGTTACGGTATTTGGTGTTTGAAACCAGCTTAGGTCGAGATGGTTCAAGTGGTTAGAGCGCAAATCTACTGACCGGAAGGTCTGTGGTTAGAACTCTGCCTCTGGACTTCTCCTGTCTAGGCTTGGGCAAACTGGCAGTAGCTTAGCCCTCGTGCTTCCTTCGGGCGGCATGGCAGTTAGGCACCGAAAGAGTGCTGCAGCTGAACGAAATATCCTGAGACCTTGTCGCCGTACACCCGGAGCTCCATGAAGCCCATCCATACTGATCACAGATGGCCGTATTAGAGCACCTTGTGTACGGTAGAAAGTACAGTACAAAAAGTACAATACACCACAACCAGCACACGAACACATCAATTCAAACCAAACATCGAAGAGCTACTCGTCTCCAAACTCAACGTTCTAAATACTTCAACGGGACTGCTGTGTTGAGTCCCCAGGGAGATTCGAATCCGAAATGTGCCGGTTCGTAGTTGGCTACGATTGGCTGACGAGCGCTTTAACGGAATATAGCATCACTTCTGCTTCGATCACGCAGTTCGCTTCCCGTAGTCCGGTGTGAACTGGCTCCGTGAGTGACTACGTCCCATATAGGACACCCATTCGACTTGTAGGGGGCAGACTACTTTGTGTTAGGTTGTGAGGAGACTCCGGATGTCTAATTCTAGATTTTGTCCGGAAGTTGAAAACAATCGTCGTCGAAGAGTCACCAACCATTCGACAGGCGTCTATACTTGTTAGAAATTATTGGTAGCGTGCAGCCTTCGACTTTTACGTTCGGGACGGGGGAACCGTTCAGAATTACAATTAACCAGTGTTCATTCAAAGAGCTGCAGATATGATAAGGTGGAATGTAGCATCACAATTTGGTCCCAATTAGGCTGAAATATCATGAGCGCAAATATTTCAGTGTCGTCAGTGGGAGAAATTCCTTCCCCACAAAAAAGACGATTAGATTGCCGTGTCCAGTGTTGTCCAATGATAATCAGTGGTTAACATGCTTTTGCATCGGTTGCAAGCAGGAATATATTCGATCGATGAGAAAGTGATGCGGAATTTCACACACATGCAATCAGAGCATCTGGAGTTCATCAACAGAGTGTTAAACAAACCAGTTAGCAGAACTTTCAACGTCGCAGCTAAGAGTTTTATTCAAAATATGCCCCTGATTGCGCTGGATCTAAAGGAGAGGTCTACGATCCTCGATTCACGTGCTCATTTATTCGCGATTGTTGTGCATTTAAACGGATGGACCGGGTTTATAGCCGACCATACAAAAAGAAAAACACTAATAGCGCGATCGACTTATGTGTGGGAGAAAATAACGTCGTCCAGCTGTAACACCCTCTCGGTGCCTAACTGCCATGCCACCCACAGGAAACACGAGGGCTGGGATACTACCAGGTTGCCCGAGCCTAGATAGGGGAAGTCGAGAGGCAGAGGTCGGGTTCGAATCACGGACCTTCCGGTCAGTAGATTCGCGCTCTAACCACCTGTGCCATCTCGCCCATGGTAGAAACCAGTCAGTTCCAAGGTCGTATAACGCGTTTACTTGCCACACCATCACACTCCGTCAGCACGCACCCTCTTCACAAAGAATCATGTTCCAGCACTGAGACTCCCCTGACCTAAACCACCGTCCCCTGCCCACAGTCTAACCGAAGCTAATTTCAGGATACTTCGACGGAACCAATGAAGAGTTAAGCCAGACGGAAGCGGTATAGACTCTCCCACTTAGCACCTTAAATTGCGTTATATATTTTCTGATTATACTAGCCGGCTGAGACATTCACTTGGTACCTTTGTGTTTCAAAGGATACTTTTTATGCCCTAAGTTTAATCTGTCACCCTTCAATAGTTCAACCTGACTGGGTCCTTGATTGCTTGGATATGATTACAGATAAGCGATTACAATGAGTTTTGGTCCATCCTTTCGGTTACCTTTCTTTGGGGCAAAGGGATCGCCTCCAAGGCTTGGTTGTACGTACCACATTCCCATTTTCTGGTGATCGCAACTGTAGCAGCTGGAACCAATGTGTCTACGGTACACGGTTTATAGCTGATAAATTGATTGATCGCACTACATCGCGTCTAGCTGTGTCGTATGTTCGCAGGGGTCTCTCTTGAGGGATCACAGTCGAAGTACTATTACTGGTAAGACTGACAACAATGTAGGAACAGTCAAACCTGAACGTTAGTCAACAATGCACACAAATCATCCACTAGTGGTAGGCCCGTGGAGTTGAACTGAATGGTATTCCCTCTTTATTGGAAACCAGCGTTTTAAGGTACTGACAAAGTCGAGACCAAAATAGCATGTGAAAACTTTGCTTTCCAGGCATAATAACTTTAACGAGAATTTCCTTCGATCTTCTTTGGAGAGGACAATCTGCATGAAAGAACGCTAGAGTCATGCTGATAACAACCAACACAGATTGTTTTGGCTACAAGAATCGCCTGAACGTGACGAATATCGTCTGGGTTGACCAAAAGACAACCTTTTGCTCAACTGACCTGACTGACATGGCAACTCAAAGGCCTGTGCGATGGGGTATGCCAGGCAAGGGACACTGTTGCTAATCTAGATTGACAGACCACCACGCGCGGACCAAGAGTAAATTCCATCCTTGGATCAGCTTCATCCGTTCTTAAAAAACCAGGCCAGACCTAAATTTCGTGTTTCGGATACCAACGACGAGCAATCAACTGCATCCTCAAACATGTACTGCCTCAACGAGTCTGTCCACTCATACAGGCCGCGCTAGTCGAACAGCCGGTACGGAACACTAGCCAGCAGACAGCACATTTTGAGGGACATGCGCATGTAACGAAAAGTGCAGCGTCGGCAAAAATTCACCACCTCGACTTGTAGAGAGTGGTTAAAGATCCGAAAAATCAGAAGCAAAGATGACAGTTCTCGTGACCGAGAAGGCCAACCCGAGTGGAGAGAACTACCGCGCACGTAACCGCCATGTGTGTTCCATCAAAAGGGCGATTTGCCATACAGTTCCGTCGTGTTTGGTAGCGATACTCACGGATTGTTGTTACGAAACGTTTCTCAGGATTTCTAGAATCAAATGTGTGTGGACGAAATACCGAAATGTGATAAGTAGCTAAAATTGGGATTTACATCACTTTTTCATTCTGCTGGCCTTAGAGGGGATTTCAAAGATGCCCAAAAGTGGGGCTCGTAGTGAGTGTAGCAACCACAGGGGGATCAACTTGACCCCAGTCGTAACGAGACTGTTGGCGTCACTTGTGCTTCGTCCCCTTACGGTGGCTCGTGAGACACTGACTCGAGAGCAGCAAGCGGGATTCCGGCCTGGTAGGGGTTGCGTTGACCAAATCTTCACACTTCGTCAGGTGCTAGAACAACGCCATACGTATAAGCGACCCACAATTCTAGTATTCCTGGATTTCCAAGGCGCATTTGACTCGGTTGACCGGTCTGTTCTACTTGACACGCTTGCCCACCAAGGAGCCCCGGAAGTTCGTGAACATAATAAGCTCTTTGTATTCCAAACTTCCGGACGTGTGAGAGTATACGGCGAGCTCTCCAAAAGCTTCCGTACACAAAGTGGCGTCCGTCAGGGATGCCCACTCTCCCCATTCCTGTTTAACTTCGTGATCGATGAAATAATGAGACGAACGCTGGAGGTCTCGAAACCCCGGTGTTCAAATAGCCTCTGACGAAAACCTTGTCGATCTGGAATATGCAGATGACATCGTTCTCATTTTTGAAGAGGAGGAGAAGGCGCAGGTGTTTTTAGGTGAACTGACCAAAGTCATCCCGTCCTTTGGTATGCACTTTGCACCCAAAAGTGTAAGGTCATGCTCCTGGACATGCAGTCACTGAACACGCCACTTACAATCCAGGGAGAGGCATGGAAGTTGTGGAGTTTTACATATCTTGGAAGTTGTATTAGTTCTGATTGTGGTGTGACAGATGAGGTAAATGCACGAATCTCCAAGGCTCGGGCGCGTTTGCTAATTTGAGACACCTATGGCGTCAAAGTGGTGTGTCCCTGAATCTCAAGGGAAGTGTGTATCAAGCTACAGTGCGGGCTGTTTTGTTGTATGGCTGTGAGACTTGGCCTGTTCGAGCAGCGGAACTGAGACGTCTTCAGGTGTTCGACAATCGTTGTCTCAGAACCATAGCTCGTGTGGGTTGGTGTCGGCGAATCCGTAACGAGGCAGTTAGAAAGCGAGTTTTGGGTTGTGCAACGGGTACTTCCATTGAAGAATGTGTCCAGCACCAGAAGCTGCGTTGGTTGGGCATGTGTTGCGCATGCCTAACCATCGTTTGCGAAGAGAGTGCTGTTTTCCATGCCCAATTCAGAGTGGCGTAAGCAGAGAGGTGGCCAACCCTTGACCTGGCAGAAGGGTATGAAAGAAATCACGAAACGTTTGGGTGCTGTCGGTGCTACTCGCCTTCAGGATGGGGACCGCGTGATCCCCACTGTGCCTGGTTGGAGACGCTGCAAGATATGGCTGCCAACCGATGTCAGTGGCCGATCTTGTTGTCAGTTTCTATCCAGATTGCCTGAATGAGTGTTTGGAGGTGTAGGCACCTCGGAATGATTGTAGTAAGGCAGCAGTAGGTCCCCTCCCCATCCATCTTTATTCTTTTCTTCACAATAAGGCTTTCAAATAAATCATGGTTGTACGGCAGCGAAGCATCAGTGTTGAACACTGATGTCATGCTGTCGATGATGATGATGCCAACAGTGGGTAGGTGGAAAAACCTAAGTAGCTGGAGAAAACTGTGGTCATTAGCATTGGAAGAGTGTATCGAGACTCTGGATCAAAGTGTACGCATAAATGTGTCACACGACTAATTCGGACCGGAGAAACATCCGCGCTATGAATGGGGAAAATGAAGAGCGAAACGCTTGATGGAAAAAAAGAAAACTTACTTTCTAGGGTGCCGCTGAATAGGATGCCCCCTCCGGGGTCTAGCGAATGAAGCAATACGCAAACATTTTCGTCACACAGATGGAAATCGGCGGCTACCAATTTGGTTTCGACTGAAATACGGTTATTGTTAAGGGAGATGCAATCCGCTTCACGTCATTTTGAGTACCAAATAAAATGGCAAAAGATGGTCACCCATGGATTTGCCGGAAAATTTGTTCTTCGGATAACACAATCGTAGTTATATCGCGAAATAAACGGTGCGGAATTGGCGCTTAACAAAAGACAAGGACGGCTTGACTAGACAGAAGCTGTTTTAGCTCCAAGCAAAGAGAGGGAGAGGTAAGCAACACGAGATGTATGACGAGACCAAATTAAAAATTCATCAACGCTTAGCCGGTGCACGATCGTGAAGGATCGCGATTATTGAAGTAGACAGCTACGTAGTTCATCTGTGAGGCCGTGGTGTTATCCCTATCTCTGTTCTGATTGGTTAGTCTGATTCAACGTCCAACGACATTAGGATGCAGTCATTGGTGGGGATTGATCAGGGCAACAAAACACAAGTAAACGACATCGAAAAGGATACGTTCTTCATTGCTAGCCAGTCTGGCAGACGACCGAGCAGCCTAAAATAATAGGACGAGAACGGGGATACAAATGAACCGGGTGAACCAACTGTTATCATGACAGTCGGGTTAAAAGAGAGAAGGACGGCTGATACTATTGAAAATACGCTAGCAAGGTGGACACGAGATAGAGTGAACGGTTAACAGAACACTGGTCAAAAATGTTGGTGATATTTTCGCTCCAATCATCAAAGACAATTTCTGACAGATGTGGGTGTTAGTAGACGGGTTCTGCTGGACAGTACACCTGAGGAGCGAAAATAACGGAGCACGTTTTCGAGGGACGGACTGGCGATATAGTTTTATTACACGGACTATGAGGCAAGGAAACCAACAGTAAAGAAAGGACCCTTATAACACAAAAATTAGGGTGATAAAACACACACCAAATATGTTAACTGTAGAGTGAAGAGGGAGGTTAGACAGGAAGCAGGTCCCACAGTTTTCGTATCGTAGGGGAAAATGAACACACACAAGTGCACTCCAGTACAGCTACTTTAGAACGAACAGTGTCCGTTTTTGCAATGAAAAGTGAGCACAATTGTAATTTCAGAGGCTCAGTACAGACTGCCAACCCACGGCCTCTCAAAGAAGAGATAAGCTTCTTTGGACCGATTAGAAGGCAACCGCAACAGTCAGCATTTTTCAAGCGTTGCCTGAAATGTTGTCCGTCCACTTGGATCCCAAGAAAGATATGTAAAGCAACAGTAGCCGCTCTTCTAGCAGAAGGGAACAGTTTGCTTCTTTGAGAGAGATTTGACCACTTTGCCGGCATTCATCGTGAGAAGTTCGTCGTCCAGGAGGGAAAATTGGTCACAGAGCAAAATGATCGATTTAAGGTGTCCCAAGATATCGTTCAGCTGTAGCACCCTTTCGGTGCTTAGCTGCCATGCCACCCGAAGTAAGCACGAGGGCTGGGATACTGCCAGGTTGCCCAAGCCTAGACAGGGAAAGTCCAGAGGCAGAGGTCGGGTTCGAACCACGGACCTTCCGGTCAGTAAGTTCGCGCTCTAACCACTTGGGCCGTCTCTCCCCGGGTGTCCCAAGAAGCAGGTTATTGTAGAATTCCACATGGTTAGGGCCATTCCTAACGGTATTTTTCTGACCGTCACTTGCGTACATGCATCGCTTCCGAACAGACCTTGAGGGACAGTGTCTATTCTTGGAATTTGTGCGCTAGTAGAAACAACAGATGCTCAGGATTGTTGACAAGAGGGAGGGCAATTCCACGCACTCTTTTCCAGCCACTAATGCGGTGCGCAGGGCGATGATTCCTCAAGAGTTGGACAACCAATTTCAAAGACAAATAAGATTTAGAGACATCGCGATACATGTATACGCGTAATGCACTACTCATAAGGTTGCTGAAAATTCTTCGACAGCCCACGACCGCTTTCGCCCTTCTTGGGGCTGGCTCATCAGGTAGGTGCAGTCCCCTAGTTCCCCTCAACCTTATGTTCTACTTGAACCCAAATTGGACTGATTTCGAGAAATACACTAATTTGCAAATCAATTTGGTTTTGCATGGGGCGGCCTGGTGCAGCACATTCAGTTGCCTGGAAATATCAAAAACGGGAGATTCAGCTGGGTTCCAGGTGAGTCTCTGGCAAAACCAAATTGATTTGCAAATTAGTGTATTTCTCGAAGATTTAGGGACTTTTGTCAAACAGGGTATTCACGAAGTCTACTGATGTTACAGAAGAAAGACAGAATAGTCGAAACAGTCAGTACAATGCTAGTCATATAGCGGGTGTGACAGAGGTTTCACATTTGAGGGGGGGAAGCATCGGTTCTACCGGAGCATGGGATGGTGGAGACAGAGCGAGAACAGTGGCGAATAAAATGCTCAACGGGCAATGCAGTATGCGGGTGGTTAACGAGCTTCAGTCATACAATCCACTGAGGTTTACCTTCAACACATTGTCTAGATCTTTGGCGACGTAAGTCTCATCAACGTTCTATAGATTGAAATGGAAACAGTTCACTAAGCGGTCGAAATACTGATTGAATATCACGGAAGTCAATGAACGAACCGCCGAATTGCACTGGCCAATTTACAGGTCTGTGAGCAGTTGAGACAAGCAGCAACCAAGTCAATAAGGAAGGTATTACCTTGTCATGGCAGTGCCCGAACATTGTCAACTAAGGAAGACAGCCTCAATAACCTCAGGGTTAATGGAAAACCGCCGGTTCGTCCATTATCACCTTGACGTTGTGTTAATGGGTGGGTCCCGGTAGCACTAACATGTCGTCATACTGGGGGAGGTGGATGTTGCGCCGAAACTTACAGGAAGTGACGGATGGTGCCGGTGTTCATCGTCACGTCATCATGTTTAGGTCCACTGATGACTTGCGACAAAGTTCTGCACTATCACCTGTCGGCCTTGTTTCCTGGGTTTACACTGGCACCAAGGCTCGTACGTAGCATCGTACTCGGCGCACCATCTGTGACTTTCTACTGGGCGCAGAAGTCCAATGGTTGACCGGCGAACCTGAGTCGGGTGCCAAACACTTATATATGCTCGCCTCCCAATTTCGTACACACAGAGCTGCAGTGTAGTCCGAAATACGAGTTGTTACAAGTAATGAATGCGGCATTGTTCACAGGCGATGCTTACAGGTACCGGTCTGTTTCAACCAAGTCTACATAGCACACAGCCGCGCACTCGAAAGCGATAGCAAAAATGTTGCTAAGGAATGTCAGTGCATAAATCTGTTGGAAAAGATTGGTGTACCGGATCTAGAACTGTGCAAAGGAATAAGCGGGTAGCTTTTCCGTCCAGGGTAACTATCCGACAGTAAAGTAATTGCGACGCATTCCTGAGTAGATTGTGATGCATGGTGGTCCGGGTGTAACGTTATGGTAATTGGTGGGTGTTTTAAATTGTAACTTAGTGCACGTAGAACAAACAGTCTGTAGACACATTGAACAACGAAATGCTGAAGCCGAATCCAGTGTGGAAGCTTTCTTCAGCGGCTTGGCGCGTTGACGAACTGATCACTAATACTAAGTGCTGGAATGTGACATCCGGCTAACCATGAGAAAAAATATGACAAAAGGTTGGTGGGTCAGAAACGAAAGGAGTTAGATGAACTCAGATGAACTGGCCACACCAAAGCGCGGTGTGTGAGCCTCTAGCCCTCAATTCGTCTTTGAAAAAATGCTGCTGTGTGGATCAGCAAATACTATCCTCGGTTTCCTGAACAATTACTCGACGCATATATAGGTGTGAGTCAGGTTTGCAGTTGAAAACTGAAAACCGAACAGCTGCGTTCACAGGACAAAAGAAAGACCTCATGTTTATGATTGGCCGATATTCTGACCAATCAGAGCGTGCCAATGACAGGTTCGCTTCACAACGGACTGGTTCGGTGGTTTCCAAACGGGAATCAACCCAGAGGGTACGAATAGTTCAGTGACATGCCCACGATTATGCATATCGACTTAAGATTCAGACTTAAACACCAATAGAATGTGGCACATTTTCAAATGAACAGACAAGCCTGTATGGACGGGCAAGTCATCACGCTCTATCTTTTGCAGGTACACGGTTCACCACACACACGCACATACGATGTTGGGTTGCATATTCAAACCGGAGTGGGGACCGATTCTAGACCCGTGCATTATTTGCCCGTTTAATTGAAGACCTACGGCGACGTTATCTCCCAGAATCGTCCATGATGAGTGCACTTACACCCATACGGAGTAAACCATCAAATTTTCATTTACATTAGTTAGTGGATACAGGGCGGGTTGCGTAGGTGAATTGTAGCAGACCCTTATGGAACGGCTTCATGAAACAAAAACGATAAAGGCTAGCTGCGAACACAGGGATCAAGATGATTCATGAGTTGAACGTTTGTGTAAAGCTTTTCAAAAGAAGAGACTGGATGTAAAGCAGAGAATTCAATATGAGCATCGGAATATCATTAAAGTCTCCCATAAATGCACTTTATATAAATTTCATTTCAACCAAATCCTAAGGACATGAAGAGATTGAGAAGATTTTGAAGCAAACGAGTCTACGCTTACCAAAACTGATCTTCGGGAAACTGATGAGTATTCGAAGAAAGATCTGTACAATAATGGTCTGCTTCGTCTCTGGCACATGCAATTGTTTCTGCGTTATCGAACGAATCTTCATGGAAATCCTCTCGTGTGGCTATCTCTTTGAATGGCTGTAAGATGTCCGGGTCGATTTCTTAGTCCATCGCTCGCGTATACTCCGGAATTGACTCAGTACTCTTTTACTCTGTTATACAGACGGGCCCCTACTATCCTAGGGGCGATGTCACGTGATCAACATTGATTCGTAATAGTTCTACTCAGAGTTTACGAAACGAGTGCGAGAAAAACCCAGAATGACCGCATCATCCAACAACAGTGCAACAGTGTGTCGAAGTTACCCCGATCAATCAACTGGAGACCCAAGGAGGCCGACGAGACTTCACCATTGTCTGACATTATTGCGTGACCACGAGCTGAACAGCAGTCCGTGCTTATTCTGCAATCCTTTACTTTCTGAAATATTAATGCTTTCTGGTTCGCCTAGTCTTCAATATAAAGCAGTCGTCTGATATCTGTTGGGCCCGTCTTCCTCCCATGGTCTACTGGCGTCATTCTATGCCTCACCATATCGTTGTGGAAAGGAATTCACTCGTAACTTTGTTCCTCTTAGCATGGTCTGATGGCAGTGTGTGGAATGTTGTGGGTGACAAAGTTTACTATCGATGCTCTCGTCGTTGTGCCCATTCTCGACAGGATGAACAACGTGTGTGTGTGCGCACGCATCTGCTGAACGAAATTAGTCGTCCGTCATATTTTGGTGTGCGTATGCTTTCACTTCGAATCGATAATGGTTGCGGCATTTTTCAAAGAGGGAGCAGCTACTACGAAATGAATCGTAAACATGTATAAAAAAAAAGGCCAGAGCTCGTGAGGCAACGCTGAACATTCAGTCTGGGCTAATGGTCTGTGTTGAGAGATGTTATGATGTGGAGCTGGGAGAACCTCAAGATTTGGCATCGACTGACGAATGGTCAGCAGGAACACGGATGGATCCTTTAGACGTGTCTATCGGAAAATGAAATGCACTGACCACCCTAGGAACCACAGAAAAAGTCACCCGGGGGAACGGAGATGCACTGCAACACGACAGAGATTAAGGCAAACCGGAGAGCCACCTAAATCGTCCAGTTCGAAGCAACGGATGCTTTCTAAAAAAGCACCATAACAATAACAGCAGGACCAAACAACCAAACAGTTGGATTTTCCGCACATCAGGAACATGTGTCGATTCACTGAGAGGCCAAAAGAGCTGAAAGGAATCCTAGCAGCCTACAAACCAGCTCACACATCGAGGAGATCGGTTCCAAGAACGAAGGGCAAAACCAATGAAGGTACAAGAAACGAATTAACTTCGCGGTCTGTGATCAGTACAATATTGGGCGGACTGAAAGAAGACATACAGGGAAAAAGCAACATAACGCAGGTCCAGTATCCGTCATTTCTATACCTGAAGGCCAAGTGAAATATTGCTAGGCAATAAATCTGCCAGTTATATTCCAAACCTTTCGAAAAGAAGGATACAAGTTTGACTCGTAAAAAAAACGAAATCGTGGTACGTGAAGATTCAAAACAGGAAAGGAAGTTCCTGGGAGCATGGCACTCTGCAATGTACGGAGCACTTCCGGTGAAGAAACGCGAGCTCTTTAGACGAAACAGTGAATCAGAACCGGACAAGAAACTCGATCGAGAAGCAGAAATCGCTGTGGAAGCAAGCGTGGGAGAGCCAGCGCGTCAAGTCTTGAGGTTTCCTTCAAACTGACCAGTCAGGAGGCAGACCAATCAACAGACTAGTAAGAATGCTCACTCTGGACATTGGTAATGAACCACGGACAGTCTGACTGAGTGGACCCTACAAAAACGCACTAAAGCACAACACAACGCAATGACGATGTCGTCTCAACCGGCAAAAGCACCCAGCTCAGCGAAGACATCACCAGCAATGCTAGAAGATTATCAGACTTTTCGGTAGAATAGAACATAAATCTTCAGGTCAACACCTTTATGGCACAATCTCGTGCGGATGTCTGGTGCACCAGTGTACGGCTCGTTGTACAGCTATTCGCTAGAACGGCGACCTCACCTTCCTGTGCTTGCGGGTTTTCGTAGAATGATTTCTCACTGAAGCTCTCGTCATGCCTTGCTTTTTCGTAATCCGACATCTGAATGACTGTCCCTAGAATGGGCACAGAAAGTGCTCAAGTGCACTGTAGTGACCGTACGAGGAGAACAGTGGGTGCCCACAATTGTAGCAGCGAATGTGGGAATACGACATGACAAATGCGAAAGAGGTCATAAGGAGTGACAGTTTCGTCATCGATCACTGTTATCGAGAGTCTCCGACTGTTAACACTTGGAGGCGGCACAAACAATTTCCCGAAATGTTGAGGTCTCAAGACGTCCACCATTCCATCAGGTTCGTAACCAATCAGATCTCGGCTTGATGCCGGACCTGCAACCGTCCCGACTTTTGGCCAATCTTGCGCGGGATTGGCTTCTTGGCCGCAGCAGCACCTGACCGCGAGCGGTAAAACGGGTTCCGTGTAGAGTTCCGCCTAACACCATTGTTCCCAGAGAATTCAGTGAACCCCACTGAATAAATTTGTCCATTTCATTGTAAACTCTTTCTAAATCTGCAAAAAGTGCATCCTCAGGGGGACTTCTGCCTGCTGGTCCAATTATGGTGGTAGGTTGACACGATCGTTCCGACGAAGTCTCCTGTGCGAATATGGGGTGCGCCACTGTACGCAGCAATGACATTTGTGTAGGTCTGTGAGTCACGTGTCAAATCCTGATACGTTGATCCACCTGACGGTTTGAGTTTTCTCATTCGTCCGCTGTACTTTTACTCTCGAACGTTTACGTCGAGCTCTCTCACAGACCCCGTATCCTTACATGTAAACCATCGATGCTTTTGACATTTACCCGTAACTATCATGCCTTCATTACCGGGTGAACACACTTGTACGTTCAGGTCTTCTTTCTATTGTTCTTCAAGTCCGTATCGATGGGTCAAAGTGTTGTAATCGATCGAGATGGCTAAGTGGTTAGAGCGCGAATTTAATGACCAGAAGGTCCGTGGTTCGAAACCGACCTATGCATTTCGATTTCTGTCTAGGCTTGGACAACCTGACAGTATCCCAGCCCTCGTGCAACCTTCGGGTGGCACGGCAGTTAGGCACCGAAAGGGTGCTACAGCTGAACGATTTTTTTTCAGGTTCGTAACATTGCGTAGGACGGCGACCGTTGGGGATACCAGATGACCCTAGTGAGTTTCTTCACCGCCTAGTCAGCACGCTCAAAAGCGGTGCATGCGAGGTGATGACGCAAAAGGAGTTCGGCGTCGCTGACGTGACGGTTGAAACAGACCTAAATTGCCATTGACTTGGGCAAAAACTGCGGAAGTCAGCGATCACACCAAGTAGAATGAAACGGAGCAACAGGTTTCTGCAAGGACTAGCACCACGGTAACCTGTTAGCAGGTTGCTTAGGAGCCACTCGATTTCTGGAGTTGAGGGAGGACAACCCCTCTTGAATAATTATTCTAAAATGCATCGAGAGAAAAGACACTTATCCAAAAAAATATAAAAAAAATTCGGCTTAAACTTTGGAAGAAACTTAGGGAACAGACTGCTTTCTTGAGTTCTATAAGTTCGCTAATAGAATTACAGAGTGAAAAAAGACGTGAAAATACAAAGTTTCTGAATCCCATTGGTCATGCAAAATATCACGGCTAGAGGCGGGTCACCTCCCATCATGTCATGTAGGCGCACCCTGTAGCTACAGTCCGTCAGTCATTCGGCTGTAACACCCTTTCGGTGCCTAACTGCCATGTCACCCGAAGGAAACACGAGGGCTGGGATACTACCAGGTTGCCCAAGCCCAGACAAGGGAAGTCGAGAGGAAGAGGTCGGATTTGAACCACGGACCTTCCGGTTCGCGCTCTAAACACTGGGCCATCTCACCCCTGTACGTACAAAGACAGTCTGGACGCCGATGAAGAGCCGGTTGACCTGACAAAAGCCCAGACGCTTTCTGATTGCAAAATTTGCGTTTCTGAGACTAATGGATGAGATATTCATAGAAAAACTGGAATATGATGAAGAATATCTTACTGTGCACGATACCTAGATATTTCCAGAGTCACTGAATGCAACTGATCCCGATCAGATATGTCCAGATATGTTTGACCAAGCATATCAGAATATGACCTCCACAGTCGAAGAGGAAGTAGGTCAACAAGCTCTGTCGTTCCCAGACGTCCTTTTCGAAAGTTGAAATAATGTCTGTTAACAGCGAACTTTTCGCAAAAAGACACGTAGCAGACACTACTAAAACATCCATAGTTGTGTGCCATTTAGACGGAACTCAAGTGATATCTGACAGAGTGAACTATGATCGTTGGTTTGTTCGCTGAGCTGGGCAATTTGATTGCAAACGTTTCATCATCAATCGAGGCGACATCATGAGTGCGTTATTAAGGGGTGTACTGGAGCGTAGCGATGGGTCGGTTGAGTGAACTATAAATATCTGCGCAGTGGACACACTGTGGAAGGCATACTGAGCCATATCGAGGATTTCATGTAAAAGTCCTACACTGAGCCGCTCATCACGGAGGCTATGACACATGCACAAGCTGCGGTGAGGCTTCCTATGAAGGAGAAACAACAGCCGAGCTCCCCACCCCTCAGTTAAAAAGAGCACTAAGTCTTTCCGGTTGTAACCTCCCAATCGGTTCCTGTGATGCGTCTACAGATTGTGGACAAATAGCCGCATCTGGCAGCCTCATCTGTTGTGTACCTTTTACCTCAAATAGATCACACGACGCGACATCTATCCGGATACATAAGGGAGCGCACTCGTGTTGTTTGGATGACTGCTGCTGCTGGTAGGGTTGGGTCGGTGGTTAGAACTGGCTTGTCACACTTATGGGACAGAAACCGCCGGACACACAGACAGACAGACAGACAAACAAAGAATCCGAATCATCTATCAGTTAACCGTGGCAGGCTATCGCGCATAGCCTTCTGAAAACAACCGAGTGTCAACCTGTTCAATCGGAAGAAATTTCTGCAGTCTGTGCAGCTTAGCCGGCTCTCACAGGCATCCAGACAACCCTTGTGCTATGATCTCCGTCCAAAACTGATGAACGTGTACCGTACACAACTTAGTGCGACAGAGACTGGCTATAGTCATCAGCTGTGATGTCCTGACGAGCTAATTGGATTCAGAAACTTCAAATTTTCGTTTAATCTATAGTGTATGACCGTATTAGCCGAATAGAGAGATCTCGCTTGATAAACACTCTCCGCAAGAGTTGAGACACTGCCGTTAACCGGATTTCTGATTTATTGGAACAGTGGTGTAGGGGGCGAGATGGCACAAGTGGTTAGAGCACGTGCTTCGAATCCGATCTCTGCCTCTCGACTTCCCCTGTCTAGGCTTGGGCAACCTGGTAGTATCTCAGCCCTCGTGCTTCCTTCGGGCGGCATGGCAGTTAGGCACCGAAAGGGTGCTACAGCTGAACGTTGTGTACATACCAGCTAACTTAACCAGTCTGCTAGCTAGTCCGTCTTTGGTTCTGTGAAGTACGTCGGGCTACATCTCTACTCTTTCAGCTGTAACACACCCTTTCGGTGCCTAACTGCCATGCCGCCCGAAGGAAGCACGAGGGCTGAGATACTACCAGGTTGCCCAAGCCTAGACAGGGGAAGTCGAGAGGCAGAGATCGGATTCGAAGCACGTGCTCTAACCACTTGTGCCATCTCGCCCCCTACACCACTGTTCCAATAAATCAACACACTCGGTTGTATGACATACTGGCTGCGAAGAGGAAAAAGGAAAAGCCTACACAAGTCGGTACTCGGCTCATTGACAGGACATGACAAATAACGGAGCAGCAGGTATAATCCAGCGTATGATCAACAGCAGGATGAAAGGTAGGCCGGGCAAATTGCCATAACTGAAAATGGAGCTCCTGAGCGCAGAGAGTTGAAGCAAACAATCAAGCTACAGCCAAACTATGACTCTTCCCTATGGTTTGAATGCCACCCGCGCACTGTGAAGGTGCGATGAAGGCTGTGAGGAAAAATGAACTGACTAGCACAACATTGGATTGCTAACTCCTTTGCGTGCTCGAAGGGACATCACGAATACTCTGTTGAGATGAGGCGTCTGTGTATGTGGACGCCAACAACAACGGTGCAAACAATCAATAGGGCGACCCAGAAACAATCGACGTAGTCGTGAACACAAGGTTAACCACAAAATGTGCCGCCAAACACAGGGAGTAAGCACGACGTAACTCCAAGAAACCTTTAATTGCCGTCTTTATGGAAAAGCTAGAAACCGTATTTTCTTCGACACGCTTGTGTGCTTGGTGGACCACCAAGTCCGGTGGACCCGTTAACTAATCTGACAATGTGCTTGAGAGACTGGGCCCAAGGGATACGAACTGAAGCTGCAGTCGCGAAACATGAGGCGGCCTGGTGCAGCACATTCAGTTGCCTGGAAGCATCACAAACGAGAGATTCAGCTAGCTGGGTTCCAGGTGAGTCTCTCGCAAAAACAAATTGATTTGCAAATGAGTGTAATTATCGAAATCAGTCTAATCCGGGTTCAAGTAGAACACAAGGTTGACGGAAACTCGGGGACTGCGCCTAGCTGATGAGCCCGAACTGGAAGGGCGAAACCGGTCGTGGCTGTCGAAGAACTTTCAGGAACCTTATGAGTAGTGTATTACGTAAACAATGATCATTTTAAGAGAGGAAAAGAGGCAACGCCTAGGCGATGGTGGAACGTTGGCCCAATTTGTGACAACCAGCCGCCCGCCAAACATTCAGCACTTCCACGAACAGTCATTCATTCCACTGTGACACGGAATCCTCAGTTACAGAAAGCTTTTCCAAAACTATACCGTTATAATGAAGTTTTGCACCACTGAAAATCGTTTTTTTCCTTCATAAACCACTCGGGGGCAAACCAAGACAGAGTCGCCAATAGGTATTAGTGCATAGATTATGTGCATAAATTCCGCCACCGTAACCAATAGGCGTGCACATGTCATGTGACAAGTCGTGCGACTAGCATTGGCCGTGGAGGGTGGCTGTCTAGATTAATTTTTCCACAAAATGTAGTTTTGATCACGTCGGAGTCTGAAAGACTTCTAGAAAGTTGCCTCGATAAATTTGGAAGGCAATCCCAATCGAGAGGGAAGCAAGCCAACAACTATGGGACTAGCGTGGATACACAACCAATAGGATTGTTCTTGGTCTACCGTGCTGTCCAATAGGACAACAATAGAAGACAGCCTGATTTTGCGTGGAACACACCCATATATGTATGTACATGTTAAGTAGAAAACATTTCTGCAATTTTGTGCCAGGTTCTGTATCTCTGATCAAGGAGTCGAAGTCCAGCGGCGTGGTTCGGATTTATTGATACTCTGACCAATGAAACTGCACCCACACTCGATTTGCAACCAGGCTGCCGCAGTTGTCGACGTTGTGTGATCATTCTGTTTAAACTGCCTGCCTTCGTTCAGAGGTCGACACGTTAAACAGCATTGAAGTCAGATGCCAATGTGGTGAATCGTTTCTTCGTCTTGTCCCCCCTCCCCCCGAAAAAAAAGAATTTTAAGTCAGTGTAGTAGTCCCTCCCAAAAAAAGACTGTACGTATAAAACGGCCCAATTGCTAGTGCTGAAGAATATCTCCCTGAGATAACGTATAATAATTCACGGTTGACTAATACACCGAAACACCGAACATCGAACCCCGATGTCGAATCCTGATGTCTCATGCGCGTACCAACCAGCATGTTGGGAAATGTCTGTAGAATAGTTGACCTCGAGCAACCGGAAGACTAATATACTTCTATTTGCATATGATATTATCCTTGTGGTTGCAGGAGCTAAAACCCCGATGTAAGTCCATTTATGTGAAGTAAAAATGGTCTTCTCTAACTCGTCTGGATAGAATCCCGCGTTCCTACCCATTCGATTGTATCTCACAGCTTATCATCGGACACCGGGCGTAAACAGTTTCACATGGTGATCATTTGTGATGTGTGGTGTGATAGTGTGTACTCTCTACGCAAGTTGTTACTGTATAAGGCGACAAAATGTCCAATGTTTTTCCCATATAGAGGCGACATACCGCGGAGATCGTGTTTCGATTTCCACAACCGGTGGGGAACAAACTTATCTGTAATGAGAATGGACAGGTTCTCACTGCGTCCAAACGCTACAAAACCAGCGAGCCGTTCGGAAGGGGCTCCATCTCCCCCTTGGGGCAGTCTCAAACATGTGGACTTGCGAAACATGCGGACGCACGCGTCTTAGAGGATCGGCCTTTTGGGTCATCAAGGTAGCCAACAGTCCATCTACCAAGCGCGGAATGAAAGCAATTGAGGGATGGCACGGGTAGCCCAATGATAAACAGGTAGCTCATGTTGGCCAGTACCCGTTCTTACGCCATCATGTTTAGTTCGGCTGATTGCTTCTGCAAATTCCCTCGGTTCAACGCCAAGCGCCTGCATGCAACACCACGTTCCAATCAGTATGAATCGTATGCCACCATCATGTAAGCGTAACTGTCCAGTGATTTGACCGCTGTTGACGGGCAAATCCCATTCGGCGAATTAGAGTCGGCGGTCGAACCAGTATTTTATCATGACCTTGAGGGCCATAACTTTGGTTTAAATTCATCAGGAAGTCCAATAATTGGCAAACAAAAACAGCGAGCTCTCATGATACAACCAATCATACTATGATGCAGTCTGAGAGTAAGGTCGTAAAGGAGGCCTGTAAAGAAAATCAACCGTTTTCTCTAGACAATCATCAGTTTCATGTTTGTGGGTGCAACGATGATGCCTTCTCCTGAGGATGGCTCTCAAAACCGCATAACTCGATAGTTAGGAGGGTGGCTGTGACCACCGGCGTAGTAACAAAAACAATCGGGATACCGCTAAAAGCCAAGGGCACAGAGCATCTCAGAATGTACCTTCTGTGTACAGGAGCACTAGGGATAGAGCAACTAGGCCTTGTTGTCTGTGTCCTTGGGCAGCCCCCTACAGTCAAGTGAGACGTTCACTCAAGGAAGAGCCTCCCAGGTAAAACTCACTGCCTGCTATCTGGCGACTCAGACGAGGAAGTCAACAGCTCAGAATAAAGTTCGCTCAGCTGTAACATCCTTTCGGTGCCTAGCTGCCATGTCGCCCAAACGAGTTACAAGGGATAACATATTGCCAGGTTGCCCAAGCCTGGGCAGGAGCAGTCGAGGTGCAGAGGGTAGGTTCGAAACACGGACTTTCCAGTTAGTAAGTTCGCAGCTTAACCATTGAGCCACCGCGACCTCATAGAATGAAGTACGTTAAACCAACGTAGATTAGCAGGCTGGAACCAGTGCTCCAAATCGAGCTTGGACAAGATGACTTGGGCACCACTGGACAGGCAAAACTATGACCCTCGAACATCAAAGTGCCAAAACGCTGACGTTGCTTCTATTCGGTGATCTGATACCTTCCTTTGTGCTGTCTAAACAGTCCATGCAAAACTTAAGCATGCCATTGTCAAGAGCAAGACCAGAGGACACTTCCTCTTTTCGCGAAACGAGACGGACTGTTACTAGGTGCGGTGATCTTCGTTCAGCTGTAGCACCCTTTCGGTGCCGAACTGCCATCCCCCCCAGAAGGAAGCACGAGGACTGAGATACTGCCAGGTTGCCCAAGCCTAGACAGGGGAAGTCGAGAGACAGAGGTTGGGTTCGAACCACGGACCTTGCGGTCAGTGACCACTAACCACTTGGGTCATCTCGCCCCCAGATGCGGTGATGCTTTCACATGGCAGCATAGCGAGCATCAGTTGAAAAGAACAGTATTTATAAGTCTGACTCAGGGAGCAAATTAAAGGCTTGGATGTACGAGTACGTACACCATACTCATGACGTATTAATCCATCTAGGCTTGATGACGTGAATACTTGGCACTGTCTATAAGCGAGGAAGGCAGTTCCGTCCAAAGCTGCAATAAAAATTAGGTTTCTCTTTCGCTGGGAAACAGGTGAACAACATTTAGGGGGATAGAAAATAAAACAAACTACTCAGAGCCCAGCTGAAAGGCAGAAAAACGCTAGGAGGCAAAGTAATGGCAAGAGAAACGATTCGGTCAATAAGATGCTGCTTGTTGTTTCGCCTGCCAGATGTTTTTACGACTTCATCCAAACAGGCCAGAACGTGACCATTCGCAATAGTCGACTTTTCTGATGAATGTACTACTGACAGGAATGAGATGTTTAGTATGTTTCAGCAAAAATTGCAGGTGAGTCATCGTGAGCGTGAAATCAAATGAAAAAAACGAGACAAGCTGTCAATCGGCAAATATGTTTTACCAATGTAAATATCACCTGCCGACAAAGAACAACTTTTGCGTTATTCCAGAGTGGTCTTCCTATATTATATATATATATATATGGGGGCGATGTGGCGCAGTTGTTGGTGCGCGAATTTACTGACCGGAAGGTCCGTGGTTCGAACCCAATCTCTGCCTCTTGACTTCCCCTGTCTAGGCTTGGGCAACCTGGCAGTATCTCAGTCCTCGTGCTTCCTTCTGGGGGGGATGGCAGTTCGGCACCGAAAGGGTGCTACAGCTGAACGAAGATCACCGCACCTAGTATTCGCACCTCTACCATGCAACTCGAAGGAGACACGAAGTCAGCCAAGACAAGACCGATCCATTACTCAGGGTTGGGTTCGAACCACAAACCTTCCGGTCAGTAGTTACATATATCGTTACCCTATCGACCATTACAGGATACCATTGATGTACCACGCGCAGCTCCAAAAGTTATTACGCACAGCGTAGCGGGATGACGAAGTTCAGTTAGCTATTTAGCGTAGCCTGGTAAGGAGAATTAGTCACAGTAACAATCAGGTGTATCGGAAGGTCCTGCTTTTAAATCTCGGACAATCCGTACATACAAGTGAGCTGTTCAGTTTGGTCCATCTGAATGTTGTCACAAGCAAAGTTGCTCGATTCCTCAAGCAACGTGAGTGGTTTCGAAACAAAGTCCCGTTTATTCACCAACACGACTCCTGTTCTCCCGTCTGATCCAGTCGTGACGAAGTTCCATTTGTTCCCTATCCCACTGAACGCAGCAACATGATTGCGGACGTTTGATCCTTCGTGATTTACCCAAAACTTCCTGAGTAAACTAGTGTAGATTTGAAACATGCAAGACCTTCGACAGGCTTGGGGACCAGGTCATGTGTTGACCAAGAAGGCTCGCAACAAATTCTCAGGAGAGGAGTTTTCTAGAAAATATTGTCTTTGAGTGATTTTGCGAGATGCTTCTCGAGCCTTGAAAGGTACTGTTCAGCTGTAACACCATTTCGGTGCCTAACTGCCATGTCACCCGAGGGAAGCACGAGGGCTGGGATACTGCCAGGTTGCTCAAGCCTAGACAGGGGAAGTCGAGCGGCAGAGGTGGGTTCGAACCACGGACCTTTCGGTCAGTAAATTCGCGCTCTAACCACTTGAGCCATCTCGCTCCTTGAAAGGTACTACGTCTAAGCGATATATACATTCACAAAACCGACTGCGACGTAACAATTGCCTAGCCGGCCTGTATGAGTCGCTTTCAAACAGAGTTTGGCTGGTAATTTCGTATTTTTCTGGCTTCCATAGTGGTCGGAATTCCTGTTCAAATTGACTTGGACAGCTTTGACCATACGTCCTGGATACGATTGAAAGTTTTCGTAGGAGCCTTATGGTATTTTGCGTGGAAAAATGGGCCACAACAAAATCATTGAGGGAGTACAATTGTCCTTTTTGCAAATTGATTAACAGGTGTCCACATATCTGTTAAACAGCTGTCTCCTTGTTCGACCAATACAGCTGGTTCCATATGAGTAGAAAAACCGATAAATACATAACGGGGTAATTCGACGAGAAAGTTTGTCCTTCAGCTGCTGTTGATCAGAGTACAGTCCGTGATTTGCACATGTAAACGAGTCGCAAACAGAAATTTTCCAAAGGTTTTGTGACTTGGTCATCTTGGAAAGGTAGACGCAGAAAAATAGGTTTTGCCGATGATTGTCAGTTGTACTGGAGCAACTGGAGCCAAAGAGTCAGTTTGCCCCAACGATGAATAATTCGGAAAACAAGGAAGCTGGAGAGGCAATATCATGTTGCGCGTGATCTGTTCAGAACTGACGGAGCGGCTGTGATGTACAGCCACTCCGTGAACGTTTGTGATCAGTTCGGATTAGCATCATCGAGAAATTTGGTGACTACGGACGTGTCTACCTGTGTGTAGCTATGAGCCTGTGTTTATCAATGGGACCAGTGCCTGACTATGTCATGGAAATGGTCAAGTACGCCGTTGGTGGGCTACTGCATGGTGAGAATAGTCCTGTTGATGTGAAGACGGCTGGTTCTATTCACATGGTGGTCGTTCGAGTCCAGAATATATGACGTCTGCATGCAATCAGAGCTAGCGCATGGCTCATGGAGACTGGAGTTCCTAGACGATGCGCAAAACATGTAATGTGGCGCCGCAACCCTGGCGTTTGAGGATTTAAGTGACATGAAACATGCGTAAAACCATAAAGAGGGAAACGGAGTGGCGACTTACCAAAAACAGACACTGTGTAAACGTTGCACAAACGTGGTGGGATTCCAACGTCTTCAAACAGTCTATACATATTGACCGGGCACGTTCGAAATTCCCATCTTTGAAGGAAGCCTGAAAAAACGGAAAGAAAGACAATGCTCTAGGCAAGCAGAGGTACTCAAGGGAGTTCGGGGGTTCGGAATACATTGTTAAAGCCCCCAAGTTAAGGTAACCGTATCAGGTGACCTCCTGACGGATTAGTAAATCAACCACAAAGTGAGCCCAGCAAACTGCAGAAGCCAATACGATGAGCCAAAAGGAAATCGTTTAGCCATCGTATGTCCTTTCCGCTGCCATGTACCCCAGAGGAGACAAGAAGGCCTAGATAATTCCACGTCGCCAAGGCGTAATTTTTGACAGGAGCAAAAATTTTAGCCAAGGATTCGAACTTCAAGCATTGAATCCTGACTGATAAGTATGCAATAATCAACTGCTGATAGGGCATCTATTTTGTACGCACATCTTCTGCTGGAACACATTAAAGAAGCGGTTGCAAACGAAGCGAGCGGATCGGTGACGTTCAGGGTCGACACATTCAACGGAAAAGTTGGCCATCAGAAACATACTACTGACCTCGTGTTAGTAGAACTGGAAGTCAAGGTCAAAAGAATGATCAGATGCATATACATAATTGGAAGCACGGCTACCCAATTTCGAACTGCGATAAACAGAAATAAAGTTTATCTGGCAGCGCAGCCCTGTATTGTCTCCATTAACAAGTAAGTTATGCTTCATCCTGCGTTCATCCATTTGTTCATGCCCAGTTATTGAAGAATAGACCGAATCCAATGGCAAACGTTTTGGTCGTTGCCAGCATACCGACCAAATGTTCCGAAAAACAAAAGCCAATAAGGGCGGTGCGGTGTCAGTGCAATTTGGTTTGGGATCGAAATGGCATGCCGCTTCATAGTTTGCGAAACAGGGTTGGATGAGATTTTTTTTACCTGTTTCGGCCTCAACTAGACTATGATTTGCTTAGAGAAGTCAAGTAGGGATTGTCGTGGGATCCATCTGAATGGACCATGTGACTGTGTCAGTCGGAACGAAAATTCATCATTTGCATACCAATTTGGTTTCGACGGTAAACTCACCTGGAACCCAGCTGAATATCTCGTTTATGATGTTTTTAAGCAACTGAATGTGCTGCACTATGGCACGATATTCGAGATATCGCGATACATACTCATAAGGTTGCTGACACTCCACGACCGGTTTGTTCCTTATTGAGGCCTATCAGATAGGCGTGAGTTTCCGTCCACCTTATGTTCTACTTGAGCCCAAATTTCACAACATTAAAGAAATACACTCATTCGCATACCAATTCGGTTTTAACGGGAGACTCACCTGGAACCCAGTTGAATCTCACGCTCATGTTTTAGGCAAAACCGGTCGTAGGCTGTCGAAGGGTTTTCAGCAACCTTACGAGTAGTGTATTACGAAAATCCATTACGTTGATTCAGGCATATTACGTGAGACAGATCGTTCGAGAGAAAACCCAGAACGGAATTTGAATCCGGTTCAAAATACTTATCTTCTCTGAATTACCGCGAGACCTAGTTCGGCTAAATCGTAGTACGTGACGAGGCAATGAACATGGAATCCTTTGTACGTTACTCATAGAGCCCCCTTTCTACTAACAGGATAGCAACGTCGGACAACGGTGGCCTCGTTGGCCACTGGTTACCCTGAAAAACCAAACGCTCCCCCCATGTGCGCGGAATTTTCGGTTAATCAAACGCCTCTTATTGCTTTACAAACCTGGTGACAGGGGTATACTTGTTCTCTTCGCTCTAAAGAGGTGATTAGCGTTTGGAAATGCAAGACTGCCGTTCACTAGGACAGTTCTTGACGGTAAATCTGGAAGCCGAACAGGAATGTCTACTGGTAAAATCAAGTTAAAATGTTTACCAGACAAGAAGGCTATGTTTAATGTCCTGGCTATCCACTAGCGTATGGCTTGTCAGTATCGAGTGACTACGAACCATAGATACACTCTCATCCTTTAGGAATCGATGAAAAGCTAAACAGTTCGGATATGGGATGGATGTACAAATTCTTCGGCCACTTTCCCATCTCCATTCCAGATAACGGACGTGGTGATCTTGGTTCAGACGGTGTAAAACGAATGATAAGCCAGACCGAGAAAGAGGAAAACCCGTGCAACTTATCAAACAGATGGATTTGTCTGACTGAATGTATGAACGGAAATAGCCCCGTATACGATGCAGCATTTGGAATGCATGAAAAAAAACGCGGATTTTTTGGTACAATGGTTTTTAACGCGTCACAATGCGTGTGGATAGGTAACATCACGGGGGAAAATAGCTGACAGATGCGGCTGGACAACAATTTCCATATTGCATAAGGCCTGGAAGGCGTGATGCGTGCCAACCCAGTTGTGTTTTACGACAAGAATATGCAGCAAGGATTTTAAGGGAACCAAAGAACCAAATATTCCAACGCACGTGTTTGAATCCGTTTATATCGTGTGAGGCGGGCGACTGCTGAGTGTTATGGATAAAGGCGCCAAATTTGAACATAAATATCAGGTTACATTAACCTGGATAGGAAAATCAAGATGAAAGGTGTAGGACCAAACACATAAGTGAATCCGGGTAATTAGGCCAAGCGGGTAAGTTATTTTACTAGACTATTTAAATAGAAAGCAGGTAAATTTGTTTATATGGGGACTAGAACACACACCATGACTGAGCCATGGTGTACAATTACAGCCTGTTTGGTTTCGTGTCCTGTTAGACCATTGACTATCGAACTGCAGCTCATGTGTCCTCCCCATTTGCGGCAATCTCTCAAGATAGGCCTCTCGGAACGGAGGCCAATTCTCTAATCGTCAGTCAGAATTTCGTGTGAAACACTTGTAAACTGAGATGTTTCCCTCCACAGGAAAGACCTCTTCATTTGTGCTGCAATACTTTCGAGATTACCTCATTGAACTGCAGTAGCATAACGTCGAGCTTGGCAATTTGGTTGGAAGGGGTCCCACAACCAATCGAGGTGGCGATACCGATTCAACGCCCCATTATGGCACAGGACGCTAGAATGATGATGTCACCTCAATTGATGGAACATGTCTAATCAAAAATGCCTAGCTCAGCTATTAACTGGCAGCAATCTACGTAACGTGAGGCACAACATTCTTCTTAATGGTAAGTGTGTGCGGAACATTCAAAAACCCGAGTTTTCATGGTTGTGTTACTCCCCCAATGGCTTCCATTTGGTTTGTGTGAAGATATATTCGAGATTATTGATCCAGTTTGTGACGGCAATGCAGGGGTGGCTAGCCACGGGTAGTGGCACCGCCTACAAGGCGAACACATCTGGCGTGATACGACTTTCATGGATTTTATCGTAATAAAACTTGAACGTAATCGGAAGCATTGACCCTGTTCCTTCACATCAACGTACAGAAAACATGTACTCAGACGTTTTCAGATGAGGACTATGGGCGTTGACCATGTAGCTTTCCAACCTTCTGGAACATAACCTACATTCGCCTCAGGTTCTCATCGTCCAGCTGTGGCACTCTTCCGGTGCCTAGCTGCCATGCCACCCGAGGGAAACACGAGGACTGAGATACTGCCAGGTCGCCCAAGCCTAGACAGGGGAAGTCGAGAAACAGAGGTCGGATTCGAACCACGGGCCTTCCGGTCAGTAGATTCACGCTCTAACCACTTGAACCATCTCAGGTTGATTCTAACTCCAGCTCGTACAACTAATAACCTATTTACATAATCTCCAGTCTTCAGGAGCAAATACACTTTTTTACATGATCATTGATATGGATTCAGGGGCAACCGCTTGGTAAATGATCACCCGCCGTACGTCCCGCATGTCTGTCCATCAATCTTTAATAAAGCAGAGTTAGCACGATCGAAAGCTTTGGAACGAGCTTTGAGTGGCCGTCGTCTCATCAATCTTAAGCACCTCTTCATAAGTAATTGTCAACCCCACTTTGTCCTTATACTACACTAAAATCCTCTCCTGTCTGGTTATGCGGATTCTGACTAGACCTATTATTCCCAGTGTTTTGCGTTCTTACGGATGTGACAAACAGACGCACTGCTAACAATCTTGCTAGAATCGCCGGTTGGGGTTCATCTATCAGGCCCACGTTCAATCTTGTCAAACCTCCTCATGTTTTCCAACCCTCCCGTCTCGCTGTCGTAGTTCCTCGGACCTAGAGCCCTACATCATATTCGACTGTGTTGCCCAGACACCATCCCCCAAAGTGCTTTTCTAGGAAATCGTCTTGGTCAGTGCATTTCAGAATTCTAAGGGGAATGTGTCTCGGAAAATTACAGCTTGATTTCTAGCAGGAAAGTCATTTACCTCGTAGCACGGTATCCTACTATACAAGGCTCGTATTTACTCTGTATTACAGTGCTGTTGCCCAAAACAGAGTGCAACTGCCAAATCTTACTCTGGTTATGTTTTTTCTAGGTCATCCATCTCATTGCCATCTCCCTCTCAAGCGTCAGCAAGTAATTGTCGTCCCTCGGTTAGCAAGTACGTCAAAGGCAGGTGATCAGAGGCAGATATCTCCTTCCTTCGCATAATTTTAAAGTACGTTCCGCTCCAACTATCAAACAGCTGAAGTGCGATGTGCAACGGGGAAAGATCACTTTATTGGTAAAAAAACGTATACATGCAAGGGAACCACAACTGCCAGGTTGCCCAAGCGTAGACAGGGGAAGTCGAGAGGTCGGGTTCGAACCACAGACCTTCCGGTTAGTAAATGCGCACTCTAACCACTGAGAGACAATACGATTCGTTCATTCTCCGTAGCCATTGTTGTTTAGCTTCCAGCGTCACATGTCGAATCGCTTTGACCTGTCTTTTCTGCAACATAATCAGCACCCACTTCCGATTCGTCTTGAAACAGGGCAAATTCTGGATTCCTGTGATATCCGATGGAATTTCCCTCTTAATGACACTCCCTTTCTGCGGATATGCCAGGGATCGTGGTACTTCTAAAACCCGCAAAAAGAAGCCATCAGAGGCCTCTGTATTTGGGTCTCCTCACCTGACCTCAAGTATTGTGGACATCTGTCTCCTGGGTCCCCATCTTCCAAAGGTGCATGACTTCAACTTATGATCCACAGTTGTTCTGCAATAACCGTTCAGCTGTAACACCCTTTCGGTGCCTAGCTGCCATGACACCTGAAAGAAGCACGAAGACTGGGATACTGTCAGGTTGCCTAAACCTAGACAGGGGTCTTCAACAGCAGGGGGTGATTTTTTCTGTCCGCCCTGTCTGTCCTATTCAAAAAGATGCAATCAGTAACAGTACGAATCGTTATCAGCTACATCTGGATTGTCCCTGGCTCTGCAATGTTCCATTTGTTTCAAATCCTTAACTCAATGATTGATTGTGAGTTCCCCGACTTTGCGCGTTGTGAATGTACAGATCCTCTCAGGGGAATGGAGCGTAGCGTAGGCCTCAGACAGTAGAGATTTATGTAAAATGCCCAAATGCTCACCTATTATTTTCGTGTAGCAAGTACGCTCACGCACAGCCACATTCAGCTCAGACTTCAAATCGGCTGAAAGCGGCCCGGGTGTGACAACCCGACAAAAATGACCTGAGAAAGAACGGGTCGATTTGAAGCGTGGTCCTTATTGGTAAACCCACAAGGCTGCAACAACGCGCCAGTAGCATAAACTAGTTCACAAGCCGGAATAAATAAAAAGAAAATGGAAATAAATATGAAAAATAAAAATAAATAAGTAAACAAAAATCGAAAAATATTCCTTCAATCGGCAACATACTGTACCTTTGATCTTTTGTTGCTGCTTCATGTCTATGGGCCCCGCGGGGATTTTAAGGATAACCCCACAGGGACTTTAGAGAGTGCCCCCCTCCCCTTAAATGCGTGTAATCAGTGTATTGAACAATGATGCAAAAGTCGATTACGAACACTATTAACACAACTCACCTGGGCTACAGTCAGTTGTCTACCAGGTCCGTCGGTCTCAGCCTGCATGACCGTCAGTCAGCACTGTGATGATAATTTTTTTTTGAGGGGTTGCAAAAAACGACTAGAGTGGTTCCACCTGAAACATGAGAACAGCTTTTCTTTTTTAGAAAAAAAGCGAAGTTGCGGAATGGCAAAGAGAATAGAAGGATATGGTAGTGAAAGCATTGGGATAGAAATGGAGCTAGTCTTAGCAGGATGAGGGGTGGGCGTTTTCATCCAGATCTCCTAGAGATATCCCTTAGAAAATCAGCTACTCACAGAGTCAAGTTTGCAGATATGACGCTTAATGACGTGTAGTAACAGAATTTTCACGAATGGGGTTGTATATACAGGCCCTGGTTTATATCGTACGAGAGCATATGGTCACACCATGATTGGGATCCGTTTTTTCGAGTGTGTCTAAAGTGCAGGCGTGAGGCTCGGATACTGCGCAGTAGTAACTTCAACCTTGCTGGGGCAAGTGCACTGAACAACGTGTGACCATCGTCATCATCATCAGAGACAACAACATCAGTGTTGACGCTGATACTTCGCCACTGCACAACCACAAAGCTTATTTAATCACGTTATTTTTTTTAAGTCAGGTACTTACACTTGAGGTGAAGAAAGGAGAAACTGGGTGGGGAAGAGATATGGTGCTAGCTTATAACAAGCATTCTAAGGTACCTACCCCTACAAACGCTCAATCGGACCAACTGGAAAGAAGCTGACAACATGAATGTCACTTACATTAGTTAGACGCTGTTTCTTCCAACGTGCCCAACCAAGTACAAACGGTTACAAGGACCCCATCCTGGAAAGCGAACCGCACCAACGGCACCAAAACTCTTCGTAATTTCCACCAACTCACACCTTCTCAACCTCGCAGTTTGCGCCATTCGGAGGGGGATACAGAGGGGGTACGCTCGACTTGGTTGACGAGGATTCGGGATGCTCAGCACGTGGCCGCGGCCTGCTACACAACCAAGCAGTCTTCTTCTAATTACTCCATACGAATTCGACGACGCCATGCGATACTATGAACAAACAAATCTGAAGACGCCTCAGACGACCTGTCTGCAGAAACCATGTCTCGCAATCATAGAACGATAAAGCCCTAAATATAGACTGGTACAGGGTAGTGTGCGGTAGAAACTTTGGCTGACGATTCATGGCATTACTCCTCTACCACTTTTCAGCTAAGAGACTCGCGAACGTAACCAAACAAGGATGTTTATTATCGTGGTAGCGGCTGTGTCAACCAGGCGTTCGTAAATAAAAATCGTTCAGCCGTAGCACCCTTTCGGTGCCTAACTGCCATGCCACTCGAAGGTTGCACGAGGGCTGGGATACTGCCAGGTTGCCCAAGCCTAGACAGGGGAAGTCGAGAGCCAGAGGTCGGGTTCGAACCACGGACCTTCCGGTCAGTAAATCCGCGCTCTAACCACTTAGGCCATCTCGTCCCCAGGCGTTCGGGAGGTATGAATAGGGATATCCTTTTGCAGCGTCAAGTAAAAGGATCTTCCTGAAAGGTGATGCAACCTGGCGGCATACTGGAGGAATTTATTAAACCCATGAAGTCGTAATACTCTCCAACTGGAGGTGCATCTGTGTGTAGGATGAGTCAATAACATTTGCTATAATAGCGGAAGTGAGACAGAGTTGTTCGTTATCATCCGTTTCATTTACTTTCGCTATTGATTGAATGGGCAGAACAAAAGACGTTCGCTTACTACGCACGCGTATAGTTGAGCTCATAAATTTGGACCAAAAATCTTGACTAGACGACACAGTAGCCTTAGACCACTCTCGATCGGATTCAGTCTCACTGAGCTATCAGGTTACACTAGTGAAACCCAGGTCATAATACGGATTATTCGGGCCAACCGAATCCAGGGTGCCGATGAACCTCTTGAGGTCGCGATCGCATTTGAGCGCCTGGATTCAAGTGTACTCCAGAAGAGCCGGTTAACTATGAACAGTGTCAAGACAGAGTCCCTCCAACTTCAGCAGAATGGAAGCAATACAAACGAATACACAAATTTTCGCGTATTCCCATTTGGCAAATTATGGATAAAGGACACTGACAAATACGAGTCGAAGGAGCTCACACACTATAAACATTCAATCAATCATGCCTTACATGAATCCTCATGAAAAGAAAACGAGGACGTCAAATAAAGAAATTCCATTCATAGCAGCGAACCTCAATTCGTAGTGTGGTTTCTGGGCCACTGTGTGTAGTAGCACTATTAAGGATGCCAGCAAGTACCGCCATGGAGTATGCTACCCACATTTGACACAAACCAGAGATGTAAGTTCCGTCGTGGCTTCCATCTGCAGTTTCTGTCCGACGGCAACCTTCGCTATGCTGGGATCCACAGTTGACTTCTGGTCTACATGTACCATGTCTGGCACTTCCCTAACGTTCAGCTGTAGCACTCTTTCGGTGCCGAACTGCCAGGCCACCAGAAGGAAGTACGAGGGCTGGGATACTGCCCCGGTTGCCAAAACCTAGACAAGGGAAGTCGAGAGACAGAAGTCGGGTTCGAACCACGGACCTTCCGGTCAGTGAATCCGCGCTCTAACCACTGAGCCGTCTCGCCCCAACACTTCCCTAACCTTGATGCGTGAAGACCTGACCTCCGACGTTTCTGCCTTCAGCTTAAATTTTTTTCTGTTGTCACCCGGTCTATCACTCTACGGGTTTCCTTTCCAACATAAGTCATTGATGAGGACACTGTTTAAACTTCAGGTCTATTCGTACGACACATCTTCCTACTTTTGAGCTCGAGATAGCTCCTGGTGAGCCCCAAGGAGGGCGTAACCGGTCGTGGGCTGTCGTAGAGTTTACATCAACCTTATGGGTAATGTATTACGTCCATATATCTGCCAAACAGTTATTTGGACGGAACAGTATTGTCTGCATCGCCAAGAACAAGCATGTCGTCTGCTTACTCGGTACCTTTCAGCGAATGCCCCGGGGACACTTCAACCCCACAGTAATTAGAGGCTGGGAGTGAGTCTTCCATGAACATATCAATGACGAAGTTGAAGAAGAAAGGGGAAGAGGAGAGTCTTGCATGACAGCACTTTTGAGAAGAAGGTTGGTAGTTCACGTAGTGCAGATGGTCGTTGGTTTGTTCGCTGAGCCAGGCAATTTGATTGCAAGTGTTTCATCACCAACCGAGGTGACATCAACGGTGCGTGGAGTGGAGAGTAGCGATGAGTCAGTGGTTGTGCACAACCAATTAAATGGTCGTTCGAAGTGTTTGACTCAGTTGTCCAGCAAGCGTTTATGCGAGTGAATTACTGAGCCGTTTTTTCACTCGTTGTCTCACTTACAGTTGCCTTATCTTGGTCAGTCGTATTAAGTGGTATACGGTGCGACTATTTCCGGTGGATAAACCCTGCCCTATCTCCTGAGATTTTAGTGCCCATCAAAGCACTCTTTCGGTGCCTAGCTGTCATTTCAACAGGAGGAGGCACGAGGACTGGGATGCTGCCAGGTTGTCCAAGCATAGACGGGAGCAGTCGAGATGCTAATGTTGGGTTCGAACCACCGACCTTCGGGTCCGTGAGCGGGCGCCTTAACAATTGAGCTATCTCGAGCTCGGATTCAACGGATCCCAATTTCCATGCTTCTCGGCTTCGTCAATACATGTGTGGCATCCTTGTCTCACCAACTCGACAAACCCTCAAGCTCACTTAAATACATCCCGATCTTGCTACATGTGATTTCGTTTTTTTTGCGTCGATGCGGTCAGAAAGCCTTTACAACCACCATAAGAAGGTCCCTTCCGAGTGATTTCTCGAAGAGGCAAATCATTCGTCATCGATCACAACGGCCGCAAAGACACAGTTAACATCGATCGGTTGACAGTTGCTTACGTGCACATACAACCAACTCTAGATGACGAGCATACCACATACATCCTCCGTTACTCAGTCACATTGTCATACGAGCACACACACCCTCACTTACAAGGTCTGGTCGACATCACAAAATTCATGTACGTTTCAGGGACCAATCATTGCGAAACTTTTTTCTCCAGCGTCATGCTCACCCAACTGACGCTCTAGAAGGGAGTTCTGTAGTGCTTGTAAACTGCCATTTTTCCTGCTCAGTAGCATCCCTATTCTCCATTTCAATTTTGTTCAAATTATTGTACCAGGTTTGTTTTATTAAGCAGCCACACAAGCCTCCTCGCTCGAAAGGACTTTGCACTTTTGCTGAGTGAATGTTGCTGTGGATTTTCGGGTTGAACACCACTGGCTGTCGCTAATCTCCAACTTGAACAACAAGTGTAGCTCCAAACACTGGACCTATTTTTTCACATCAGTGGATTAGTATTGCGTCTACGGGAGCTTTGAATGAAAAAAGTAGAAGCTTCACTTCGTGGTGTGATGGTTCAACAGAAAAGGGACACTGGGAATTTCCTCTCGCGAGCTCAGTCAAGGTTTCCTTGGATTGTTTTCCCTGTGATCTATATCTGACTGACATTATTAGTTTGTTCTGTTCATTAGACTCCTCAGAGCCGTTAACCAGTGAGACACGGTGCGCGCGTGTACGTTGAAAATTGATACTAGTCGGGAACGGTTGATGGCCAGTAGATAGCTGGGGGGATCGCTTTTAGTTGTCTGTGTGACGAGCAACAACTCCGAATCGACTGCCCAGATGTGATTCCAAATAGCTCAGACAACTGATTTTGGCATTCAGATATCCCACAGGTATGAGACTGTAGTTTGCCCGACAAATGAAACCCGATAAATCTCGACAGAAAGTACTCTTCCTAGCTTCAGGACTGCAGTCAGTTAGGGAATATGCCGGTACTGCAATCACGCACCAGTTTTAATTCGAACAGCATTGGGCTTGATTGACTTGGATAATAGAACGGCAGAAAGGCCACAAAGCACACTCAACTTTAGAGCTGAGCGCAAAGCCCATGCCGACGCGATCAGACTGGACCTAACCGTGGTGTGACGGTTTGTTTGCCTACATGACCCATTGAGCTATACTGGGTAGTGTCCGTGCGACACTCATAGAGTCACTCATATCAGTTTGGTGAATGGTTATGGGCATGACCAACAGTCTCCTGGGCCTCCAGGTTGGGGATTGGAACAGGTGTGGCGACGTGTTCCGTAAAAATGGTAATGTACCTACATTTCCAAACAAACACCGCTGCATTTTGTGTGCCAAAGGATTCCGTTGAGGAACCTAACCATCCTCCTGGTTGGGCGCCCTGGCAGTATCCCAGCCAACGTACAACAATGACACTTACAACCAACAACGCTCTCAGGCCACATCGGCCATCGCGTAGTGTCACCAGCCGGCTCGCCTTGCTTGCAATATACAGCAGGGCGGGTAAGCGAAAACACGCTACTGCTGACGCCGCCCCTCTTACAGCTTCAGGATTTCCCTCCAGGTTGGGGGTCGGAACATGTGTGGCGACATGTTCCGTAAAAATGGTAACGTACTTGCATTTCCAGCCCAACACCGCGGCACCGCGGTCAGGCTTTTGAGCCAAAGGCTTTGGTTGAGGACCCTAATCGTCCTCCTGTCTAGGTGTGGGCGCCTTGGCAGTATCCCAGCCCTCGTACAACCATAACATTCACAAATAACAGTACTTTCATGCCACATCGGCCGTCGCGTGGTGCCATCAGCCGGGTCGCCTTACTTGCTGCATACAGCAGGGCGGGTAAGCGAAAACATGCTACTGCTGACGCCTCCCTTCTTACACTTTCACGTTTTCCGTCTTCCACCCTCCCCCGCCCCAATTTTAATACTTTCTCCGCAGGTCCCAGCTCTAGGACTGATCGGTTTGCCCGCCCTACATCACACTTAGCCGCAGATTGTGTACGTCCGAGTTCCGTTACATCCCTAAACACTTCGAAGTCTGTTTTCAAACCCCGAAAGCCTGTCTACTTAGCCACCTTTAATGTTCGTTCACTGAAGCAAGCAGGTCAACAGGTGGCTCTTGCTCGTACGCTGGATTCCCTCAGCATTGATGTATGTTGTCTGTCAGAAACAAGGACGCAGGACGCAAGTACCGTGATCGAACTGACTGCCCCCTCGCTCTCTTCCAGGTTCCGGCTGCGCACCTCTGGTGATGCAGAGGCCGCTGCAGCTGGATATGCTGGGGTGGGTATTGTATTGAGCGAACGAGCGGAAGCGTCTCTGCTTGATTGGATACCCGTTGATAGTCGCCTCTGTGCGGTTCGTTTGGCAACATCTGTGAGAGAATCTAGAGGAAGTGAGGTCCATCGCACCTTGTTTATTGTGTCTGCTTACGCCCCAACTGACTGTAGCTCTGAATCTGCCAAGGACAGTTTCTATGACGCTCTAGGTGCCCTTCTACAGCAGGTTAAAACCTCAGATATCGTTGTGGTTGCTGGTGATATGAACGCCCAGGTAGGTAGACTGAGCGCTGCTGAGGCCCGATTGGGTGGTCGTCTTGGTTTGGACACGAGACGCACGGACAACGGAGACCGCTTACTTCAGATGTGTGCCGATCACAGACTGTTCCTTTGCAGTACGAATTTCCGGAACAGCGGAAATCGCTTGACAACGTGGTGCCCACCAACAAACCAGCGACGAACCCAAATAGACCACATCGCCGTGAGTTATCGGTGGCGAGGGTCGATCACCGCTTGCCGCTCCTTCTGGAACACCAGCGTGGACTCCGACCATGCACTTGTACGCTGCTGCTTTTCATTGCGCTTTTCAGGTGTACGCAAAACGCGCACACCTCGCTTAGCCATTGAGAAGCTAGTGGATCCAGAAGTCAAACGAAACTATCAAAACCAACTCGTCGAATGCCTGCCGGACGGTACGGTGTCGGATATAAACGGCCACTGGGAAAAGATATCCAAAGCGCTACTCAAGGTTGGAACGTCTGTTTGCGGTACAACCCAGCCAACCTCTTTCAAACACTGGATCTCTGATAGGACCGTGTCTTTGCTGGAGACCCGGCGACAGATTCCCCCTGGCCGCCACCACAACTCCACCCGACGCATCATCCGACGCCAAGTGAAACTGAGTGTCCGTGCAGACCGAGAAGCTTGGTGGACCCGAAAGGCCGAAGAAATGGAAGATGCAAAGAATGCTGGAAATGTGCGCAGGCTGTTCCATTTGATTCGTTCGACTGGTCCTCGAAAACCTCTTGTCAGCGAAACAATCAGAGACCAAAATGGCTCCCTGATATGCAATAAAGCAGAACGTCTGGACCGCTGGGCACAGTACTTTGAACAGCAATTCAGCTGGCCACCTGCTACCTCCAATCCAGAATCCTGGCCTTCAACAGAAAGCTGGACCGTAAATATGGAGTCGCCTTCGGTCTCAGAAGTGTCCGAGTGTATTTCTCTACTCAAGCGTCATCGTGCTGCTGGTCCTGACGACCTTCCACCTGCTCTTTTCAAGGATGGCGGTGGGCTCCTCAGCCAGTGCCTGTCTAGACTATTTGGGTCTATCTGGGAGAAAGAGACCGTCCCAGACAACTGGGGTGAATCGATAGTAGTGCCCATTTTCAAAAAGGGTACTCGCAGTGAATGTAGCAACCACAGAGGTGTTAGTTTGACTCCTGTTGTGACAAGGCTTCTGGCGTCATTGATTCTTCGTCGTCTTACGATGGCACGCGAAACCTTGACTCGTGAGAATCAAGCGGGATTTCGACCGGGTAGAGGCTGCATTGACCACATCTTCACACTCCGTCAGGTGTTAGAGCAACGCCATATGTACAGATGACCCACAATCTTGGTGTTCCTTGACTTCAAGGGTGCGTTTAATTCTGTCGATCGGTCAGTGCTGTTAAATATACTTGCTCAACAGGGTATGCCCCAGAAGTTTGTAAACATAATCCGATCCCTATATTCACATAATTCGGGGCGTGTGAGTGTATGGTACGCTTTTCAAAAGCTTCCTCATAAAAAGTGATGTCCAACATTCATTCTTGTTCAACTTTGTCATTGATGAAATAATGAAGCGAACGCTGGGAGGTCTGCAAAACTCCGGTGTCCAAATTGTTGCTAGTAAGAGCCTTGTCGATCTGGGGTACGCAGACGACATCGTCCTCGTCCTTGAAGACCAAAGCGAGGCACAAGCCCTGTTGGACAGACTAATAACCATCATACCATCTTTTGACATGCGTCTTGCACCTTCAGAGTGCAAAGTCAGGCTCCAGGAAGTGCAGTCTCCGAGCATACCCCTCACAATTCAGTGAGAACTACTGGAGGTGGTGAAGAATTTTGCAGACGTCGGTAGTTGTATTAGCTCTGAAGGAACTGTGTATCTGATCAAGTCAGTGCAAGAGTCTCAAAGGCTCGAATCACGCTTGCTAATTTGCGTCATTTGTGGCATCAAAATGGGTCTTAAGGGTCGCGTGTACCAGACTACAATAAGGCCTGTGTTTTTGTATGGGTGAGAGATGTGGCCTTTGCGGGCAGATGATGTGAGGCGTCTTCAGGTTTTTGACCACCGATGCCTCAGAAGCGTTGCTGGTTTTGGATGGCGTCAACAGGTTGGCAGAAAAACTGGTATTTGGTTGTGTGGCTGTTACTTCTATCACGGAAAACATCCAGCACCATCAACTGCGGTGGCTCAGTCATGTGCTACGCATGCCGAAACACCGTCTACTGAGACGAGTATTGTTCCCCGTAAAAAAAAATCGTTCAAATGTAACGCCCTTTCGGCGCCTAGCTGTCAGGCCACCCGAAGGAAGCACGAGGGTTGCCCAAGCCTAGACAGGGGAATTCGAGAGGCAGAGGTCGAGTTCGACCTCTACTACTACCCTGCAGAGTAGATGCGTCTGGAGCTGGATCAGACTCAAGACAAGGTTAAGGTGTTCTCCAACCGTATCGAGTAACTCGCCGGCGGTCAACCGTTGAGCAGTCGGAGTGTACGGTTGTTCGGGCCACTTTCTAACCTTCCCTTCCCCGGGGGAAGGCAACGTCGCTGCTTCCATACATATGGACAAGCTGGTCACCTGGAGGAAACACCCTACAACCTCTACAATCCTATTGCAGCACAAATTTACCCCCCAGATCGCCTTACAATACTATTAGCCGTAGTACGGGGTCTCGCTGCTCCCCGCTGATCATCCTAGCATTGTTGTACATTGTGGGACAAAGTTGCAGTCAGTGTAGTCTGCGGGATAATGGAAAAACTCAAAGTCTACTACCATGTCAAGGTGGCCGCTTTAAGTCGGGTCGTTGCAACTAAACGCATTCTATAAAGTTTGTTCGTCCACAGTCCTTCAGTCTTCGTGTTAAGTCATGATGACGATCGTCCAGCCGTAACACACTTTTAGTGCATAGCTACCATGCCACCCAAAGGAAGCAAGAGAACTGCGATACTACCAGATTGCCCGAGCCGAAACAGTAGCGGTCGAGAAGCACAGTTTGGGTTCAAATCACGGACCTTCCGCTCAGTAAGCTTGCACCTTAACCACTGCGCTATCCTGAGCTCGAAGATGGCAGGAAGCCCCAAAGCTGGTAAAGGAGGGGTTGGTAGTGAGACTCTTCTCTGAAAGGAGGGGAGGCCACCCTTGTTTTGTCGTAGGGTTGAAGACGTGAGCAGAATGCATACCTGAGAGATGGGAACGTGGCGCGGAAATGGCCCTCGCGGTTGATTGCCAGTTATCATTATTAAGGCCAGTAATCGAGATTCAGAGGAAAGGTGCCTTTTGCGCGACAGTTTTGGAGGTTGCCAAGTGAAAGTGGGGTTTTGGGATCTAGTCCTGACATCGGTAGAAGTGAAGGAAATGTCTGAGCGACAAATACTGGGTTTGATTGAGGAAAGGCTGGTGGATACTCTGGAGCATTTGATGCGTTCATCGTTGAAAGTAATGAGGGGAGTCGTCCTGCCTGATGGTAGTAGATTCTCTTTGGTGCGGCTGGCACGTTCTAATCATATTGAAAAAACGGATAAACGGCAGGTATAGAGGCCATAGATTGATCCCGCCAACTGAGAGTGAACGGGTCGTCCGGAAATGCAACGGCCAGAGAAGATTTCAACACCAAGTATTCGTTTTAGGAGTTAGCTATCATGTGGTTAGCGCGTAAGATCATCATCACCACCATCGTCATCATCATGGATAGCATGACATCAGTGTTCAACACTGATGCTTCGCTGCCGTACAACTATGATTTAGTTGAAATACTTGTTGTGAAGGAAATGAAGGTGGACGGGGAAGGGACCTAATGCTAGCGCACTACAATCATTCTGAGGTGCATACACCTCCAGATACCCATCCAAGCAAGCTGGATGAAAACTGACAGTACGAACGCCACTGACATCGATTAGCAGCCATATCTTGCAGCGTCTCCAACCAGGTGCAGTGGGGATCACGCGGTCCCCATCCTGAAAGGCGAGTAGCACCGACACCACCCAAACGTTTCGTAATCTTCTTCATACCCCTCTGCCAGGTCAAGGGTTAGTCACCTCTCTGCTTCCGCCACTCTGAATTGAGCACGGAAAACAGCACTGCCTTCTGCAAACGACGGTTAGGCATACGCAATAAATGACCTAACCAACACAGCTTCTGTTGATGGACACAGTATTCAATGGAAGTTCCCGTTGCACAACCGAAAACTCGCTTTCTAATTACCTCGTTATGGATTCTCGACATCAATCCACACGAGATATAGTCCTGAGACAACGATTGTCGAACACCCGGAGACGTCTCGGTTCCGCCGGTCGAACAGCCTGCGGCCTACCCACAGCTGAAGCAACCGCTCACCATTGTTCATATGTACCCTCCCAATTGAGTCTCAGATACGCTAAGCCTGTCCAATTGTGCATTCAGATCTCCAGCAACCACTACAATATCTGAACTTTTGACCGCAACAGAGCATTCAAGGTATGGTAAAACCTGTCTTTGAAGGCGTCGGAGATACAGTCAGTTGGGGCGTAAGCAGACATCGATCGACCTCCCGGTCGTGAGACTCTTTCACAAACGTTGCTGGACGAACCGCGCGGAGGTGACTATCAACGGATATCCAGTCAAGTAAGGATCCTTTCGCCCGGTGAATTGGGACGATACCAACCCCTGCACATCCCGCTACAGCAGCCTCTGGATCAACAGAGGTGTGTAGCCGGAAGCGAGTGGGGAGTGATGGGGCGGTTAGCTCTTCTTTCTGATACAGAGCACACATCAATGCCAAGCGAGTCCAGCGTGAGAGCAAGAGCAGCTTGTTGACCTGCTTGCTTCAGAGTGCAGACATTGAAGACGGCCAGATAGTCTGGGCGTTGAGGCTTGAAAATTGATTTCGAGATCTCTGAGGATGTCAGCACCGGATGACGCCCAGATATCGCTGTCAAAATCGATGCAACACGAAGGAATCATCAGTCCTAACTGATGGGCCTACAACGAGAGAGTTATTCACGGGCTGAAGAGAGGGGAAGAAAAAGCGTGTGAAAGAGAAAGAAGGGGGCGTCAGAAGTAGCATATTTTCGCTTACCCGCCCTGCTGTATGCAGCGAGTAAGGCGCCCCCGCTGATGGCACCAAGCGACGGCCGACATGACATGAGGATATTGTAAGTATCATGGTCGTACGTTGACTGGGATGCTGCCAGGCGTTTACAACTAGACAGGAGGACAAGTAAGGTCCTCAACCGAAAGCTTGGGCTCAAAAGCTTGACCGCGGTGCGGCGGTGTTTGGCTAGAAATGCAATTACATTACCATTTTTACGAGAAAGGTCGACACACATGTTCCAACCCCCAACCTGGGAGACCAGAGGAGTGTGTTCGTCGGACCAACCTAGTATGAGAGACTGATTGTCGTACGGACACCCCCAGGATAGCTCAGTGGGTCGCCAAGGTACACAAACAGTCACACCACGGTAAGGTCCAGGCTCTTCGTGACCGGAGTGTAAGACTGCTGCTCTCTGACCAGCAGGATCAACTGTGATTGGTGGTCGTGAGGCGTTCAGGTACCTACCAGGGAAGCAGATGGCGGTGTTTACTTCCAGGTGAGGATGAAGAGACAAAACGAGGGTGACTAGAGTGAGTCACTGGATTAGTAGGAGAGCACATGTACAAAAAAAGTCCTCGCCCCTTCCGCAGAGCCAGCTTATAAACTTTGCCCGCCCGGTATCTTCACAGGACTGCTGAAAGGTATTGTATTTGCCGCAATTTCGACGGGACGATGCAACATCGTCTTCCAAACACGTAGTAAAACTACTTCGCCGTTACACTTGTTCTAGAACGACCTGGTAGCAGTTTAGATGCGAACAATCTAGCCAGTAAGTCTATTGAGAGTTTTCTCACCTGTACTTACATCGAAAGACGTCGAGTGGGAATGAGTGGGTGTGCTCGTGTGATCACAACGCGAAATGGATCGAGTGTGACATGGGTAGCACACTCCGCAATGGATATTGCGGGTAAGGGAAGGTTTGAGGTGGCAGAGTCCGTTGCAAATTCCGTAGAACCACGACTTAAGTGCGCAGCGCCGACACTGGATGGAAGTCTACCATAACCTCGCCCACCACAATGACCACTCAATTCCAGGACGCTAGAACAAGTTATACTGAGTATTGTGCGATATTTGTGGGTTGATGTTCTTAAGAGGAATCGCTAATGTCCTGCCACGCAAACAGCATTGAAACCTTACAAGGTGAGAAATTCATGAACGCGAAATCTGATTCAAAAGTCATACAAAGTAACCAGTTACCATATCATTTGGGATTAGCTCTCAAGGAAGCCCAAATTGGGTCGCAATCCTTCGAATGTTATTGAAACCACCATTCAGAAAACCTCGAAAAACGCGCCAAGGTCAGTTCGTGTTTGTACGCGGAGAATGAGTCCAGAATCAGAATACGAAAATGTAGGGATTCACAACAGTTGTCAAAAGTTTATCCAAAGTACTGTCCAGGATGTGAAGCTCCTCGTGGATTAAGACGGTTAGTTTAAAAATAGAGGCAGGTATTAACTGCGTTACCGACGTTCCACCATCGGTTCAGCAGATTCATGGGTAGGCATCCGGAGACTTTTAAGCAAGGCTCGGGGAAAATGCTCGACAATTTTCGCAGTTCAGGGGCCGGTGACTGTAACTAGAAAAAGACAAGTGGCATTCGTCACTGGCTCTGGTGGTTATGACGGGACTCGGTATTCTAAAGCAGAGTGAAATATGCCCGGCGGATTCGGATTTGGGTAGTTGGACGGAGGATGGGGTAACTTTCGTCAAAGCCAATAAAACTGTATGACTGGGTGTAAACCGGCGGCTGGTGAATACCATGAGATGCATATCGAGGTATAATTTTCCCGATCCCGAGTCTCCTAGGGAGTTTGGGTGTTTTACTGTCTTCCTGCTGGCAGAATTTTGTTGCAGTGTTACCAAGCCACTATTGGGAGGATCTTTCGTTAGTAGCAATTTTAACTTGCTTAAGCTTATAATACACCATAAGCATAGCCATCCAACAATCATTTAATGATGGAGAATTATTGCAACTCCTGGTAGAAAGTGTCAATTTTTGATGATTATTCAGAAAAATACGCATGCAGACTCAAGAACGGTGGAATGTATGGCAGGCGCAATCACCGCTGTCTACTATGCACCAAGCCATCTGATAAATTTGGGAGGTTCCAAAATCAGCTAGGAGGACAGCTTTTGCGTACGGACTTGATGAAGCGACCTCAACCGTGTCTGACGAGGCCATTGGACGCAAGCTACTCGTTTCTGGGACGCATTTTTCCCGCAACTCCATTCAGATTCCGTAGTCATTTACCTTTGTTACATTATTATTATTATTGTTATTATTATTATTATTAGTAGTAGTATTCAGTGTGCCATCCTCTATCCGCGTCCACTGAGCCTAAAAGCGCGTGAAAAGAAGCTCCAAGCGTGCATGGTGCGGGCAGCATTCGTCTTTCGCGTTGTTTCTTGAAGGCCAGAAAAAGGTGAGGTTATCGGTCACCTCCATTGCCGGCCGTCAGGAGTTTCAACCAACCGGACACCCCATATTCGACTTAGCGTCCATGTTTTCAGACATTTAAAAACCAGTTGGGAATTTTTCCAGGAATATCTTCTTGGCCTTTATTTTATATTATCAAGTAATTCCTCTGCCACCCCCGCTGAGCTCGATGTTTTTTTGCAGATAACCTCAACATTATATCTGGTCCCCAGTTGGTTGATGGAAAACCATCGAGCCTGCTCATCCTAATTTCGTTAGGTCCCTCTTTATACACATTTTTACGAAACCCCACTCTCTTTTATTCACACCTCTAATTAAACCAGGCACCATCTAGTCGATTGGGAACAAATTAAGAGGCGTGGGGCGGTCTGGCTCTCTGTCAGCATTTTCCCACCACATGCGTTCACGAAGCAAGGCGACCGACTCATCTGTTCTACCACTGTTCTATGCACTGGGCATCACAACTTTTTACCGTCGTGTCCCTTTTACAACCCGATAATTAGGCGTGAATTTTCTTAGTTGAACTCAATGAAGCACTGCTTACGCAAGCACAATTAAGGCATCTCCATTAAATTGCCAATTGTCCCACCCAGAAAAAATATAACAGCTTGATATTCCCCCAACTGCAGATGTAGGCGCGGTCAAATTTGGGCCTCGGATTTATTTCGGCATGTCCCATTTGCTCAATTTTCACCTTACACACGTCATCTATTCAGGTGTTTATAATCTCCTTGTCCCAGTGAGTCCCGTCGAAATTATGCCTCGTACATTGTGCCGTCCATCGTACGGGCTCCACAAATATTCTGGGTGTACTGCGAAGTCCCAAACCTTCAAATGGACCCCTGACTGGATATTTGCCCAAGTTTATGTTTTTCACTGTTCTCCAGCATCCGCTCCAGATCAGGTCTGATAGCATGCCACATCCAACTTCCGTGCCAGCAACCTTGTCCGGTTTTTCAGCACTTTCGCGCGGGTTTCAAGGTCCTGAGACCATCTACCCTATGTTTTCATAGGGTTTTCACCACCATAGTGGTGAATTCTACCTGACGCCCACCAAAAGGTCATACACCGTTATTGGGATCCACAGCGCCCCATAGCTGTTTCGACCTAGGATGAATGATATAGGCCCTGTGGTATCTAGTCTAAATATCCTCAGTTTCCCTGCGTTTCGTCAAATGATCATTTACGGTGCAATACCGTTCTGACCTTAATCGGCTGATTTGTAGGTGCGAACCACGATTATCTTCTTGAGTGTTTTCGAGGCTGATACTTTTACGCCTATTTCAAATTAATTTCGGCTCGACTCTATGGATCGGTTTGCGCCTACTGCTCGACACACGGCGCAAGCGTCGCAAGCAGCAGCATTCCACAAATTATCTATATACCACTTTAGCCGTCTCAATACTGGTGCAACAGACCGACGCATGGCTCAAATAGCCACCAAGTGAGAACACCCGTAAAAATGTCCGATTCCAAATTCCCGTATTTCTGAGAAATCAATTGCGGTTTATTTCTAACCGAGTATGTTCACAAAAAACAACGCAGATGGTTGGAAGAAGGCAAGTACATTAGGCTATTGGATAGAATTAGCGCTATTTCTAACCGCGTATGTTCACAAAAAACACAACGCAGATGGTTGGAAGAAGGCGAGTACATTAGGCTATTGGATAGAATTAGCGAAAGGAGCTCCGGCGGCGAGGCGGAGAGCTTAAATTCCTGAATGGAGACGAGGAAGAAGGTAATTTGAAGATAATAGGGTGAGCCACGCAAGATTTGGCACCCGTTTCATAGTCAAGCGGAAGAAGGATCCGCCATACAGGTCTAATTGTCACACAGTACTTGATGTAGCGTGCGATATTGACGAAAGTATGCGCAATTAATCATGTTAAATTATTTTGTTTTGCGACAAGTACCACGCGGATTACGATCATGCTGCTGGCAGAGAGTTCTTACTTGAAAGCGTAGCAACAAGTAGTCCTATTGAGTCAGATAGAGCAGGAAAATTGCCGGCTAATATAGCCAGCGACGGTCCCTCATATCATACTTTATTGTGCGTGCATTATCATGCACGTTGATCGTTTTCGTAAAGTCGAGGCCCCTCCCAGCCGCGCGGCTGATTTTGGGGTCCCGAATATGCGTGACCACTCTATCCGAAGGCCGACGGTGGCCCTTTAACATCGTGACTGTTTGAGACCCTTCCTACCTCGTCTGCTTATGGTAGCCACAGGTCCAGTGCCTACATTCGCCACTGATTGTGGACTTACGTTGGACTTAGCTGGAGGGAAGTATAAACAGGGTAGTTGTGGGCGATTTGTTGTACCTGACGTCTAGGAATCGAGAACATTTGGCATCTTCAAGTTCTTCGCACCGATGTCGCCGGTGCAAAAAAGGTTGAAAAATTGCTCTTGTGTCTGGGATTGGCCTGAGTCCGCGCTCAGATTGAAGGACGAGCTCGTTTCGTAGCAAGTACCAAAAGAAGCCCTCCGGACTCTTGTAACGAGTTATCCACATGCTGACCATCCTTTAGCTACCTGGAGTAAGACTGCGCCTTCTCTGAGACGGCGGTGTCATGGCAGCGGATTTTAGCCGTCCGACAAGGTATCGGAACCACAGACGTGGATTCGGAACTTTTGCCATGCAGACGCTCCAGAAGCGATTAGCATGCCTGAGCCATTGAAACTGCGCTCAGTTTCATTGGAAGGGTTATACTGTACCATTTTCGTGCAATTTTCAGGAGGCTGATGCAATGCTTGCCCAAAAATACCGGCGAGCAGTGGGACGGACAAAAAGCTACCTAAAAGGATTTAACGTCTTTTGGAAAAGAGGTCTCAGCTATTTTTTCAAAAATGACTACAGGTGGCACAGAAGACGACTTGGTATTTCTTAAAATGCGGAACAGCTGTAGTCCAGAAAGCCACCAATGTAACATACGAACACAGGCCACGATATTACATCTCGCCCGAAAAAGGACGTCCTAATTAGCTACATTAGGCACCGCTGAAGGAGTAGGCTGTTCGCCTTCTCCGTGATGGACAATAACGGAGAACCCACAAATGATCCAACAGCGATATCAGAAGTCTAGAGAGAGCACTATACAGACCTGTGTTCTGCCCCAGCGACTTCACATCAAATCTTCTCATTAAGTAACTACCAAAGGCCCCTAACCGACGTGGTATTCACTGAGGAGGACATTCGTCACTTCTTGTGCAAAACTAGCCTCTTCAGCGCGTTGAGGCCGGACGTGGTCGATCGAACGTTTCTGAGGAAAGCGTCGCTCATTCTGGCAAAGCATTTCCACCTGGTGTTCCGTCAGTCACTCAACGAAGGCAACCTTTCCTCTGCTTGAAAGGAAACGATTTGGACGCGAATCCACAAAACTGGTGACCGACTATCGTCCGACAGCTACAGGCCTATCAGCCTTGCTAGCGCACCGTGTGAAGTGATAGACGCGCTCTGAAGTGGGCCATCCTAGATCGCCCTACTACCAACAACTTGATATCCTCAGTTCAACACCGATTCCTCCCAAACCGTTCTTGTGTGACGAACACGGTAATGTTTATGGTCAGCTTAATCCAAGCACAGAACTTAGGGCAGACAATGGATGTCGTATTTTTTGGCTTCTCAAAGACATTCGATTGAGTCCCACGTATCCCGCTGCTCCACAAAGCCGAGTCTCATGGGAATCGAGGGGGAAGTTACACGCTGGATTAAGGTTTTCCCATCGGATAGAAAATTTCCAGTGGAAGTACACTCTAAATACTATCCTTCAGCGCCGGTCTCCATTAGAGTTCGTCTGGGCTCTGGTTTGTGACCATTTCTGTTTCTGGTCTACGTCAGCGACCTTCCAGATGTTTTTTCAAGTCCATGTCTACTTTTTGCAGACTACTTGAAATCCTGGAGTTCTAAACCCAGAACACTTCAAATAAATGTAGATGCTGCAAGTCACTTGTCGCTGGACGGTACCTTCCTATGAATGGGGAAAATTGCGTCCATACGCCATTCAGAGGCGATTCAGCGAACGCTTTTTTTCATGAATAGTGAGGATGCACCAGAAGACATTGTAAGGATGGAAATCAAAACGGATGTAGGTATCTAGCTCCATTCAAACATGTCCTCACTTCATCTTGAAAAATGGGCTCAAAAGGCATTCATCGTTCTACGGGGGGCATCTTCCCATCATTACTCGCATAGACTTCCAGATACTACATGGAGTCAGCGTCAGACCGCTTCATGAATGCGCCAACCAGGTTATCTACTGAGGATACAAGAAAGGCGTAACCCCCATTTATCGTGTCCAGTGAGCTGCAAGGATAATGCTCACTGGCCTTGTATCCGTTGGTTGTGAAACACGTCTCGCGGTGCTTGGCCTATCTCCCCATGCAGTATCGTCGCCTCCGAGGAGACTCAGTACTTACTTAACCCCTGTTTGATCAAGGGTTGACCAACAGGCTTTTCACGGTCGGCCCAACTAACACAAGGCGCAGACATGGTAAGATTTTCAAACTCAGAGCGCACACCTTCATTGGGCAACGGCTTTTATCCTTTCGAGTAGTTGGCGTTTGGAATAACTTTCCTCCGACGGTTTTTAACGCTGCATCTCATTCCCAGTTCAAAGCACTTTTAAACGTCTTTTTAGTTGAGTCCTTACGCTGGCATGCTTGCTGTTTCGCGCTAAGAACTTAGAGAGCTGTGCTATACCATTTTTTTTGCTTGCGGCTTTCAGCTTCAGCTGCTGGATGACAAGAACAAGCCCGACCAGGGGTGTTTGGGCGAATGCTTCGATCCTGTGTATCACTGCGTGAATCCGTGAAACTGTATGGTAGAATATGCCGTAAAATGGTGAAACACACCCCCAAAATGGTCAAAACCTGTGCACAGTACGTTGTATTTCAAGTGTATTTAACACTGATATTCTGGTAATTCAGACGCCAGGAAGCAACATTGCCACTCTGTATTAGATGTGTACTGGAAAATGATTGGTTGTTGGGTTTACATTTTCGACCAATCACGGCTAGGTTGGATTCTGGACCAGGAAGCGGTTCGTTCTGTGATCAGTCACCTGTGTAGTGTACCATGCCCTCCATTTTGGCTGGTTTATATGCAACTACACACGTACATCCTTGTTTACCTGGCGTTGGCTCACGAACATTCCTCCTGTTTTCAGTCCACAGAAACTGGCAGGAAAACCTACCTTCTGTGAATAACTCCCCTGGTTCTTCCATAGCGTGCATACTAACTTGGGAGTTCGGCTTATTGGCCGTTGCAGCATCTAATTACGAGTGACAGGGTGGTCTCGATTTCGCATTACATACGGTCAATACTCCTCCATCGGTAATCCTGCTGCTGAAGTCGTCATGTCTGTCTACGGCATCTCTTGACCTATCAACTTGTGTGCTTGCACCGAATTTTGGATGCTTTGGGAGGCTCCGGTTTGTACATGAGCAGACGCTCGTACGCTGTTTGCAATAATGCAGATCAACAAGGATATTTCTGGCGGTATGTAATGCTGAAAAAATGTAACCATGCCTTTTTTATTGGTCCGTGTTCCGTGGCCCTGTGTTCCAGAACCGACTAGGCGGGCTATCGACCAAACGAGGTGCTCATGTTGTGCCCAAAGACACGGTGAAGTAAGGGGCAGTGGACATATGATTTCCGTACCATGGTGGGAGTCGATGGTGTAATCGTAGAAGCTTGTGTCGACGGCAGCTTTCTTTTTTCAACTCGCGTGCTCTGGTACTGGGTCTGGGTTAGAAATATCTGCCGCACGGCTGAGTATGAAACGCCTTCCATTAACTGTTCGGAACTGCCCTTCTTGGACACTTTGGGTGAATCGCCATCAAACTCGTAAATGAATAGCTTTCGAGAGACCCATGTACTTGCGTCTTCGCCCACCTCATGTTCAGCCATAGAGACCGCACACTTGCTGTGAAGTGGCTATAGCTGTCACAGTTTTGTTCGCTGATGATTCAAAGCGGTAGGCGAAAGCTGATGTAATTGATTTGTCAATACGGGGATATCAGTGCAATTTTCATTGGGGTGGTCGGAAGGGGAAGCTATACATTGAAGGCAACAGCTTGGATACATGCATGGCTGGGACCATGCATCTATCCATTGACGTGTCCCGTCTAGGAGTCCCCAGTAAGATTGCAATGACCTGCACAGCTGAGTTTACTGCTAATGGCTCTCATACTTCGCTGTTGTTGTTTGGCCTCCCCTAACTAAAGAAAATCGTTCAGCTGTAACACCCTTCCGGTGCCTAGCTGCCATGCCACCCGAAGGAAGAACGGGAAATGGGATATTGCCAGGCTGTCCAAGCCTAAGCAGAGGAAGTCGAAATGTGGAGTTCGGGTTCAAACCACGGACCTTCCGGTCGGTAAATCTGCGCTATAACCGCTGGGCCATCGAGACATGAGCGGACAAGCTGATTTATCGCCTACTCCGCAGGTGATGCAGTTTCACGAAAGTTGCTCTAACCTTCCCAATCTGAATGCTAATATCATCTTTGGCTAGTCAACCGTGATTAATACGACTGTGCAGGTGAAAAATAGCCCACTATCTCAGTCGGCTCATCCGCAAGCATGAAGTTATGGTTCGAGCCCCTCCAACCCTGTACCAACACTCTACGCTTTGCAGCTGTGAAACGTATATCAAACTGTAAGGCAGAATTATTTAATTTGTTTAATATCGCTTGCAATATGATAGCACCAGACCCAAACCTTATGTCGTTTGCGTACTCGATATCTGTGGGCGAATGCCCTGGGAGCGCTTCGATCTCAATAGATACAGGTGTGTCTTCCGTAATCATATTAGTAACGAAGTTGAAGAGGAAAGGTGAAAGAGGACAGTCTTGCTTGACTCCAGTTGATGATGGGGTTGAGATTGTTCAGTCGTTAGTGGGCCAATTTACTGACTGGAAGGTCCGTGGTTCGAACCCAACTTCTGCATCTCGACTTCCCCTGTCTAGGCTTGGGCAACCTGGCAGTATCCCAGCTCTCGTGCTCCTTTCGGGTGGCATGGCAGCTAGGAATCGAAAAGGTGCTGCAGCTGAACGATCATGCGCACGTGGGATTTGGCGTACGTTAGCCTAGGGAGGGTCAAGAATTTATGGGGGCACCTTTGCTCTATAGACATTGCCCAATTTCCTGTTGTTGACGCTACAGCTGGAGCCGAGTTGAGGGCGCGACTTGGCCATATCTGACAATGTTTCTACCTATGGAGGTGGCGTGTTTCGGGGTTCCCATCCATGGAGACAGCAATGACCAGCGCAGCTGAGTTTGCTGGTAATGGCCTTCATACTTCGCTGCCAAGTCATTGCTTGACCTCCTCTGACTCGTTTCCACCCTTCGCATGGTTGTGCAAAAAGAACCTTTCGAGCAAGTCGGTCGACTGGCATACGGAGCACGTGGCCAAGACAACGCAACCTGTGGAGTGTGATCAGTTCACCTTTCGTGGGCGAGTTATTTCTTCCAATTACCATTCGGCGTACTTCAGTATTACTAATCCGGTGTCCACACCAGACTCGGGCAATGCTCCGAATACATCGATGGTCAAACACTGAAAGTCTCGACATCCTCGGCGCGCAACGACTAGGTTTCTGACGCTTCTAGCAACATGGATCGCACCGCAGCATTGTAAACCCGACCCTTGATGGATAAGCGGATGTCTTGCCCACGCCACCGGTGACGCAGGCTCACGAAAGCTGCCCTGGCCTTCCCAATCCGGATGGAATTATCATCTCTTGCCAGACCACCGGGACTGATACAGCTGCCCAGGTAGATAAACTTGTCTACTACCTCAAACGGTTCATCTGCAAGTAGAGGTCTAAGGTTCAAAAATAAAATAAATCGTTCAGCTGTAGCACCCTTTCGGTGCCTAGCTGCCATGCCACCCGAAGAGCACGAGGGCTGGGATACTGCCAGGTTGCTCAAGCCTAGACAGGGGAAGTCGAGAGGCAGAGGCAGGGTTCGAACCACAGACCTTCCGGTCAGTACGCTCGCGCTCTAACCGCTGAGCTATCTCCCCAAGGTTCAAGCCCACCCAGTATCGCAGTAGCACTTACACTTTGAAGGTGTGAAGCGCATGCATTAGAGGCTGATAGTGAGTCTTCCATAATCGTATCAATGTCGAAGTTGGAGGTGAAAGGTGAAAGAGGACGACCCTGTTTGGTACCACTTAATGTGGTGAACTCAGAAGAGAGCTTCCCGTAGACCTTCACACGGCTGCGGGAGTTGGCGTACAGCGCCTTAAGGAGGATCAAGAATTTTGGAGACCACCTTTGCTCTACAGACACTGCCATAGTGCCTGACGGTCTATAGAGTCAAAGGCAGCTTTTAGATCGAGAAACACAACCACTGTTGGTTGCTGGGAGTAGTGTCACTGTTCCAAAATCTGTCGGAGAGTGAAGATATGATCGATGCATCCTCTTGCAGGACGGAATCCAGCTTGGTTTTCACGGATTCAGTCAACCTTCGAAGGATAAGTCCAGAAAGCACCTTCGATGCCACAACTACCAGGCTCATACCACGGTGGTTTTCACGTTCGCGCACCCTTTTTGAAGATAGGAGTAGCTATCGACATACCTCATTCTGCAGGCACTCTCTCTTCGTTCCATATCGCATCCATAAGCTTGGTCAGATGGGTCACAAGTGGGTTCTTGGCCTTCTCTGAGGAGGACCGGATACCGTCCATTCGGTCCTGGTGCCTTCTCACGTTTCAGTACGCTTGTATCGTACTTCATTTCTTCCTCCCACGGAGAAGTATGGTTTAAACTCCATTTGTCTGTATGCATTACCTCCACAGGTTGCGTTGCAGGAGGCCAGCTGAACTGCTCTTCGAAGTGTTCGGCCCATCTTTCCAGTCGACGTTTTTGCGAATGAGCCGCCTTTTTCACCTATGGTTTCGCTGACCATTGCTTTCCTCGGAACAGTCGGTCGTATCAGTTGGTATACGGCACCGCTGTTTCCGGTAGCAAAACCCTTCTCCATCTCCCGAACTTCCGATGTCCACCAGAGCTCTCGGTCTTTTCTTAAGCTCTTCACTATTTGGCTTCTGAGGGATTTGTGCGCACCGTCGTACTCCTTGCCTGCTAGTATGGCTTTTCTGGCTTCCATCCATGATTGATCTTGACGACATCCAGTGGTGTTGCAGTCGAATGGGAGAAGTCGGAGAGACAGCACTGAACGCCGCTAATATAGCTCCTTTCACGTTTTTGCCACGTTTCATCCACATGCTCACTGCCAGTGCAGTATTGGTTGGGCTAGTTCAGATTGATACTGTTAAGCTATGGTAGTTTTTCGAAGATGGTGGATTGGCATGTTTCTTGCTGACTTGTGAGGGCCTGAGGGAAAACGAACTGTCAGGCGTGCACGCACCATAGCGTGATCGGAATCCATTTGTGTGCCTCACAAGGAACAACAGTCTTGAATTGTAGCTTTTCACCGGTGGTTGATGGTTATATGATCCAACTGAGTCCACGGTTGATTTACAGTTGGTGGCTGCCACGTTACGCGATGCAAACGTTTATACTGAAATGCCGTACTGATCGTAAACAGCTGATAATCAACACACAATTGGAGGAGTCGCTCTCCGTTCTCTGTGCGACGAGCACCGACTCAGAATGGACCGCCCCAATGTGATTCCAAGGAGCTCAGACGACCTATTTGAGCACTCATATCACTCGCAGGTATCACAATTTCAGTGCTTCTTGCTTGACACATGACCTCGGATAACTCTTGATAGAAGGCATCCTTCTCAGCGCCAGAACTGCTGTCATTTGGGTCATAAGCCAACACTACAAACAGGTGTGGATTCCGACCACGCGCTCGTCCGGAGTTGCTTCTCCCTACGTTTTCCAAGACCGCGTAAGGTGCGGACAAATCGCTTGGCAACTGAGAGACTGGCAGATCCGGATGTTAGACGAACTTACCAGAATCGTCTTCTAGGGTCCCTTCCAAATGCTCCACCATCAGATGTGAACGCATACTGGGACGAGATTGCCACCTCTTTGCATAGTGCTGGGAATTTCGCCTGTGGCACGGCACCACCAGGCGCACTCAAGCACTGGATATCAGACCGAACGGTGGCACTGCTTAAATCTCGGAGAAATATCCCAGCCGGCCCGGAACATAACTTGGTGCGACGAATTATCAGACGCCAAGTGAAGGCGAGTGTGAAAGCCGACCGCGAAGTGTGGTGGACACAGAAAGCCAAGGAAATGGAAGAGGCCCAGAAATCCGGTAATGCCCGAAGATTATTTCAGTTGATCCGTGCGACCGGTCCCCGGAAACCACCTGTGAGCGAAACTATCAAGGATCGGAATGGAGTGACCATCTCGAATAAAGAAGAACGTCTCGACCGATGGGCCGAATACTTCGAACAACAATTGCCATGGCCACCAGCTGGCGCCCATCTGGAACCCACAGGTGACGTAGAACCCTGGACGGTGAACGTGGAACCACCTACGGCCTCGGAGGTTTATGACTGCATATGTTCTCTCAAGCGCCACCGAGCCTCTGGTCCGGATGACCTCCCACCCGCATTGTTCAAAGATGGGGGTGAAATCCTCAGTCAACGCCTGTCTGATCTGTTTGCCTGCATCTGGGAAAAGGAGTCTGTCCCAGACAACTGGGGAGAGTCGTTGATAGTGCCCATTTTCAAAAAAGGGGCTCGTAGTGAGTGTGGCAACCACAGGGGGATCAGCTTGACCCCGGTCGTAACGAGACTGTTGGCGTCACTTGTGCTTCGTCGCCTTACGGTGGCTCGTGAGACACTGTCTCGAGAGCAGCAAGCGGGATTCCGGCCTGGTAGGGGTTGTGTTGACCAAATCTTCACACTTCGTCAGGTGCTAGAACAACGCCATACGTATAAGCGACCCACAATTCTAGTATTCCTGGATTTCCAAGGCGCATTTGACTCGGTTGACCGGTCTGTTCTACTTGACACGCTTGCCCACCAAGGAATGCCCCGGAAGTTCGTGAACATAATAAGCTCTTTGTATTCCAAGACTTCCGGACGTGTGAGAGTATACGGCGAGCTCTCCAAAAGCTTCCGTACACAAAGTGGCGTCCGTCAGGGATGCCCACTCTCCCCATTCCTGTTTAACTTCGTGATCGATGAAATAATGAGACGAACGCTGGAAGGTCTCCAAAACCCCGGTGTTCAAATAGCCTCTGACGAAAACCTTGTCGATCTGGAATATGCAGATGACATCGTTCTTATCTTTGAAGAGGAGGAGAAGGCGCAGGTGTTTTTAGATGAACTGACCAAAGTCATCCCGTCCTTTGGTATGCACTTTGCACCCAAAAAGTGTAAGGTCATGCTCCTGGACATGCAGTCACTGAACACGCCACTTACAATCCAGGGAGAGGCACTGGAAGTTGTGGAGCGTTTTACATATCTTGGAAGTTGTATTAGTTCTGATTGTAGTGTGACAGATGAGGTAAATGCGCGAATCTGCAAGGCTCGGGTCGCGTTTGCTAATTTGAGACACCTATGGCGTCAAAGTGGTGTGTCCCTGAATCTCAAGGGACGTGTGTATCAAGCTACAGTGCGGGCTGTTTTGTTGTATGGCTGTGAGACTTGGCCTGTTCGAGCAGCGGAACTGAGACGTCTTCAGGTGTTCGACAATCGTTGTCTCAGAACCATAGCTCGTGTGGGATGGTGTCGGCGAATCCGTAACGAGGCAGTTAGAAAGCGAGTTTTGGGTTGTGCAACGGGTACTTCCATTGAAGAATGTGTCCAGCACCAGAAGCTGCGTTGGTTGGGACATGTGTTGCGCATGCCTAATCATCGTTTGCCGAAGAGAGTGCTATTTTCCGTGCCCAATTCAGAGTGGCGTAAGCAGAGAGGTGGCCAACCCTTGACCTGGCAGAAGGGTATGAAAGAAATCACGAAACGCTTGGGTGCTGTCGGTGCTACTCGCCTTCCAGGATGGGGACCGCGTGATCCCCACTGCGCCTGGTTGGAGACGTTGCAAGTTATGGCTGCCAACCGATGTCAGTGGCGATCTTGTTGTTAGTTTCTATCCAGATTGCCTGCATGAGTGTTTGGAGGTGTAGGCACCTCGGAATGATTGTAGTAAGGCAGCAATAAGTCCCCTCCCCATCCATCTTTATTCTTTTCTTCACAATAAGGCTTTCAAATAAACCATGGTTGTACGGCAGCGAAGCATCAGCGTTGAACACTGATGTCATGCTGTCGATGATGATTATGATGATTACAAACAGGCACTACATTTTATGCCGAGAAGCGCTGAGCTTGACTGAACTGGATAACCGGACGGCGCAAATACGACTGTTCACTGGGATCCAATCCAGCAAAGCGCGTTCAGCTCTGGGGCTGAGTGCAACTCCCACACCATGTATTCCACGAGTCATCGCTTCTGGGTCACCGTACACACGGAGGGAGAAATGTGAAAGAGCTGAATTCGTCCTTGGCGTTCTGAGATGCATAACCACGCTTGGGTCTCGTATGTATGTTTCGGAGACACGGCATTCGTAAATTCTAAGGGAGTTTCAGCGAGCATTGCCTGTTCACCAATTTGACATAGAGTACGGACGTTAAAGCTACTATATACAGAAGATCTCGTGGATTTAGAAGGGTGTTATTTTGTTTACTGTTAATAGGCAGCGAGGAGCATAAGGCCTTTTGGTCAGATAACTGACAGTCAAGTGATCCAGTGACGTTTGCTTGTGTGGAGGGAACGGGTTGGGGAGGGACATCGATGGACACCGAACTATGTGGGCAAATGATACTTCCCGGTTGCTCAGCCCGGGGGAGGTTGTTTGGTTGAGGTGCCCCACTTTGCGCTTTTGACTCAAAGGTCTGACCCACAAGACCATGGGAGGATGTAGGATTTTGTTCGGGGACCCTGTACCTAGCCTCTGACTCAATAGTCTAAACCGCGAGGCAACGGACAGTAGGGTTTTCTTTGGGAACCGTTCTCGAAGCCGATGACTCAATAATCTGACCTGCTCGGCTGCAGGGGGTTGGTCTAACCCAAGAGCGCCGGGAGTAAGGCATTACTGTCTCATTCCTGGTGTGGCTGCGCACAACAAGTGCCTTTTGAGCAGCACCGGACTCTTTGGTTTTAAAAGGATTTCGACCGTATTCAATAACACGCCGGCGGTCACGGTTAACCGTTAGGCGATTGGAGTTTGCGGTTTTTAGGGCCGACCTTTTCTAATCCGTTCTTCCTCGGGGGAGGGCAGCGTCCCTGCTGATTGCTGCACACAAACCCGACCACCACGTCAAGCTGGCAGCTTTGGGTCGGGCTTCACTGACGGAGTTCACATTTGACCTGATTTCTGGTCACATTTTTATTCTGGTTTGAACTATACGAAGGCATGTTCAAAACTGTCATTTCCGAGTTCCATGGCGGTTGGAAAGTTATTATTGCGGTGGAACCTCGGCACGATAGGGCATGAGCGGTGTGCAAGCTTCATCTTGCCCAACATCAGCTTTGCTGAAATGGTCGAAACCATGTCACCGATGTCCTTTGATTAAATGTCGTTTTTGCTTCAAGTTGGTTGAGCGAAATGGTGACGATCTTTTCTCGCTTGCCGGTGCTGTCAGTCGGAAATGCTGGCGTTTCAACCAGCCAAGTAACAGAGAACTAGTTCAGCTACCACATTTTCGCATCCGGTCTCCAATCTTCCAAAGGTGCAGACAGCAGAATCTGGCTGCTGAGTTCTATCGAACGGGATATCGATGTGAGCTTGCGGAGTCCCATGGAAAATGCCAACTCTTCATCAACTTGCAGCACACCGCAATCGGCCAATCACCTACCACTTCAAGTAGTTGTGAGCATGCAGTTCCACTGGAAGTTTGAGAATGTACCCAGCTTAAAACAGAGCAAACCCACACGTTGCTCGCATTATGGTGAATGGCATTTCACTCTTTATCGGGTTAAACGTAGGCGCAGTTACCTCAGATGCCGCGACTGCCATCACATCACCATGCATTTTATACATCAGAGTCCGACCCGGTGACGGCGCCAGTCAACGTTGATTTCGTTTGTCGAGGTGCGTTTGCACCTTGATATGGGTTCCGACTGTATGCTGCTCAGTGAACAAAAGTGGAAGCATATTAACAAGTCTCTGAAAATTGGACCCCCAGTGCTTCTGGGGTCACATTGAAGCTGAGTGGCTCAATGACCCAAACCACATGCCACCCGATGCCTTGTCTCAAGCTTGGTCTCGTAAAGTTGAACAGCATCGATAAGCCGAATCTGTTTTTACAAAAAAAAAGAAAATCGTTCAGCTTTAGCACCCTTACGGTGCCTAACTACCATGCCACCTGAAGGAAGCATGAGGGCTGGGATACTGTCAGGTTGCCCAAGCCTAGACAGGGGAAGTCGAGATGCAGAGGTCGGGTTCGAACCACGGACCTTCCGGTCAGTAAATTCGCGCTCTAACCACTGAGTGGTGATAACTTAGAGTTGGACAGATTTTGACGTAGCAGGAGGTTACGAAGGTTGTTGCGCAATGTGCTGTCCACTTTCAGGATGGAGCCCATTTGACCCTCTTTGTACTGGGCTGAAGACGCTGAAAGATATGACGACTGACCGACTAACGGCGTTCATACTGTCAGTTGTGTTGGAGTTGTAGGCATTTCGGATATTTGTGATAGGTTGGCCGTTGCTCTCCCTCTCTGTCTCACTTTTTCGCCATGGTATAGGGATTTAATAAAATAAATTCGCGTGGTTTCAGGGCAGTTAAACACGGATGTTGCTGTCATTGATGACGATGCCGGCTCCGACATAACCAATCACTTAGGTTCCTGAATCGCTAGAGGTGCGCCGCCTGGTGGAGAGGAAACTGACTTGGAAAATAATTCAGCGGGGCGATATGGCTCAAGTGGTCAGAGCGCGAATTTACCGACCGAAAGGTCCCTGGTTCGAACCCGACCTCTGCCTTTCGACTTCCCCTATTCTAGGCTTGGGCAATCTGGCAGTATCCCAGCCCTCGTGCAACCTTCGGGTGGCATGGCAGTTAGGCACCGAAAGGGTGCTACAGCTGAACGATTATGGCAGTTATGCACCGAAAGGGTATTACGGCTGAACAGTTCAGTTCAGTTTATTTTCAAATAATTCAACAAAGATACCTGGGTCTCGGATTCTGGTTTTGAGTAGGCATCATATATCAGTGGAAAGTGAGTCTGCTGTCTCGCCTCCTTTGAAGGAGACAAAAGGCAGCGAGAACGTCGGGTTTCAATGATTACTTTCAGTATATCTGCGGCTGTGGTTTTTCCGCAACGCGCGGTTGTTTCCGTTAAAAGTGAAGCCAAGCCTACAGAAACAACGGTCCTAACAGATGTGTCTATCAAGGTGTTTTTATCCATGAGGTCGAGTAGGAGAGGAGAACGAATATCTGGAAGGAGGGGTAGTTTTACTCCTACCCATTCTGATCTATGCAGCAGACAGGATATCCCAGCTGATAGCATCAGGCGAGAGCCAATTTCATGATATTTGCTTTCATGCGTTTCACTGTCTTAGTCTGAGAGACTGTCAAGGTGTCCAGACAGAGAGGAAGACAACTAAGACCCTCAGCCAAAGCCATTGGCTTGCTGTCTTGGCAGCAAGACAGCTATGGCTGCTGTAAGAGTACTGCAGGCTACTTTTTTTAATGGGAAAGTCGGTACACACGTTCCAAGTTCTAACCAAGAAGGCTAGGAGACTGAGTCAGTCGGTACTCTACCGTCTGGCCAACCTGGAGTAAAAAGACTCAGTGTCACCTAGACTCCAGTGTAGCTCAGCTGGTCATAGAGGTGCATGAGTCATCACATCCCGATGAGTTCCAGTGGCTTCGCGACGCTGTTTGTGACGCCTCCCCTTTGGAATGGTCGATGGGTCACACCAGGTATTATGGATTAGCTCTCCTTTTAGATCGTTTTCCACTCTGTTCACATTTTCAAATGACAACATCCTTCAAACTTCACTCTATTATAATTACTAGTTGCTAGTTTACCTCCTGGAGATACAATCGTTCAGCTGTAACACCCTTCCGGTGCCTAGCTGCCGTGCCACCCGAGGGAAGCACGAGTGCTGGGGTACTGCCAGGTTGCCCAAGCCTAGATAGGGGAAGTTGACAGGCAGAGGTTGGGTTCGAACCACGGACCTTCCGGTGAGTAAATTCGCGCTCCAACCACCTGCGCCATCTCGCTCCTGCCTCCTGGAGAACCGATCCCTTAATCTGGATTGTGCATACGACATTTTCTTAGACTTCACCGTCCACCTTTATTCTTTTCTTCACAATAAGGTTTTCAAATAAATCATGGCTGTACGGCAGCGAAGCATCGGTGCTGAACACTGGTGTCATGCTGTCGATGATGATGATGACTCCCTAGAACCCAACCATACGAACGATGTTTCTTCGCATTCCAGCCCATATCAAATGCCACCTTCATTGGCCACAGCTCTGTCGACTAATCTCTTCCATTCCCCATGCTTTCTCGGATTGATCGTCCCCAATAGACTGTTCACCTTTACCCGTGCGCGGTTGAAAAAAGAGAGTAAGTGATTCCTTCTTACTCCTTACCCTAGTATCTATTGTCTGTTGCAGTCCGCTACTCCGTTGAGGGGAATCGCACCACGGTAGGTATTTATGTTGAACTGAACTGATTTACCATGCTCCCCTACACCAGATTGAAGGCGTTCATGTCCCATCTGAGCGTTCTGGTAAAGTTTTGTGCCTGGATGGTTTAGGTGACCCGCGCGATACAGATCCAATAAGTCGTTTGGATTTGAACCTCACTCACACGGTAGATGCACGAATCGGTCAATGTTCATTTTCACAGGATGTGCGGATTTTGTCCCAGTTCTTGCGACCCGACGGTACGATTCTCCCTCGGAAAATTAGCGGAATCAGTTTGCGCAGTCAACTGTTAGTTGAACTATTGATTGAACGAGCCAGGAAATCTGGTGAGCATTTCGATTTGCACATGCTTTTTTTAATTTATGTTTTCTTGTTGGTTGTCATCAGCTGGTAGTTAGCTGTCACAAAAACCGTGAGGAAAACCTTGGTAACGGGTGGGGAGAAAAGAGAAGGTTAGGGACTCATTGAGAACTAGGAAACCGATGAAGAATAAGGTACTTACACCTTTGGACAGAATCAAAATAAACACCTGAGCATCACGTCGAATTAAGACGCCATCAGCCGAATTGGCCCAGTGTTCTTTGATATAAACCCAGTGCACACCGACAGACAGACTTCAGTTAGACAGTCCAGCTAAGATATGCTGGCATGCGCCCACTAGGGTCGGTTGCGTGCCATGTCCCGCCGGGTTTTCAACCAGCTGCGAGCAGGATCACATGAACCCCAGTTGGGATGCCGCGAAGATTTCACGGCAATCGGTTTGACTGTAGCTACCTTCGTTTCACGTTGCCATCTCATGGCCTATCAAGAATTATGATGTTTAATCATACTTCTGGTGGCCGCTGGAACATCGCTATAGAGAGTGAATAGCATGCTGTCTGTATTCTCCTCCAACTTTACCTCTATTTTCCACATTGCTCTAGGTTTGCTCCCCGTGAGCATAAAACCATCGGGCGAACATGTCTACCAAGAACGAGGCCGACACCGCTTCAATGTTTACTATGCATCGGATGTGATTGGGCTACCGACTCTGGGAAAGAGAAACAAGTTCCGTTATATCCCGCCCGAATAGTCTTTGATAACCTTCAACACTATATTTCGACTTTCACTGTACAGCCTACTTGCCTCAGTATTAAAAATAAATTACCTCTCATTTTGTTTTCTTTCGGGTTTCGGGATTGAAATCGTTGCGTGGTCTATAGGGATTGGGTGCAAGTAATCTGCGAGTAATCCTCAAACGAGTAGTACATATTTGCCACCTAGAGGAAGCATTTTGGTGACGTTCTGATCAGTACAGACCGTACGTGAGTGAATAAACATAACGGGTCGGTCAAAAATGGCCTCTAACACATTGGGGCGAGATGGCTCAAGTGGTTAGAGCGCGAATCTACTGACCGGAAGGTCCGTGGTTCAAACCCGGCCTCTGCCTCTCGACTTCCCCTGTCTAGGCTTGGGCAACCTGGCAGTATCCCAGCCCTCGTGCAACCTTCTGGTGGCATGGCAGCTAGGCACCGAAAGGGTGTTACAGCTGAACGATTCGATTCGATTCTAACACATTTCAAAGTGTTCTCTGTGTTTTCCAGTCTGTCCTAGACAACACTTCTTGTGTTTTCTATGTTATTACCAAACATGATGTGAATCGGTTCCGTCACGACTGAATGCACGACTGATTGGATGATTTCAGATATAAATAACTTCTTTTCAGCTTTTGGCTGTACCAGTCGAAGCTGTACACTGGTCGATATTGTTGGTTAGTTGTAGGCGCTTGCGGTATCTGTAGAATTAGTTGGTTAGTTATCACGCTGAATCGTGTGTTCAACAGAAATCCGTGTTTCCCACTCGGCGCAAAATTTCGTTGAGCGTATTGCAATAACTTCCATGGTTAACTATCGGCCACATTCCTGCAATCCACTAGGGCTAGGTGAATGCAACTAGCTGGGTGCCTCTGGAAATTAGTCTCCAAACCTCGGTCGTCGCCTACCTGAGTTCGGTCCGGTTATAAAGCCTAACCTGCACGATCGGGATTTTAATTTTTTCTAAATGGCCTTCTGGGCTGCGTTTTCAACAGAAATCCGTGTTTCCCACTCGGCGCAAAATTTCGTTGAGCGTATTGCAATAACTTCCATGGTTAACTATCGGCCACATTCCTGCAATCCACTAGGGCTAGGTGAATGCAACTAGCTGGGTGCCTCTGGAAATTAGTCTCCAAACCTCGGTCGTCGCCTACCTGAGTTCGGTCCGGTTATAAAGCCTAACCTGCACGATCGGGATTTTAATTTTTTCTAAATGGCCTTCTGGGCATCCGAGTCATGCTTGCAAATGTCAGCTCGCCCACGGTCTGGATAACTATGTTGTAATTTGTTTAGTTAATGGGTTACTAACTCGTAGATGTTCAGAATGGGGTGTGTACGATGCCTAAGTTTACCAGCATAATTCCCGGCGAGCGACTTCTAAGGCAGGAGCTTCGTCCAACTGGGCATGCTGATGGTTTCTGGATCGCTCCCTTATGCCCACCTTTCGGTTGCGTTCCTTCGAGTTCATACGGGGTAGACTGTCCAGTCAGCTTCATACGGTGCTCACCGCAGACCTGCGCTGGAGATCCATCGAAATCGTTCGATTTACCAAACAATTACACAAGCAGATACCACCCTGCCATGAGAAAAGCAAAGGGAATGCACATTGGTGGGTCTTTTGTAGCTTTGTATGCAACTTTTGTGTCAAACCAGACAACAAATCACATTTGACTCCTAAATCAGGGCTTCCAACGATCAGCTCTCCATTTTCCTGTGGATCGCTATTGGGAACCGGACCGTATCCTCATTTCAGACCATACTACCCTATCAGCCGGATCACTGGTTCTTTGAATATCTGGTTGTCAGACTGCGAAATACGGATATAAACATCCTCCGAACCATGTGAGGCAAAACTAAAGGACTTGTGTACAAAGCTGAAGTAGACATGTGGGTACCTTTGAAGAACTAGGGTTCTTGAATATGTGGTACAATATGAGGGTAAAACGTATCCATAAGTGGATGAAAACTGGTGATAAAGGATGTCGCGTGCCCGAATCGTTTCCGCTTGTTTCCGCTTATTTTGGACCAGCCGTAATATGAGTTTGTTCTCTCAACGTACATTATTCTTTTGACAGCTAGCCACCGGTTTCGCTTTTCTTGGGGCTCATCAAACAAGTGCTATCTTTTAGTTTCGATCAATCTTATATTGTCCAAAACACCAAATGGAACGCAATTGACGTAGTACACTCATTTGCAAATCAAGTTGGTGTTAGCAGGGAACTCAACTGAATGTTTCGCTTATGACGTTCCTCAACTGAATGTACCGCACAAAAGTTGTCTCATATTTCAGTTGGCACAATTTTTGAGATAGCACAGTATACTTTCTTGATGAAGAACACCACTGAAACGAAGGATTCAATCGGGTTCCCCGTTAACGCCAACTTACTTCGCGAGTGAGTATAAGCAACTGACTGACAGCCATTCTGTCCTCACGCGTAACTATCCATTTGGCCAACTGACCTTCACCTAGTCGTGGGTTGTTAAGCAGTAACTTATGGAAATGAGTCTTCGATCCTCTGTACACACAGAACTGAATCCTGTCGACTTTTTTCGAATTCCGATGCACGAAGTCAACATCTAATGAATCACACCAGCCCTTGAGATCTCCACGGCCAGGTGGACGTTAATAACAATGGCGGTGTGTGAGAACCAAAGTTTTTCTCTTATATTCCCGACTCTTGGTGAAACAATTGCATTGTCTGCATCCGTACCACTCAACTTTATTACACATCGCTGGTTGTAGTCCATTGGATAGATTTTCTGTGGATAACAGCGTTTCGGTGCCCTTTATACTGAAAAACTTTGGGAATCTTGACTGTCTTGCTCATGAAAACCGTGTTCCAAGGATAATTCTGTTAAACTAATGACAAACTGGTGGTTTTTAGTTGGTTTTCTAGGATGATCTGCGACGCCTGTGGCAGTTCCTGTTTTTATTGCAAAATATACGGTGATCCTACGGAGGGAAAAAACACCACATGGAAGTTTTTGATCTTCATTTTGACGTCACCTGTCTTCTGGGGGAGGGGTTGCATCGAATTGTGGCCGACAGGGAACATCAATATGGCCCATTCTGGGAGGTGCGTCTGTAGAACGGATTATTCTACACACCAGAATTCTCATACTGACATCGTACGGGAGGCTGAACAGAGTGAACAAGCAATTCAACTGTGGTTAAGAGATTTTTGATATTCATGATGGCGTTGGTCAGTTTGTGCTTCAAAATACAGCTACTCCGGAGAGAGATCCTCCAAACAAGAACACCCCAGGAACGACTCGCGAGATTTCTCATGTAGCTGACGTCGGAAAGGTCACTTTTGCCTACGAACAACGGGCAACCTACATAGAGGCGAAACGAATTCACCTCCCAACAAGGAGCAGGGGTATAAAGTTCGTGTACTGTGTTTTATAGTTCCGTACGTGCTTGACTAACTCCATTACAGCCCGTCTTCTTTTCAGGTGTCTAGGGACGTGGAAATATTATTTTCACCTACAAGACATCACTTCAAGTGTCCCTCTAACTGGAGACTACCTGAAACGACCGGCTAAAGCGGCCTCTTTTCTACTGGTCCCGTGGGTCAGTACTGTGGTCCTCTCTGTTTAAAGAACTCCAGCGTCTCCTTACGCACTGTTTTGTCCGCAAAATAGCCACTCATACTGTATTGTTCGAAAGATATTATCGTGATATGTACAGTTGAAATGCGCCTCAAGATTTCCTCTGCGGATGTTCTACTCTTTCTACCACTAGAACTAACACCGAAAAGAGTTTGTTTGATCTTTGTAGCGGAGTAAACAGAGCTTATGGTAAGACTTTTTATCAGGTCAGATTCCTGAAACTAACCACTGAATACCCGAAATCTACTGAAACCCTCAAATCCACTAGATGCCGAGACCAGAAAGACAACGCCCCCTCAAAATGCAGCGCGTGACAGCCTTGTATCAAGCCAGACAGTGCGAGTCAGCGTTGGACCAAGGTCAGACAGTGCCCCTCCAATTAAACGTACAGCCTGGGGGCTGTTTCTGGGTAGGCCTAGCACACTGTAACCACATCTGAAGAGGCCCTGTGGAGACATACGGCACTTCTAGGTTCATCGGTCAACGTGAAAGTTGGGGTTTACAAAAACCAGGAAAAATGTCTGAACAGCCGCCTTAAAAACCTTTATTCATGAAGCAACATAAGCACAGATTAGCTGGACGGAAGTCGGCAGCCAACTTGAAGACAGTCGCGTGAGTTCATAGCGGAAATTCTGGCGACATAACAGCAGGTATATTAAATAAAACTGTTCGACGTTTTTGGCACTAATGGTAGAAAAGGATAGCAGTAAAACATTAGCAATACAAATAACCAAAAACTGGTCAGTATGCTGACACGTCTGCTGTTCCAATTGGTGTGAAAGTCATACTTGCCCCGGCGTTTGTGTGTGTAATTCTGTTCGTATGTTGGGCACCTGTCCTTAGGACGGGATTGTCCAATCAAGTACAGCCTGTCACGGCCTTTTGAAATGGGCCGGACCGGAAGGCAGATAAATCAACGCCGTCAGTCTGGTTAATGCACGAAGATGTCGTATGAATAGCCATTGATCCAGCAAACAATCTCCGTGCATGCACGTGGAGCATTGCTACCTCATAGACGCCATCCTCGATGGTCGAAACCCCGTGAATTTCCAGTCAACATACTGTTTATTCGTCAGCATTTTCACTTTGAACACACCCATAGTGCTTCAGCTGTTCCCATATCGTCGCACTCATGTGGAGGTCGTCGAAACGGTCATCCACTATGCACTACTCATAAGGTTGCTGAAAATTCTTCGATAGCCCAAATGAGTGTATTTATCGAAATCAGTCCAATTTGGGTTCAAGTACAACATAAGGTTGATGGAAACTCGGGGACTGTGCCTACCTGATGGGCCCGAACTGGAAGGGCGAAACCGGTCGTGGGCTGTCGATGAATTTTCAGCAACCTTATGAGTAGTGCATTACGTTTATATATGTATCGCGATATCTCGAATATCGTTGCAACTGGAAAATGAGGCGGCCTGGTGCAGCACATCCAGTTGCCTGGAAACATAAAAAAACGGGAGATTCAGTTGGGTTCCAGGTGAGTCTCTCGCAAAACCAAATTGATTTGCAAATTAGTGTATTTCTCGAGGTCATCCACTATCTCACACATTTGTTCACCCTTCTTTTTTCTCGGCAATGGCCAAAACGCGCATCTGTCGGTGAGAAATAAAAAACAATCACAATAAATCACTCAGCTGTAACACTCTTTTGGCGCCTAGCTGCCATGCCGAAGGTAGCACGAGGGCTGGGATACTGCCAGGTTGCCCAAACCTACACAGGGGAAGTCGAGATGCCGAGGTCGGGTTCGAACCCCAGACCTTCCGGTCAATAAATTCGCGCTCTAACCACTGAGCCACCTGTCTGTAGCGATGTGAGGAATTCGAAACTTCTGAGTATGTGAGCTCTTTATTGAAATGACTCAACTTAGGTGGGGTATTTAACCAGGCGAACAATAGCGTTATTCCTAAATGAAAAGTTTTCCTGACGGTTGAAACACGCATACGTAAATGTGTTGAACAAAACATAGTGTTCTAGTTGGAGTGGAGGGAACTGCGTGCAGCTCACGTACGAACCCAAAAGTAAGATGGCCTCTCAAATGCAGTTGTTCATTCTTTTTCTCTGGTAAAGCTTTTTGCAGCTGGTAACCGCAGTATTGTTCGGAAAATGGCCTTCGTCTTGAAGTAGTTGCTTCCCTTTGATGTATGATAGGGAAAAGTGATTTCCCCCAAAATGGATGGATCATAGCCGAACCAAGACCGTCAAAGTCGTCCTCCTTAGTGGACCTTGTTTTTGAAAGACTACTACAGTTCCGAGAGAGAGAGAAGGATACGTGTAAGGTACCGTGCCAAGGAGTTCTGCAACATTCACATACTCGTGTATGATTATTGAGCTGCATGTGTACTTTACGAATCTGTAGATTCGGAAGGCAATGGATATGCCCAGCCCATTTAACGAACGAGTGACCGCTGGTTTGGCACAAAATAATACTTGTAAGGTCACTGAAAACTCGCCGGCTGTCCACTACTGGATTCGCTCTTCTTGGGGCTCACCACACAGGCATAGTCTCAAACCTACCACCAACCTTATGTTCTACATTAACACCCACTTGTACGAAACTGTATGAATTCCACTCATTTTCACGTGAAGTTGGTTTTAAAATGAGACTTAACTGAATCTCTCGTTTGTGGTGTTTTTCAACCTAATTTACTGCACAAAGACCGTCTTATGTTTCAGCTGGCTTGAGATATCAGGCGTCATGAACAGAAGATTCACTTTAGTCTCCCGTTACTACCAAGGTGATGTTCAGATGGGCGTATTTCATCAAACCTACGCTGGTTTTACAGCATACTAAACGAGATACGGTTGAACTGGGGCTGGTCAGACAACTGATCACGTCCCGATCTGGGAGCTCAAAAATGTGCAGCTCTGCCGAAATCTGGAGAAGCACAGCACGGTTGTTTCATTCGTGTTCGAAATCCTTAGAGTTGTGCGTCTCAAAAATCCATGGAGGGATTCGAACCCGCAGCCTACCATCACAATGGACTGATCGGCACATGGTTAATTTACATATAGACAGAATAAGACCTCACTCATTCTTCAGTCACACCGTTCACATGGCGATATCCGGTGTTGACCGAATGACCGGTTCTTCGAGTGATAATTTTCAGATAGAAGGCTCAGGTAAATTTTACAGCACCCTTCCGTTTTCCAGGGGATGGAGCTTCAGCCGGAACATCGGAAAATTCTCACTACCTGCAAACTTCAGCAGATCAACCGGGGTAAATGCCACTTTTCAAATCCGGAGAGACAGAGAGTTTGTCTAGTAGGAAATGCGCTGTCTTCGAAAACAGTTCAAATAGCCAGTGGCCGAAAGGTTGAGTGTTTAAACAGCTAGACGGGAGGTCGTGGGCTCAAAACCCACGGCAATTTCGTGAGACCCGGACAACTGATGATTCCTAACAAATGAAAAAGCGCTACACTGCTCCTCGGGTTTTCAGCATAGAAGGAAATTTCAAGTGAAAACTTATTTCAACAATATTTTTGGACCCGTATTGTTCATCGGTACTTTTAGGTGCACCTTTAAAATCTTTCTTAGAGTTCTGATAGGAGAAGTTTTATGGGGACATACAGTTCACAGTCTAGTCCGGAAGTCCGAACAGTATGACTGGTGAGCAGACTACCTTTGGGACGGTTGGGGCACCACAACACACATTTTATTGACTTACCCGAACTTCACACACACACACACACACACACACACAAAAATTATGTTGCTGGAATAGTCCTGGTCAGCTGGAAATCAGGTGATCAAAAACACGTCAGTAGCTCGTCAGAACATCCGCCGTAACAGAATCAACCCTGAAGGAAACTACTCACAAGGCTGTTGAAAATCCCTCAGCAGTCCACAGCTGGTTTCGTCCTTCCTGAGGCTCATCAAGTTGGCGCAGTCCCCGGGTTTCTGTCAACCTTATTTCTACTTGAACCGAAATCACACAGGTTTCGACAAATACTCTCATTTGCATATCAGTTTGGTTTTCATGGGAGATTCAAGTGAATTCAACCCGATGAGCCTCAAGAAGGACGAAACCGGTTGAGGACTGTCGAGGGATTTTCAAAGACCTTGTGAGTCGTTTCCTTCATGAAAATATACTGCGATATCTCAAATATCGTACCAACTTGAACATGAAGTGGCCTTTGTGCATCACATTCAGTTGAAGAATACCATAAAACTAGAGGTTCAGCTGAGTCTTCCGTGAAAACCAAATTGATATGAAAATTAAAGTGTTTGTCGAGAATCAACCCTAGTTTTTTTAGGGGATGGAACTTGTCCCAAAAATGCGAATTAAGCACAAAATAAATGGAGGACAGTCCACTCTGTGTGCCCCAATAAGCGCAGTTCGTCGAAGCAACAATTTTCGGCCTCCTGAAGATGATGATACCATAGAAAAGTTGTACTATTATTGATCGTTCCATTAGCACGATCAATGAACCTCCGCATGCAGTGCAATTTACCATCGACCAACTGGTAAGAAGAAGAAATAACCATGCCATAGTTGATAATACTAACTTCCGCCAATCTTTGTACTTCAGCTGGTTCAGTGGAACTTCGCATGAGACCTGGTCTATATACATGAAATAAACAGTGCTGGTACAACTTTCTGTATAAGATTAGAACGTTATATAACTGGTCGACAAGGTTTTACATTCTACCTTCAGGAATAAATCTTCGGGGCAAATGAAATGGAGTAGGTATCGATTGGCATGTGAGTTGTGTTCACTTGCCGAAGACACACCAATCACGGGAGCCTATCAACTGAAACGCAACAATGGAAGCTGATGACGCAAATGTTAGTTTAAACTGTGGATGACAAGCCACAGTGTAGCCCAACCAGAGGATCGTCCTTTTTGACGGGCTATTGGCCCAAACTGTCTGTCAAATGTGGTCGATTGTTGAACTTTTTATGGAATTTGTCTTCCGTCAATGTATCTAGTAATCGGACACGGTTATCTTGCCAGAATGTGTTGCGCCGTTCATGCGTTCCTCACTTAACATAACTTGTGTAGTATACGGTGCCTGCCATTTTGGCTGATTTGTATGTAAGTATCGGTGATGTACAACCTTGCTTACTGGGCTGCGGCTCATGCACTTTCTTTCTGTTTTCCATCCACAGAAAGTGTCGTGAACACCTGCCTTCAGAGAACTACTGTCCCCTGGTGCTTCCATAGCGTGCATACTACACTTGTTAAGTTTGCTTCAGTTTAGTGGGCACTGTAAACAACCAGCTCAATGTACGTCTAGGGCACTAGTCAGACAAACGATTGGTCAGTCAAAAAGCAGGTAAACCATAAACGGGCCGCCCGTGTTTTGAGGTTTACTGCTTTAGTCAACCGTTCGACAATACCTCTGCCATGACGCACTGATGCGTCATCGTAAAGTGGCAATAACACAGAAAAACGAAATTGTTGCCAATCAAGATCCGACCGTCTTGAAGTCGAGCCAACCTGAAGGCGACATCCTTCTTGCTCATTTGAGTCTGTCCTCAGAAAAGCGGGACACACACCCTAATCTTGAGCAGAGACGTTTCATTTGCTTCCACGGATGCTTGGCTACGGCTCATAAGTGGTCTCGATCCACATAAGAAGGGTAACAAAAACAACAAACTTGTGGAGAGTGAAAAACAAGCCGAAACATCGCGTTCAAATTCGCAGTTGGAGCTCTCTGAGTTTCCAATATTCAACGAAGTTGGTGGATTCGCCTCGGATGAAGAACTGAGCAAGTGGCGTAGAATTTTGCGCCCATCGACAATTCTCACTTGTTCGCTTAACATGCAACAGAAACTACTGGTATTTCGTTATACAACGATAATCGTACGCTGATGTTTCTTCGTATGAAATCCAACAAAATCTTCGGAAACCATGGCGATAAGCATGTATGTGTTTTTGTTGCATTTTGTGCACACGCACCGCGTCGAACCAGACTCTCCGGCGTAGGACAGCGATGCCAAAATGAGCTGGACTGAAATACCGCCTCCCGCCTGTGTGAGACTGTTCCTGTTCAAGACAAATCGTTCAACAACCGGAACTCCAAAACCGAACAGAACTTTTGGATATTTCATTGGTTTAGCTTGGAACACTGGAAGAAGTAGGCGTGTTCAACGGCCAATGCGATTTGTTTCCGCTTCCGGTGGGGTTTTTTTTATTGGAAAGACTCAACCGAGTGAAAAGAGTGCAGAATACCTGCCAATTGAAGCCACCACGGTTTAGCGGTCAACCTCTTGGTTAATTAGGTGTCTGTTAGCGAAATTCTAGCTTGTACTGCTTTTTGGGTATAAAATGACACCTTCGTCTTGAGATAGGTAATCTTGCAGCTCACTCAAAAATTCGGGGAATTGGCACACATCTGACTACTGAATACTGTGTAATTCTGATAGTATTTGACTGGTTTATACGTGTCCAGCTGGTTCTACCGACTGAGACGTATCTCATCAGCCTATTACTGTAGAAGTGAGCCTCACCTATATGCCAGGAAATAGCAACGAACTGAAGGCCAAAGCAGATTATCAGTAGCATCAACCGATAACTTTGATATAGCAGTCCACCAAGACAATCTTTGGTGTAGTTACCAAGCTTAGCAGATGTAACGGAGACAGTCCATCAGTGACCTTTTTGGTGTACTCTTGTAGTTGCTCGTATATGAAACAGTCTCTCAAACATGCAGGAACCCCTCAGACAGCAAACCCGAAAAACAGACACAACGACAAGGACGCATCTATCTTAAAAGGGAATTTTTTTATTTTCCGTCCAAATAATCGCAGCATTTGAAAGCGGCTAGCGAGATTACCGAGTCCAAAATGCGACTTGTCAGTCAGAATTACACAAGATTTAGTTTCGCCACATCTCTCCCGAAACAAGTTATGCCAAAAGAACCGAACGCGCCTTCGAAATCATATGCTGGGCGCCTTTGAACCCATCACGACTGATACCGTCTTGACTACTCATGAACACAGGAGCCGTTGAAATCCAACTCCAAGCTCCGTAGATGTGCGACTTCCGTGTACCCTGAATTTTCCACAACTTTGCACACTTGCGGTGTACTAACCAATCACAAAAGGTGAACTTTGCTCCCTCCCCTTGTTCTTTTCTCTACTTCCACTGGTATCTTCAGTGACTTCAAATAGGACATTGGGGCTTATCCCAGCGAATTTCCATGACGCAGCTCTGATCTTATTGGCGATTCCCAAGAGTCAGTAGTCAGCACTAGTGCCAATGAGAATACTACTGATGGAATATGCGAGTAGTATTTTGCCGGTAGTCAAAGCTCTGCCCCCGTATTAAACCGCTTTGTAGCGTTTGTTCATTCCTATTTAATGTTCAAAGAACGTCCGGGAAAGTTAAAAAGAAGGTTCGGTGATGTCAGCTTTCAAAAACTCTGTGCAAATGAGGTTTTTAATTTCGCGTCTAACCGCATAGTTTATCTTGGTCAATAAACAACTCCGCAGTTGGGGGCGCCCCTCCTTTCACTGGTATTATCACGGTCACTCACACACGGTCGGACGACTTAATGCAAGCAAGGCACATATTGATGGGATGTGAAGAACGCATAGACAAAACAGCAACTAAAGATATGATCACCGTCCAGTCGGATATATATATATATATATATATACGCAGAATGTGCTCTGGTAATGAGGAAAAAAGCTGACTTTGGTTTGGTTTTTATCAGTAGTGGTGCGTAGCGATGGGTTGGTGGTTGTGTGTTGAATAGTGTTACGTGTGTGTTAATACACGCGCTGCTAACCGAGGCTGACCTTTGATCACAATTTGTTGTTCGATTGGGCGGTTTCATTGGTTGCTTTAATATCCTGTGTCCGGGTTCGTTGATGCCCACGTGACCCCTGAGCTCTGCATCCCCTGTCCTCGTACTCTGGTCGATGCTGCATTGACCTTTTGTGATCTTTGTTGATCCGTCTCCCAGCAGTTCCTTGATTCTTGGTTTGTGAATCCGATATTTGGCTCTCCTCGGTGGAGGAGTTGATCCTTTGCACGTAGTGGTGCGTAAATTGGGTCCAGTTCAATGCATCGGTTGATCGAATCAGTCGTGGCTTACCATGCCCCCAGGAATGCCCTTCCGTGCTCCGTGTCTTCGTATGCCCAGATTTTTGCGTTTTCCAGATTGCATTTGTGACCCTATTGATCGTCATGTATCGATGACAGGTGGTCATTTCTCTTGAAAGCCGCGTTGTTTTCCTCCATTGGTGTGCATAATCTCCCCCAGTTTGTCCAACGTGTAACTTGTTGCAGTTGATTCGGTGTATCACATTGTTTCTCGTGGTTCTGTCTTGGTTGTCCCTCGGGCTTGAAATCCGTCTCCCTAAGGTAGCAATCGGTCCGTGGGCTACGAGGATCCCTTTCTGCGCTAATCATCTGACTGAGTTTAGATATATTTTTGTTGTCAGTTAGGACTACCCGTCTGGTCACTGGTTTGTTCTGTTGCTGCCTCTGAGATATCTTCTTCTTCAAGCCTCTGTGGCTGGGCTTCAATTTTGCGGGCCGAAACTCAGTTCCCTAATGTCCAGCCTTACCAGAAAGGCCAACGGGGAGCAGTCCGACGCAGAACAGCGAGTCACTTTACCAGAAGAAATCGTATTGTAAAGTAGCCTGCGGGTAAATCCGTATTATTCACTGCAACTGGAGTGTAAGAACAGTAAAAAGGTGCCTTTCCAGAGCAACCGGATGAAGCGGAATCTTCTCCTTCCGTACGTAGACTTGTATGTGGCATTGCCGTCACTCACTTTCGTTTACCGTCGCCCTTTGTAGTGTTCTCAGCTTTGAGTTCATTTTTCTGACCAGTAATAAACCACAGAACATCGAGGCAGTAGATGCTCTCGCATGACGCCATTACTTTACTTACACAATGGAATTCCTTCAAAATGCTTCGAACTCGACAAGATACGGGAAACGACTAGCACGTTCAAGTGTATCAGGTCAGTGCATGTGTGTTATTTTCATTTGCTGCATTAGTGAGACAGTCGAATAGCTGGCTACTCGGCTCTATAGTTGGTCGGTTAGCCAAATGGTTAGTTGGTTGAAAGAGTTAGTTCGTCCGCCATTTAGTTAGTTGTCCAATTATTTAAATAACTGTTATTTATTTATCCATTTAGCCGGCTCGCCATTTTTCAGCTGTTTGTTTGGTTAATTGGTTGGGTAGCTAGTTCGTTAGTTAGTCGGTAGATTATCTATATAGTCATTCAATTAAATTAGTTGTACAGTGAGTTAGTTAGTTAGTTAGCTGAGTAATTGTTGCATTATTGATTTGGTTCGGTAACCGGGTAGGTAGCTAGGTTATTAGTTCATCAATAACTTATTTATGCTGGGAGCTAGCGAGTTGGTAACTTTGTGATTTTTAGCTTTCTTTCTGCCTCACTTCGTACGTTTGTGTGTTGGTTTCGTGGGCATGTTTAAACTATCTTTTGTTTGCATTTTTACTGGGTAAACTGTCAACTACTCAGGGCCAAACACGATTGCCCTCCCAACTATTACCAAAAATTGACGATATGCCAATTCGACGTGTGTATTCTGTAACACATCATCATCATCATCATCATCATCATCATCATTTTCAGCTGTAAGAACCGCGCACTTGGCGTACGGTGGTTCCATCTGCCAAAATTTCGTTCATCGATGATTTGGGGAGGCAGGATAGGTAGCTGCGCATTGGAGGCACGAGCTGATAAATTGGTGCGTAAATACAGGTAAATACAGGTCAGTGGACTGTTAAGTGCGGGGAGTGAGAAGAGAGCTATGCATTGAAGGCAATAGCTTGGATGCACGAGCGCCACTGAGGGCACGACTGGGTCATTTCTGACAATGCCTTCAGCCAGTGTTGTGGCTCGTCTTGGACCGCCACCCAGGAAGACAGCGATGATCAGCGCAGCTGATTTTGCTGGTACTGGCTTTCACACTTTGCTGCCAAGTCATTTTTTGACCTCCTGTGGCTCATTTTCACCCTTCTTGTGGTTGTAAAAAAAGAAACCTTCGAGGAAGTCGGTCGACTGGCATACGGAGCACATGGCCAAGACAGCGCAACCCGTAGATTGTGATCAGTTCATCTATCGTGGATGAGTTATTTCTTCCGAAAATTATTCGACGAACGTCATCATTACTGACCCGGTGTTCCCACCAGACTCTGGCAATGCTCCGAATACATCGATGGTCAAACACTAAAAGTCTGACGTCCTCGATGCACAATGGCCAGGTTTCTGATCCATCAAGTAATATGGAAAGTTCGGCAGCACTGTAAACTCGACCACTGACGTTTAAGCTGATGTCACGTCTACACCACATATGACGCAGGTTCACAAAAGCTACTCTGGCCTTCCCAATCCGGATGGAAATATCACCTTTTGCTAGATCACCGGAACTGATGCAGCTGCCCAGGTCTACACACAGACTTTAAACACCGAATATTCCAGTTTATCGTTTCTTAGTTCAGTAAATATTCGACACAAATTTTAAAATTGGGGTTCGTTTGTTGTAATATATGGATGTATATAAGATCAAGAGCTGAACTCAAATTGCAATGGAACTGTTCATCTACATCCATTTGGAACTCTGCCCTGGCAAGACGAACATTCGATAGACGCCGTTGGAAAACTAGCCACCACAGACCTTCTCCATGGTTAGTCGCTTGGTTTTAGTTTCACACGGCTTAAATTCATGGAGCAGGAAGAGTCATTTATATGCTATGCGGGCTTAGTAAGCGGGCTGACAGAGACCAGGTAAAGCGTCAAATATTTGTGTACCAAACGTGCGCCTACGGTTATAACTTCCTCCATGATTTCGCCACTTGACCTAAGCTAACAATCCCCAAGCATCGTTTGGCACGAATGCTGACACTCACACACATTGGTGAAAACTCCTGACAAGTAAGCGCAATGATCAGGCATGCAACACAGTTAACTAAGCCATAAGACCCTGTCCAACCAGAGTGGCTAAATATCCGGATGGTCCGGGAAAGAACTAATTACTGGTTGTTTTCAGGTGACAGTTTTAGATTCCAGTCAAAGTTTTGAGGAACGTCGCGGGGTTGAGTAAATCCACGTGTCATTTGAATTTTCCGGGATGCGCTTCATTTTTGCGGCAGATAAATGATGATGTCATCTTCCCCTCAAGAGTGGGTCCAAGAATCCAGCATTGTAAATGTGGGAATCATATTGCTTTGTACTAATTACTGTGAACTATCCTAGAATCATATTGCAAGAGGTCGGTTTTCGTTTGTGTGGCACTTGTTATCATTTTATCCGCTTTGTACTAATTACTGTGAACTATCCTAAAACCAGGCGGATAGTGTTTCTATTTATAGCAAAAGTGAGGCAACACGATATCACAAAACTGGGATAAATCGTCTCACTCTGAGCCCAACGCTGTAATGTAACTGATAACGGCATAAACTCTCGTCAAAATCCACGGCTTGCAGCCGTCCCCTGGAGAGATTTGTGCTGCTAACATACTGTGAGTAGTGTGAGTAGTTGCTGCATGGCGCACGAGAATTCTTCAGGACAGGTATGAAAGAGAGGTATGAAATTGCGTTCCGGACGCTACAGAAATGGGATAGCCAGAGTGATAATTGCGACGAATGAGACCCATTTTGGCTAGGATTACCACTAGTTGTTAGACCAGTAAAAACAATCATACCTTCCAAGAGGCAGTATAAGACTCGTTTAGATGCACTGGGTTCAGCCCCCTCAAAGGGAAGGGGTGAATTCCCGTTTACGTTGAGCACTAGGCTCCTAGTAATTGACGGCTGAGGGCAGTATCGCCGATTTGTGACGATGGATAAGGCTATTTTGTATAAGCGGAAAAGCTTGTGAGTAGTTCACCATGAGTATTATTGCTCAGACAATTTGTGGTTTGCCATACACCTTTTTAATCCCGGTCAAGATCTCGCATCAACATTATTTAAAAAACGAGTTGTACTGCCTCAACCTCATTTCAAGCGGTTTATTCGGTTTATTTCGCTATTTCAATTTGAGATAAATCATCGTTGATTTTCAGGATTCATCTAAGTGATTCACTCGCCAGTTTGCTAGAAAAAACTCCATGCCGTGATTCGACTAGGCACTCAGTTTACTTAATTCATGTGCAATTCGATAGAACGTTTACGAGGTGTAAGCTTTCCTTGGTTTAGACGGAAAAAAGTATTACAAAATGAACAAATTGATTTGAACAACTGGTGAGTTTGACAACCATGTAACACTGACAAATTTAATCGCATGAGTACTCCCGTGAGACGTGTTGGATATTGCAATTTATCTGAATTGAAATTTTACGGTGCGCGCTAAAATGTATGTATCTGAACTTAACATGGCGCGAATATTTGATATGAGCCAGATGGGTAACAACCGCACGCCGAGCCTTAGACGCACACCCAAAATTTCTCTGAAACCCTCTATGTCTAGGTGAAGAGCCTTTCAAAGTCCAAAATGCCCATTTCAATCCTAATGGCAGCCTGATAACGCTGGAAGTTTAGCGAAGAACCATGGGGGTAAAAATTCATATAACGTGTACATACACGTCACAGCTGGGATTTATCCCCCTACCTACTGTAACTAAATCTGTCAAACAGCCTTCAGAAAATTTTTGGAAACCTCTTATGGAGACTTTCTTCACTTTTTCTTTTGTATTGCATTTGGAAATAAGCTTGAAACGACAAGAACAATAATTACTCCTCTGTATCGTTCATCACGTTGACACTTGCCAAATTCCCCGCCGCTCACTAGAAGCACACCCAAATTATTTTCGCCGGAACTATAGGGTTTTCGAGGTTGCGACTTTTACGGGAGTTAGTATAATCCATTTACACTTGTAGGTGATATGTTGCTCATAGCATTTTGTTTAAGTGAGCGAAATTTCAAGGTCACGGACCATCACCGATTCGCATTTTGCTACCGGTTTACGAGAGATAAAACACGAAATCGCACTTTACCATATTTTGGCGTTCTTTAAGAATAAAATAACATCTACAGAATATCCAATGCAAATTCCACCCAGGAAAATCGGTCATCAACGTTTGTTTGCTTTATACTCCCCAGATTTAACGGACGAGATAATTTTTTCAGCGAACTTCATCACAACACTTTTTCTTATGGAGCTCAGCTTCCATTAAGTATAACATTGTCAGAAAAACAGCATGAATTGTGCAATGGAGATGCGAGGGCCATCTCTGTGGATGATTGCCTTTCCCAGCTATGCATAACTAGCCTGTGGACAATACAGCGTCAGGAGGTAACCTTCGGTAAATTACCAACACAATGGTATCATTCCTATTAGGATATTACTCACCATAGGTGGAATACGTCATAAAGCGGTCATCATGATAACGATAATCGTTGTCACTCACCTCGACTACTTGTCGTCACTGCAGCATGCTAGCCCCGTGTCAATGTGCGGCGCTGATTATGAGGCCCCACCTATACACGGCGACCTAATTTAATGGCCAATGACGGTCTTTCATAATCATAACTGTACGCGTTTTCAATCATCTCGAATACTTGTTGTAACTGCTAGGCCCACTTCTATGTGCGACGCTGCTTATGAGGCCTCACCTATGTACAATAACCTAATCCAATGACCAACGACTGTCTCTCGCACACATCCCTGTTACCTATAGTAAACACCAGGCCAGAATCTATGTGGGCCGTTGAAAATAAGGCCTCAACTATGCGTGGTATCCTAATCTAACGCCCAACGTGGGTCTGTCATACTCATAACTGCAGTCGATGTCGCCTACCTTGGCTACTTATGGCAATTGCTAGGCCTGTGTCTATGCGCAACGCCGAATATGAGGCCTCAACTAGGCTCAACAGCCTAACCCGATGGCCAACGACGGCCCGTCACGCTTATAACCGTACTCGACGTCGCCTACCGTGGCTACTTAGTAACTGAAGGGCCCGTACACATCCTCGTAACTGACTAGTGCCCCAAATATACATAATAGACCAATCCAACGACCAACGGCGGTCCTTCATATCTATACATGTCATCCGTTTGCCAACCCCATGCCTAAAAATACACAACCACCTTTAAAAAATTCATGTTTCTATTTATTGGTTGTATCGGCACAAACGTAATATGTGGTCAATCCAGTTCTCAGTTTCAGGAAGCCGCTTTTACTCGACAGGATTTCTGAAAGGAAAAATGTATAATCAATTACGACTCGTACACACCCGTACACATCCTTTAAAACATACAATTAAACAAAGTTGTAGTGGCCAACTCACCAAGTGCTTACTAAATCCTTTGTCCACTCCATTCCAAATGGGTGTCCACGCTGAAGCTGCAGTCTTACTGTTATAAGGGTAAACCAACCACTTGCTCAATTAGTCCCGTGTGTACATCGATTATTCAATAGCGGTATTCAGCAACCGTATGCATTATTGAGCACAGCGAAGTTAAAGCTAAAGAGGGTGTATATGTATGTCATCCGTAGACCAAGTGGTATAGACTTGAGCCCTGGGATCCAAGGAACACGTGCGTCATCATATGTGCACCCATGGATGCTGGGGTAACGAAGACGTATTGAGCGGGCGGGTACTTGGTGTCAAGTCTACTCAATACCCGGCAATACCCGGTTTGGAAACCCAGTTTGCTATTATCCACCCCACCTGGTCAGTGATTTACATCCCCAGAGATCCCCAAACGGACCAGAAAAATACCTGCGATCTTACATTGGCTTCGTCCTACCTCTGCAAATTCCTTGGCCAACTCAAAAACCCGCTGCTCACAGAATTGCACATCCCAGCCCAATCATCTCAAACATGACGTCCGTTACGGGGCTGTCCAGAAACCGAAGTACGGCAGTGCAATGATGGCACAGCACTGCCATACCCAGTTTGATAGCACACCCGCAACTAATCCTTCCTACTCTCGACTGTACCCTTTCGCCCACTCGGTCCATTACCTGCAACTACGAACAAACTCATGCTTAATTCTGAATGTAATCTTATGATCATGCCTGCCCGATCATGCTACCCACCAGTTGTGAACGAACATTATTATTACCTTACACTTTGTGAGTGCAGGGTGCATACCAAAGGACTTTGGTCAGTTCACTCAAAAACAACTGCACCTTTTCCTCCTCTTTGAAGATGAGAACGACGTCTGCATGCTCCATATCGACAAGGCTTTCCTCAGCTATTTGAAAACCGGGGTCCAGAAGACGTTAGTTAGTCAGGAACTGTGACCACTTTTGGCCGCTTGTTATTTCGGGCCGCAGTCTAACTCACATCATGGTACCTTCTAGAAGTCTTTCTGAGACGTTTCCTATTTTGTGTGCCGGATATAGACACGGCAGTCTCATTGCATTGTCTGAATTACAGCAATGAAACACCGTGCGCCCTCAATGGACCCAAGAATACTCTTAATGCATGCCGGTCTCAATTTGTGACAATTCCTGGCGAATCGTAACTACAATAACAACCTAAACGACCCAAGAGGTTCATGTACGGGGCTGTCCACGGACCCAAGTACGGCGTTGCGATGACGGTACCGCGACTACCATACCCAGTCTGATGGACTGCCCGTAGTTCAGCATATCCACAATATTTACCGGATGAGGGTGTTAAAGACACCAACAAGACCGCCTCAATCCGTTGGTTTGCGCCAGGACTTGAAAGCACTGGCCAACTTATTGTGCTGTCTGCTTGTTCTGCCCATAAACACACTAATTCTACCAATATCACTATCGATGGTTCGGTATAGCCTTGCGCCTGATATAGCATGTACTGACCATCATAAAAAAAAAACTTACTAGCTGTGACGAATTCCTTGGCTTGGTTTTGCAGGACACCTGCCACAATGATAGGAGACTTTTTCACACAGGTCGTTGCTGCTCAATTTTGAGTTTGCGGCGACACAGAGGGCGAAATTATTGTCCTTGTCGTTTCGAGATTATTTCAAACGCAATGCAAAATAAAACACGTGAAGAAACCGGCTCTTCCACGCAAATTTCCCACCGTACATCACGCGAAGCCGTTGGCAGCCATTAAAATATAAATTCCGCGCCCATGGTGGACTTGAGTACGTTTAAACAACTTTCAACAAAACTGCGCCCGCATGAAAGATCATAAGGGACCGAATAAATGCCATCAAATGCTGAAACTTTGTGTTAAAGTTTTCCTCCTCCGAACTATGGTTTCAGAGAAATTTTGGGTGTGCATCTAAGGCTCGGCAATCCCGTTTCCCCATTCTGTCCTATTTTGTAACCCCCACCCCACTTTATGTGTTTAGTGCGTGTATATGAACTAGCGTTTGTTTGTCCGCCACCACTTCACCCATTTTGGCCTTGAGGTCATCCACAATATTGTGGCGACTTGTGCGTGTGACTGTCGGTAGGGCCCGTTGCCCCGCTGGTTTGCACCTTTGTAGTCCAAGTGGACCATTTGTCTTGGACAGTATCTTACTGTCGAGTTTGTATAATTTGTGAATTTGTCTTATATTAATGGCATGTAGAAGCCCAGCTCCGACTTTTGTTTGCCTGCCCGGAGGTTGTATTGTACGCGTCACTCGAAGATACCGTTCGCCCGTTACACCCTCTATGCCGGCGCAACCTCAAAGTGAGCACTTTCGCGACCTGTATGTGATTTGTGACAGGCGTCCTGCCAAACAAAGTCAAGAAATTTGCCGCAACTAGTAAGTTTTTTATGGTGGCCAGTACACGCTATATCGGGCGAAAGGCCATACCGAGCCATCGATAGTGGCGTTGGGAAAATCTAGTGTGATTACGGGCAGAACATACAGAGAGTACAATAAGGTGGCCGGTGCTTTCAAGTCCTGGCACAAATTAAGCGGATTGAGGCGGTCTTTTGGGTGCACGTAAGGCGCTCATCTGGTAAATATTGGGGATATGGTGAACTACGGGCAATTCATCAGACTGGGTATGGTAGTCGCGGTACCGTCATTGCGACGCCGTACTTGAGTCCTTGGACGGCCCCGTACAGGAGCATCTTGGTGAGTCGTTTAGGGTTGTCATTGTAGCTAGGATTCGCCAAGGAATCGTGAGAAATTAGGACCAGCATGGATCGAGGATACTCCTGTGTCCATCAAAAAGGCGAGATGGCTCAAGTGGTTAGAGTGCAAATTTACTGACCGGAAGGACAGTGGTTCGAACCCAACCTCTGCCCCTCAACTTTTCCTGTTTAGGCTTGAGTGATCTGGCAGTATCCCAGCCCTCCTGCTTTCCTCAGGTGGTATGGCAGCTAGGCACTGGGAGGAGGCTAAATCCGAACAGTTTTTTGGGTCCATAGGTGGCGGACGGCGGTTCGGTGCCGTCATTCAGACGAGGCAAAAAGACAGCCGTGTCTATATTGGAGACTCAAAATGGGGAGTCTCAGAAAGTCTGCTAGAAAGCACTATGATGTGAGTGAGACTGCCGCCCGAAATAACAAGCAGCCTAAAGTGGTCACAATCCCTAACTGACTAATGTCTTCTGGATCCCGGTTTCCAAATATCTGACGAAACCTTGTCGATATGAAGTATGCAGACATCGTTCTCATATTCGAAGAGGAGAAGTCGCAAGTGTTTCTGAATGAACTGACCAAATTCATCACGTCCTTTGGTATGCACTCCGCACCCACAAAGCGTAAGATACTAACAATAATGTTTATTCACAACTGGTGGGTGGCACACCGTCACACATGATCATAAGATTACATTCAGAATAAGCATGAGTTTATTCGTAGTTGCAGGTAACTGACCGAGCGGGTGAGAGGGTACATTGAATAACAGGAAGGGATTAGTTGCGGGTGTGCTATCAAACTGGGTGTGGCGGTGCTTTGCCAACATTACACTGGCATACTTCGGTTTCTGGACGGTCCCGTAACGGACGTCATGTTTGAGGTGATTGGGCTGGGGTGTGCACTTCTGTGCGTAGTGGGGTTTTTGAGCTGGCTGAGGGAATTTGCAGAGGTGTGAAGAAACCAATGTAAGATCGCAGGTACTTTTCTGGGCGTTTGGGGATCTCTGGAAATATGAATCACTGACCAGTTGGAGTGGATAACAGCAAACAGGGCGTCCAATGCTTGGTAATACGAGGGAATGAGATGTGGTCAATAAAGCCCGGTGAGTTCAAGTAGGCATGTGATAGCATAAAGTGCATTAATAGAGAGAAAAAACGGAACACTTACCACAATCAGGGTAGTAACAACAAGTGACTAAATGAGACAGGATAGGAGTAGATTTTTACCTATTAGACTAGCGATCAAACACGAGTTGAGTTGGCTAATGAATGCTATTATAGTACAAGAGACCCAGAGCAAACCGGTAAAAGTAGGTAGAGAGGTGGTGTGGTTAGGGAAATTAAACGTATACTTACTGACGGGAGTAGGACCTCTGAGATGATGTACTAGTTTATCTGGAACTTATTGCGTGAGTTGGACAGGACCATAATTTAGGAAAGAAAGTGAATGTAAGAGGAATGTTCACTAGTCCCCGAAGCGCTGCTCCTAAACATGCAGTCACTGAACACGCCACTTACAGTCCAAGGAGAGGCATACGAATTTGTGAAGGGATATATGTACATTCGAAGTTGTATCACTCCTGATTGTGGTGTACAGATGGGGCTAATGCGCGAATATGCAAGGCTCCGGTCGCGTTTGTTGATTTGAAACACCTATGGCGTCAAAGTGATATATCTCTTAATGTCAAGAAAGGTGAGTAGCACGCTGCAGTACGGGGTGTTTTGTCGCATGGCTGTGAGAATTGGCCTGCCTGAGCAGAGAAACTAAGACGTCTTTAGGTGTTTGGCAACCATTGCCCCAAAAGTAGCTCAGTGACATGTAGACATGATTATAGAGGTAAAGATGGATTGCAATGCTTCGGCATGAATGATTATTTGGATGAGGTCGAAACCTACATGACAGGCGTAAAATAGAGCCTCGGAATAGCCTGAACTAGCGAGCAGCCTCCAACATATGTGCCCGAGAAGTGGGAGCTTATTTATATGAAATCGGATGCTGAAAATTGCAGGCACAAGCACGTTAGCTGGTCGGTTTCCCGCATAGACACTGGTCAGGCAAAGGTAAGCGACATCACGTACAGTTCTGAGTATGAGAGGCAGTCGTTGGTCATTGGATTAGGTTGCCGTTTGTAGGTGAGGCCTCGTAATAAGCGTCGCAAGTAGACACGGGCATAGCAGTTACGATAATCAGCCAAGGTGGATGATATTGAATACAGATATGAGTATGACGGGTCATCGTTAGCCGTTGGATTAGGTTACCGTGTATAGGTGAGGCCTCATAATCAGTGTCGCACATAGACGCAGGTCTAGGAGTTCCGATAAGTAGCCGAGGTGAGTGCCAACGGCTACCGTTGTCGTAATGACCGCTTTATGACCTATTCCGCCTATGGTGGGTCATATTCCTAATAGAAATTATACCGTTGTGTTGGTAATTTACCTACAGGTACCTCCTGTCGCAACATTGTCCAAAGGCTAGTTATGCATAACTGGGAAAGGGAATCCTCCAGAGAGATGGCCCTCGCATTTCCACTACACGATTTATGCTGTTGTCTGACAATGTTGTAGTTAATGGAAGCTGAGCTCCATGGGAAAAGTATGGCGACGAAGTTCGTCGAACCAAATCATCTCATTTGTTAAACCCGGGGAGATGAAGCAAGCAAACGTCAATGACCGACTTTTTGGCAGAATTTGCACGGGATATTCTATAGATGTTATTTTTATTGCTAAAGAACGCCAAAATATGGTAAAGTTCGATTTCGTGTTTTATCCCTCGTAAACCGGTAATAAAGTGCGAACCAGTGATCGACCACGATCTTGAAATTTCGTTCGCCTAAACAAAATGCTATGAGCAAAATACCACCAAAGGGTGCAAATGGATTAGACTAATTCATCGTGAAAGTAAAAACGTTGAAAACCCTGCAGTTTCGGCGAAAATAATTTTGGTATTCTTCTAGTGAGCGGCGGCAACCATTTCATCACTATACAAACAAAAGTTGGCGACGCGTGCCGCTTATACATAAATTTGCCTAGATTGTACCAGTCTATGGAGTGAATGCAGCAAATACCTGCATGCATAGAACAGGACCGCAGTCAGCTTTGCAAGCCCGTCGGTAGATTAGGCGACGCAGAAGGCCTAATTTCAACCGAATGTGCCTCAGCCATAAGGGGTCCAGCCCAAGTGACAAACAGCAAACAGAAAAGGGTATCCATAGGTGACCGCTCAGTGATGTCATTGATGTATAGCAAGAACAGCCGGAGGCTAAGCACGCTACTCTAAATAACTCCGCTGGTAATGGAAAGTGGCGATGAGGAGAGAGATTCCCGATTTTAGTGACCTGGGTTCTCCCAGTTAGGTTAGCGATGAACCAACGCAGTCATCATCATCATCAAAGACAGCAACATCAGCAACATCAGTGTTGACACTGATGCTTCACTGCCGTACAACCATAAAGTTCGTCTAATTTCATATATATATATATATATATATATTAAAAGCCCTAGAGTGAAAAGAAGAGAAAAAAGAGTGGATGAGGGAGGGGACCTAGTGCTGGCCTATGTCAAGCATTCTGAGGTGCCTACACCTCCAACCGCTCAATCAGACAATCTGGAAAGAAACTGACAGCATGAACGCCACTGACATCGATTAGCCGCCATTTCTTGCAACGTCTCCAGCCAAGCACAGGCGGGGTCACGGGGACCCCATCCTGGAAGGCGTACAACACCAACAACACCCAAACTCTTCGTGATCTCTTTCACGCCTTTCTGCCAAGTCATGCGCTGTCCACCTCGCGGTTTGCGCCATTCTGAAGGAGGCACGGAGAACAACACTCGTCTCGGTAGACGGTGTTTCGGCATGCGTAGCACATGACCGAGCCATCGTAGTCGGTGGTGCTGGATGATTTCCCAATTGATACCTGCAGCACAACCAAATACCCGTTTTCTAATCACCTCGTTACTAACACTGACGCCATCCAAAACCAGCCACGCTTCTGAGGCATCGGTGGTCGAAAACCTGGAGACGCCTCACATCATCTGTCCGTAGAGGCCATGTCTCGCACCCATACAACAATACAGCCCTTACTGTAGCCTGGTACACGACCCTTAAGATCTAGTGAGATGCCTTTTTGACGCCACAAGTGACGCAAATTAGCAAACGTGATTCGAGCCTTTGAGATTCTTGCACTGACTTCATCAGACACACTTCCGTCAGAGCTAATACAACTACCGAGGTATGTAAAGTTTTCCACAATCTCCAGTGATTCTCCTTGAATTTTAAGGGATATGTCCGGAGACTGCACGTTCTGAAGCATGACTTTGCACTTTGAAGGTGCAAGGCGCATGCCAAAAGATGGTATGATGGTGGTCAGTCTATTCAACAGGGCTTGTGCTTCACTTTCGTCTTCAAAGATGAGGGCGATGTCATCTGCGTACTCCAGATCGACAAGGCTCTCACCAGCAACGATTTGAACACCGGGGTTTTGAAGACCTTCCAGCGTTCGCCTCATTATTTCATCAATGACGAAGTTGAACAAGAATGGAGAGAGTGGACATCCTTGTCTGACACCACTTTTGTAGGGAAGCTTTTGGAGAGCTCGCCATACAGTCGCCACACATGTTCCAACCCCCAACTTGGAGGGTCAGGAGACTGTGTTCGTCAGACTACCCATGGACCAACTTGGTATGAGAGACTCTGTGAGTGTCACGTGGGCACCCCCCAGTATAGCTCAATGGGTGGCCGAGGTACACAAACCGCCACACCACGGTAAGATCCAGTCTCTTCGTGGCGGCAGTAGCGAACCACTGATCCATGTAGACCATAATTTGTTGAGAAGTGCGCTGTGGAAGACTTAGTCAAACCCCTGGCAAATATGAAGACAGCTAAGAATGATGCAACACCCCTACATTTTAAGCAGATAAAATGTGATTATAGAAACCAACCCGGCATGTGTTAGCCGAGCGTTGGTCAATAAGGTACGGACGAACAAGCAAGTTTGGGGGATTCCATGATAGCTGGCTGGAGCAGTTCGTGGTCCTTATTTTTGGCGTGGAACAATGGTGGAGTGCTTCCACTGACTTGGAACTGTTCCAGGGATGAGGATGTTGAACAGATTACGGCTTAGGGTCAAGATATCTGGGACACCAGCGCTTCACCATTGCACTGTGTTATTTAATCTGGGTTGTCCAATTTCAGCCTTTTGTTTGCGCTGCTCTCCCAAACCCCCATGATTCCACACTGGCCTGACTATCTGCGTGTAGACATAATTGGCTTACTTGTGCATTCGTGGTCCCTGCAGTGCTCATTTCTTTTTCCGTGTGATTACTTCCAGCGAACTGATAAGAAAGAACGGATGCAGAATTTCAGGGCAAACGAGCGAAAAGTGTAAGGGAGCAGAAAATGCTATATGGGCTTTACCGGTGACATATTGTAAGAAATAAACTGAAGATAAGATTACGGGTACACGGTGCTTTGTAATGCCGGTTCCACACAACTAGTGAAGCATGGTCATAAAGTCAGCCCAGAGACGCAGGTGGAGTAAAACTGTTTCAGACAGAGAAGGAGCTGGTCATTGGTAGCCAGTCTCTGGAACAGAGGGGCGAGGATCATATGTGCCTTATGCTTGCGTACAAAGTGGACTTGGAGTAGAACAAGGCTCAACTAAAGTGATGTTGACAGCGCTACATGTTGCGATACGCCAAAGGCATTGCAAAAATTGTTCAGAAATATCACGAACTGCTTTCAACCGCTGAGAGGATAGCATCCTTTGCTCATATTTTAAAACAAATATTTCAAACACAGGGTACGCTTTACAACCGTGACAGGTTCAGATCGGCAACTTCATGCAGATGACAACGGTGCTCCTGTAGAATGCCTGAATTATGGTTCACCCTCACGACTGTCGTCAACTGACATAGGCCCCTGGAGAGGTGATGGGTATACGAACAAAACGTGGTGCAAGGCAGCAGATTGACCCTGTCTGCTTAACATGTCCAACCTTCATGCGTGCTGACAGGCCTGCAAGATGGCGAACCATCACGCAGTCCTAACTACGGCTTGTGCAACAACAACAACAAAAAAAGCTCACCAAGTATTTTTGTAAAGAGCAGAAACTAACTGCATAGCCAGACCAGTTGCAGAGACGGGAGAGATCGGCGGAAAGGGAAGTCCGATTAAATGGTGACAGAGCACCGATCCGGACCATAATAATGTAAAAAGACACCGCAATGTAAAGTGACCGTGGACCTACGTGGAAATCCGCATCAAAAAATATCCAATAAGAGTCACATGGTATGTATTCAAGGTATGGAATAGAAGAGATAAGACAGAAACCGCTAAGCTTAGAAAAACGTCATGGGCGTACCATTAGACAAGTTACGATAATACAATATCATTGGTAGTTCAGTGTCACAATTCCCTACATAGATGTCCCCTTAGTCCGTACTGGGCACTGCTAGTTTGACTCACTCATTATGTCACGCTAGTCACGACACAGTGTAAAAATTGAATGTTACGCCGATTGCAATACGGTCAGTTCATGCGTCAAACTTCTGAGAAAGCGGAGGGAGTACGACCATGATACGAAAATATGTATGTCAGGAGGGTCAGATTCCTGAGAGCAACCCCAGAACGCCTTGAACTTACCGAGACCCTAGAACTCTGCCAAAATCTTAATAGGAAAGCCGAAAAGTGTCCAAACTAATCGGGCATTCAATCAATTCATCAGTAGCCTGAATCGATGGAATTCAAATCAAAATAGCTCCAGGTCCCTTGTAAGTGTTGCACTTGCACGCACTCACTTGTTCGCAATAAAGTTATTGTGTCCCCCACCGGTGAGTCTTTTTCAGCACTAGGCATTGAAGCGGGAACAGCGGTCAGCTATAACAGATTAGCGACGTCTGAACCCACGGAACCATGACAATAACTGCTGAAGCGTAGGAAGGAATTTTGCTGTAACAAAAAATCAGTTAGAAGCGGCGCAATTGTGCTTGGTGGCAACAATTACGCAGCAACTTAAAACTGAACCACCAAGATCCCGATCCAGTTGCAAATTCAGTCGATTTGGTCGCCGAAAGCGTCACAAAGTTCCACTGTGCCCCTGAAGCCTGTCTAACTTTCGAATCGTGGTTCGGACGTTACAAAGATGTGAAAGTCAAACTGAGGTACAAATGTGATGCCTGTAGGTTGCCTTATTGCTCAGGAGGCTTAGCACACCGGAACACACGCGGCATTCTAACTTCATCCTGCCGAAGAACACGCGAGATCTCGGGTTTGACAAAACCATGCAGCTACCATCAGTAATTTTCGGTGAGCGTTCCTCTTTGTTTAATATTCACTACCAATGTATGAAGCTTGCGAAAAAGGAATCCGAAGACTTTATCAAGTATGCCAGTGGAGCAAAACTTGAATGCTAACAATTCGAGTTATCCACCATGACCGAAGATCAGTTCAAGTGTCTTTTTCATATGTGGTCTTCAGTCGCATTCGGGCAATGATATCAGAGCGAAGCTGTTAAACGAGACTGAACAAACCCCCAAGCTGACGCTGCACTCCGTTCATTACCCATGAGTGTCAGCGCTTCTTAAATCTTAAAGACGACAAGGCCATGTTAGAGAATTATTGGGCGGAATTCCGCACGGATCTTGCTTTGCCGCTCGTAGTCAGGCTCTGTTACGTTTGAGAAGCCTATCCCACACAAGACTGGTCAAACGTTCCGGACACTTGACGGCCTGGCATCAAGCCGAGATCAGAGTGGTTCGAAGTCTGGACTCGACAGACAATCATGACCCAGTATTGTCCGAATGCCGGTTGCCGATGGCACATCTAGAAGGCGTCAGAATTTCCAGCAAGTTGTCCCGCTTACACTATATATATGAAGCGTCGTACAAGTGCTCTTGACTTCGTTTTGGGCAGTAATACACTTTGTGCACCTTTGGTGGTTTTGTTGAGGTGAAAGCCAGCTTGAGAGACTCAGAACGAGAACTAAGCTGAGGCAAATACCGTTACTACAATTGACGAACGGGAACCCACGCTGTCAGTTGAATTTAGCTCCGAGAAATATTGCAGCGGCAACAAAGGCAGCTTGAAGAAGCACAGCTAAAGCTCACTGAAACACGGAAGACAGACAGAGACAGCATATTCAAACAGCAGCAGCCAGCAATATTGAGTCTCCTGTTCCCTCAACTAATGCAGCCGCGGCCTTAATCACGGGATTCACATTCGACTCTCTTTCTGGTCATACTTTTGACTCCTGGTTCAAGCGGTACGAAGACATCTTCAGGATGCTTTTTTCAAGTTTGATGATGGATGGAATGTCAGATTATTGCTGCAAAAACTCGGCACACCGGAGCAATAACAGTGCACAACTTTCCTTCTCCCCAAGCTGCCCCGCGTCCTCAGCTTTGATGAAACGGTCAGGACACTGTCCAAGATGTTCGGCGATCGAACATTACTGTTCGACTTTCCTTATCAGCGCCTAAAGTTAATCAGGCAATATTATAATGATTTCATTACGTTTGCCGGTGTTGTCACTCGGGAGTGCAAGCGCTTTAAGCTCAGTTCAACGACGGAGAATCGTTTTACGTGCCTCATTATTGTATCCTGGTCTCCAGTCGTCTCAGGATGCTGACATCAGGACCCGGCTGCTTAACAAGGTTGAACAGGATTCCGAAATGACATTGCAGAGCCTCACCACCGAACGTCAACGGCGCAACAACCCAAAGCACAACAAGGCTATGATCGGCTATGATCACCTGTGACTTCAAGCAGGTGTGTACATGCAGTCTACTGCAGCGAGCCCAAGAAATCTGACGACAATCTCGATCTTGAACAGAGTAAGCCTCTCACAAGTTGCTGGCATTGTGGCGAGTGGCATTTTGCTCGTCATTGCCGGTTTGGGTGTCAAAAATGTTCCAGTGCAGTCGTTGTGACCAGAAAGAAGATTTACGTCAATCTCAGAGGCTGCAATCACCAGCACACCACCATGCAGCCCACAAATTACGGTCTAACTCGGTTCTGGACGAAGAAAGTTCATGACGGTTTGTGTCAACAGCCTTCCATTTTGTTTGCAGCTTGATACGGGTTCCTACATTACGCTGCTTAGTAAATGAACCTAGAAACGAATTGGTAAACTGTATGCATAAAAGCGACCATATATTTATCTCGCGATGCTTCTGGTAAACTGAAGTTGACTGGTGAGATTGATTGCCCCATAAACTTCAACAGATCGACAGCACAATCCACGTGCTACCTGACGTTTTGCTCCAAACTTGATCTTTTGGGGCTGGATTGGGTCAAAATCTTAATTAGTTGGAAAAGCCGATGAATTCTATTTGCAACCTCACGCAAGCAGCACCCTATAGTACCCTTGAAACAATCCACATTGCGAACGTTCATTTGAGGACCTCCTACAACGCTATGCACCTATATTCGCCGACGACAGGCCCTCATCCAACCCTGCTTTCAATATTGCCAAAGTAACCTCCCGTTGCGGTAAATTCTAACAGAGGGTAGCCTCTGTCTGCATGATGTCAAAGCGGCGAGTGGCACTTTGTGCGATTGTGTCCCCATAAAAAAACACGATGAAGGCCAGTGCCGGACACAAAAGCCAACAAAAGACGCGGCCAAAAAACTGAGGTCAAGGACCAAACGGAGCAAAGCAGAACCCCGTTTAACCCGATACTTGCAAAAGCTGGTGACCAGATCGGTCCTTATTGCAAGTAAATTACACGAAGACCAAGTGGAAGCACGATCCGATTGCAGCTTGTTATGGCTTCCGATATAACGACTGCTTGCCGGCGCACCTGGACAAAGATGGGATCACCGAAATTCCTAACAACAATGAATACCGCCAGGAATGCTTCAGGTGGTAAGCTTCGACTACTTGATGAACTCGTTTGTGAGATAGAGATAGAAGGCCACCGTGATTGTGGTGTTGCTTATCTAGATGCTCCCAAGCTTAGTCTTCTGGGCACAGCCCGGATCGACCGCTTGCATATTTCAACAGTGCCCACCAAAACGTGTGTTCATCAACACCGACAAGAAGGAAGCCAACGTTCAGGTCTGAAGACCGTGTGCTTGTGAAAGACTATCGCTCAGGGCATCAAAGATCGACTGTAAGATTTGCCCTCAAAAATTGGTCGTGTGCTTTACAGTGTCCAGGTGAGATCATTGATTAAACGCGACATGTCAGTCAGCTACGCAGGACTAAGTGCTCGATTCAAAATGCAGGAGAACAATTATGAGACTTCAACCTGGTGCTTGAAACCATTGATCCTCCACGACCATCATCAACAGCCACAGCTTCACAAGTATTGCTCAAAATGAATGCAGTGCCTTAACCGGGACGCAGTACGGGTCACGCCAGAAGGCTGGTGGAACTGGATCCGCCCCGACAATCTTAAGTTGAGCGGCCAAAGGCGGAGGTATCGGGAAGGTCAGATACCTGAAAGCAACCCCAGAACGCCCTGAACCTACTGAAACCCCGAAATTCTACCAAAATCTCACTGAAAAAGCCGGCAAGTACCCAGGCTAATCAAGCATTCAGTCAATTCAGCAGCAGCCTGAATCGATGAAATTAGAATTAAAACAGCTCGAGGTCCCTTGTAAGCGTTGCGCTCGCGCGCACTCACTTTTTCGCAAAAAAACCGTCGTTACTTATCTCTGAGTCCTTCCGGCACGAGGCACTAGCGGAAACGGCAGTCTGATATTACAATGTATTTAATGAAAAACTTGGAAGGAATGGTTATATGCAGCGTGAAAAAAACTGCCAACATATACCGCGTTGCAGAAATACAAAGTCTAAATCAGGCGCATGTTAAAATGGAAACAACTGCAGAATGGGCTGGTCGGGGATAAAAAAAACGGGTGTACGCTTAGCTCAGTAATAGAATTATGTTTAAAATGCTTGAAGAAGTATGTGCATTTCAGTGGCCGGGGGGTATCTGTTTAGCCAAGCACACGCGTACAGCAACGCTAGGGCAAGTGTGTAAGCCCTGGTTGCTGTTTGGAAGGGCTGCTTCGACGGACCTCCAGAGGCCGCTAGTTCGGTGGCTGGGCGAGGCATCAACAAACAAAATCGGGGGTGGAAAGACAAACCGAAGTTGCTAGGGCGGTAAACTTAGTGACGTAATCCTCATCCTCTGCTCTCCATGAGGCCCTAGAGGGTCACTCCATGAAATTAATTTATGCAAGGAAACTGTAAATTAGCAGATCTTTCGAAAACGATCTTGTGTGACTCAATGACTGGTCATGCACTATGGTGACACTTTTGCCTGGACACCATCACTGCTCCTGGTTTCACGTCAGAGGATCGGTATAATGGTACTGGGTGCCACAAAACTTGCTACATACAACTTTTAGACTTTGAAAATCCATGAACACTGCAGCAGATTAAATCCACCTGAAACTCGCGGGCGATCAGTAATCACAGAATTCAAAGAGCATTGAGGACCGAACTACCAAGCACGGTGCAGGCAAAGGCTCTCCCTTGCCGCCATCAAGGTTCAACCAAACGTAGAACATAAGGCTGGCGGAAACTCGGGGACTGCGCCTACCGGATGAGCCCCAAGAAGGGCGAAACCGGTCGTGGGCTGTCGACGAATTTTCAGCAACCTTATGAGTAGCGTACTACGTATATAGGATGCATTATCTTCAATCAATAATTTTAGACGATGATGTGGTAAGCTTTTCCACGTACATAAGCCAAAAGTCATGCGTCTGATTAGATTCCGTAGTCTTTTGTTGGATGATCTAAGCAGCCGAATTCAATCAACAGATATATAGTCCAGCGGTGTTTTGTAATGTAAGGTGGAGGCTAAAAATGTAACAGCAGCCTTACGCTGTCTGCATAGGTAAGACGAAACCCCGGAACCTTGGTCCTACAAACATTGTGGTTGCAAGATTACGTGCTTTGTAAGCCTTCAACTAGAAGGTATTCCCGAATTCTACGCTCATTTTGGAAGAAATAACGTTCCGCCGGGCCCTGAACAACCATGCACTGAGAGCACCACGTCCTACCACTAGCTAGCATGTTTTCAAAACCCTTCAATGGGGCTTTCTCTGGTTGACACAGTTGAGCGGCCTGTCAGATCAGAACCAGTGTTCGTTACCCCGCAGAAAGACCGGGTAATTGCAAGAGATCTTGGAGCTTTGTACATCTAACCGAATTTGTTTCACTGAAACTTAGTGGAAATGTCACCATAGATTTTGCAATACCTACTTTTCCAGGTACATGTATTAGTATATTTTTTGATGAACAACGTTCCTTCAATGCAGTTTTTCGAAAACATCGTCAGCACGCGTGTAAATATGATGAGAGACCACCGAAGCTGTGTGAACGGCCTGGCTCAAAGAGTCATGGTTTTTCTCTCCTTCCAATCCAAAATAAGTTCAAATATCTCTATCTATGCTGGGGGCGGAAATTTTCTGCGCATATTCTGTTCATCAGAACCACAGTTGTCGTGCGAGGTTCACGGGTTGATACAGAATGCAGATACAGATGCAAGAAGCACAGGGAGCTCACAACAGCATCACAATTCTGGGAGAATCCCTAAAGTATTTGTCAAAGTGTCCGAACAGTCCAGCAAGTCGAATAAAGTATTCCTGGTCTTGGTATGAGCGGCGTTGAAAAAAATACCTCCGTGGAATCTTCAGGTGGTTTGGCATTTCGATTCCTATTGACAATATTGGGGGTTCTAAGGCTTCTAAGGAAGCTATCAAGTGTCATCTGCAAAAAACAAGGCTCACCGCTAAAAGCCAACAAAAAGATTGTCGGGTCAAAAATGATTAACTTTGAAAAAAATGTCCAAAACGAGGCGTGGTTTTGTTATGAGTACAAGCCAGCTGGGCGCTATCTTAACGCATCCTCCAACAGAATGTATAAGCTCAGATAAACATGTGGAACGTTTTGCTCAGACACAAAATTCCATCACACCTTGCCACGGTACCATTAACCGCCATTATTTTGGTATCTGCAAAAATAATAGAAAGTTTATTTTCCAGATGCAATACTTTGCAAACCGAATTCCTTTTAACTGCCGACATATCTGGACTGTTTCTAAAAATTCTGATAACGATACCCTTCGGCCGAATCTGATGAGCAGAAGTAGCTCCATGTTTCGTTTGGAAAGATGCTTGAGAGATCGCAGCATGCGCTCTTGACAGAGAAATTCCCATAAGGTTGTTTAAAAATTTTTGGCAGCCTTTGACTGCTTTGGCCCCTCTTGGGACTCTTCACGTGGGCGCGTCAGGCTTATGTTGGTATAGAACTCTAAATTCTACGCACTTGACGAGCTATATGTCTTCTCAAGTAAAGTCGGCGCCAGTGAAAGTTTCGGCCAAAACCCAGCTGAATACACTGGTCGTGAGTAAGTCCCGTCGAGAGACTACACTGTGATGTTTAGAAAAAATTCTCCCTACCGAGACTCGGGTCAGTTGCTGAACAGAACTTTCCGTAAATGAATGTCACGAACGAAAGACCGATTTGTTTTTCGCGAATTTCTTACAGTTTGGGTTAGAGATAACCACATGATTGACGGAACGGGGGAACTGGATGTAGCTACAGAGCTCCAAAGATGGCAAAACATTTTGGGGGCCAAAAAAGAGTTATTGACAACGTCGTCCGGGAATTAGGGGGTCTAGTTAAATGGTCACCAGATACGCTGCTAGCCAATCCTCACTCAATCAAAAACCAATATTTATTCAACGAAGTTTGCTCCTGCTTAACCAACCTCCTTACTGCGGCCAAAAGTTGGGCGCACCCTATGGACATCTTCCTCCCTTTAAATATAGATACCTCGCTTCCTCGAAAGAATTTATTAAAGCGAACCACAACAAACGTTTTAATAATAATAATAATGTTTATTCCCAACTAGCGGGTGGCATACCGTCAGGCATGACTACACGATTACAGTTGGAATAAAGCGCGACTGGATGGGAGTAGCGGGTTAGCGGATTACGCGAAAAAAAGGCAGTCATAAACAATAGGCAATAGACTTGGTCACGCCTAAACCGGTATGGGATTTAAGGCTGTCCTTTGTTGTGTTTATGCACCCGTACCGGATGTGTGCGCGATGATTGCTTTGCGAGAAAGTTCATCTCCGTGAGCATCAACCTCGCAAGTACTATTTAGCCAATGACATAAAACAAATATTTCTAAAGCTTGATGCACTTCATCCCTAAGTAAACAACCTACAGATGATTTACTTCAGGCTTATCGGGCCGACACCGTAATTCATTACCCGGACCAACTACCCAGTTCTCAGCAATTTTGTGTCCATCCTTGGGTTCGTGCACCGAAAGCAGCTAGGGGCACTAGAAGCCTAGCATATAAAAACTACTGACAAAGACTTAAGCCGTTCCAAGGAAGTAATGTTGCGTGTCTAACTTTTTGTGAAGTCCATATCTTCGTGTACAAGATCATATCAACCCCCAGAAACTATACACACACCCGTTCACTTCTTAAAAGTGGGTACCTTTGAGAAGCAATCACTCCACACCAAACCAATAACGTAACTACCCACCACTTCCCAATAAGCGTCGCACAGATCTTAAACGTGCTTCTGACTAAACTAAAGCTTGATAAACCCACCACCATCTTGAACTCTAAGGCGAATGCATTCTACCACTAGCCGCGCGCCGGGACACGATGCACTATCTACGTCTGACCGGAAGAAGTCTTGCCCGATTAGTAGCCAGCTACAGAATCAAACCTGGGCTACCTGCACACCAGCTTGCACTGGCATTCACTGGTTTCAATATCTTTATTGAAACTTTTGTATGTTGAATCCTAAAAAAATAGGGAAGAAAGGGAAAAAATAAACGGAATCAAAAGAAAATTTAAAAATGGCGAAATTGTTTTAAGGAAGCTGAAAAATGTTTGCGTTACAACTTTTATATACGTATCAGTCCATACCTTTTATATCCATGCACTTTTTTCGTCTGGAGTGAACAACGTTAATCTCCAACTGCAAAATTCATTGTCATATTGGAAGAGGAAGATGCTGCATCAGCAACATACATGGGCCGATAATGCTGATTCACATCTCCGATTTTCCAAGTGAATAATCAAGAGGCTGTTGTTTTACCGGACTCGTGGATTTTCTCCTACAAGGTAACCTGTGGTTCACGAGCATCGCGCCCAGAACTGCCCCCGTGTTGGAGAAATATTCAAAAGCGGTAGCTTTCAAGACAAACTCCATTCCTGTAAGGGAGGTCTCGTTAACCGAAGATGCATCAGAAGGGGGCCATGTGAATGTTAAGGAGAGGTTGATGTAGACGAGTTCACTTATTTCCACGCACTGTTCCAAGAAACAGCGGTCTATACTGCATGCACATTGAAAGTATGACTGGTATACTTTCTCTTGTGCTCAGGCTGGAGACGCTCCTACCGTCCGGATGCTGGATAATTATAAATTCCATGTTCTTCCAGGTTCAAAACCAAAAAACAGGAACCCTTGGCAACGCCAGCAGCTTGGATTTGAAGGCCGGGATAGGGGGACTCAGGAGCACGATTCTTTCAGTGGAAACCCATGAAACTCAAAAGCGAATCTTGTTATGTATTTACTTCTGAAATATCTGATGCCTCATATGGCCATCGGCCAACGATAAAACCTTGGAAATTTGCACTAGGTTTCTGTCCGTATGTACCCGATTACGTCATCAGTCAGCCGATTCATATAACGTTATCTTCTTCAATGCCTACCTACTGCAAAGCATCCCAAATGTTTGTCACATCATTAACTGTGTGTGAACACCAACTGAGGTATTAGATAAATTTGAAGATGCTTTCAATGCCCCGCAGGTGACCACACCAAAAACACCTTTTGGAAGGACGCCAGTGAACAGGAAAGATCGCGAGAGTTAACATAGCACTCACACTGTTAAACTATTCTGGAAAGCTCTCAGTTCTGTTTTATGGTATGGCAACTGAGGACGGCTATCACGTAGTGAGCCCGGAGATAATTCTCAAGGCATCTACCATATGTGGTGCAAACTCATAACCGGCTGTGTTTTCCTCAGATACGAAGACAGAGATTAAAACTGTGAAAGCTGTGGTAGTAGTATGGTAGTATGGTATGATAGTAGCATGGTAGTCTTTCCAGCTAGCTCAGCGTGGTACCGGTCCTTGCCGCTCTCTCTCTCTCTCTCTATATATATATATACACCTGTCTGACCTTTTATTCTCGTATTTTGTTCACCACGTTATACTCCAGTACGCCATCAACCTTGTGCGGATGTCATCCGTGGGTCATCCACAGCAGCAAAACAGGGCAGAATTAGTCAACCTTGTGGAATTCGTTCATCCTGGCTGGGACTCGTCAGGTGGGTGTAGCAGGAATCGACCGACTAGAGTTACAGTACACAGTTCACGCTCTTAACCCTAACTCCAAATGGTTACCCACCTATATGTCTGTCACTGTGTATGTATGAACTCAAGTAGGCAATGCTTGTCTAAGCATGCGCATAGAAATACCGCTTGATCTGATCATTAGCAAATGAATAGAACGAGTTCAGTTTTTTTATTCTGTCATGAGGACCCGGTAATTATGGAGAATTAGTTGGAAAATTCTGCAAGTGATATTTGCAATGCAGAAGCGATCAGTTCTGGGACAACACGTCCATACGCTTTTTATCCTGGCCAGGATATATCAGTTAGACCTTGTAGATTTCAGGTTAAGTTTGTGCACACAACCACACAAGAGATACTAAGTGGACATTAGAAGTAAGACGTAGTAGAGGTGATTCTGACTACTCACAGGCATTAATATTCCCGAAACGTTTCCACACGTGAGGAAGCCAGGAAGGGTATAAATCACTTGCTATTTCTCCTGATTATTTGGTCACCAATGTGGGGGTTTGAATGGCAATCGATAGTAAATATTTCCATTTTCTCGCAAGTTGCTTTGGTGCTGCCAGTAACCGTGAGTACAAAAGGGTATAATTACACCTATGGCAGCGGAAGTGGAAGCTTGTCCTTCAAATGACTGCGTGATTTCCAGGTTAATACAGATACCGGCGAGCATGACACAGATCACCTTTTGGCTTGTTCGCTGAGCTGGGCAATTTGATTGCAACCGTTTCATCGCCAATCGAGGTGACCATGAAACTTTTGTATGTTGAATCCTAAAAAAATAGGGAAGAAAGGGAAAAAATAAACGGAATCAAAAGAAAATTTAAAAATGGCGAAATTGTTTTAAGGAAGCTGAAAAATGTTTGCGTTACAACTTTTATATACGTATCAGTCCATACCTTTTATATCCATGCACTTTTTTCGTCTGGAGTGAACAACGTTAATCTCCAACTGCAAAATTCATTGTCATAGTGGAAGAGGAAGATGCTGCATCAGCAACATACATGGGCCGATAATGCTGATTCACATCTCCGATTTTCCAAGTGAATAATCAAGAGGCTGTTGTTTTACCGGACTCGTGGATTTTCTCCTACAAGGTAACCTGTGGTTCACGAGCATCGCGCCCAGAACTGCCCCCGTGTTGGAGAAATATTCAAAAGCGGTAGCTTTCAAGACAAACTCCATTCCTGTAAGGGAGGTCTCGTTAACCGAAGATGCATCAGAAGGGGGCCATGTGAATGTTAAGGAGAGGTTGATGTAGACGAGTTCACTTATTTCCACGCACTGTTCCAAGAAACAGCGGTCTATACTGCATGCACATTGAAAGTATGACTGGTATACTTTCTCTTGTACTCAGGCTGGAGACGTTCCTACCGTCCGGATGCTGGATAATTATAAATTCCATGTTCTTCCAGGTTCAAAACCAAAAAACAGGAACCCTTGGCAACGCCAGCAGCTTGGATTTGAAGGCCGGGATAGGGGGACTCAGGAGCACGACTCTTTCAGTGGAAACCCATGAAACTCAAAAGCGAATCTTGTTATGTATTTACTTCTGAAATATCTGATGCCTCATATGGCCATCGGCCAACGATAAAACCTTGGAAATTTGCACTAGGTTTCTGTCCCAAACATTTTTTCGCTCAAAAGCGCTTTAAGAAGCTTAGCTGCCTGATTTTTTCAATTACAGGGGCCTTTAAAATGTCCACTTCGGCAAACCCGTTCCTGAAAATTTATACGGCTTGCCCCAGAATCCAGGCAACCAATTGCTTCAAGGGTGTGGCCATCACATACCCAGCGTTCTCTAATGCGGTGATTAATTTGGACACCACCCCAGAAACTATAGCCGTCCATGCACGGGGCAACATGCCACTTTGCCCGCTTCATTACGTTGCTAATGAAGAATGAGTCGCATCAGCCGCGTCCCTCGGCATATACATCATACCCCTGTCAAACTGGTGAATTTTGATACACCCTGACGACAACCGCAGCGATAGGAGATTACTTTGTGGCTCGTCTCACCGCAAGTGCCGCGGCTTGGTCAAATGCTAACTGAGTGCTTCAGCTTTCCCATCCTGCACTCCTGTCCCACAAGGCCAGCACACGTGTACCTCAAGTTACCGTTTTCCCATCATCCGCATCCGATAAAGTTAGCCTAGCCCTTCATCCGGTCCTTTACCTATTGGGTCAGTGTGCATGAAGACGTGTGTAAATGGCTGAGCCGGTAATGCAGCGCTGGTCCAGGCTGGTCTTTCAGTAGGGCCAAAGCTGTCACTTTATGGAGCATTCGCCCAACCCCATAGGACCAAATACGAATAGAAATTAATCTCACTCCACCATTCTTGGCGATTCGTCACCATTTGAGGGCCAAAAGGGCCTTTGGCCGCTTCGGGAATGGCCATTCAGCTGCACGTTTGTGCTTGTCACGTTTGTTTGAAACAGAACACAACCTCATTATTTGGTCACAAAGCACCGTCTTCGCAGCAAAAAATGTAATCCCCTTCATCGTGACCTGCCATATCCTAGACGGTGAACTCTAGAGCATTAACACCTGAGGCATCTACCGCCCAATTGATCGCCAGCCTGTTGCCTCTTTCAGCGTCATATCTTCTTCGAACCACACTCATCAGCTCCACAAATATTCTAAGTTAACACTAACTGAAAGCACCCTGGATATCGCGAAACTTAATTTCACGGTTGCTAAGCTTCAAACCTGTCCCCTCAATCGGAAACCTACTTAATCTCCGAATCTTCTTGCGCACAGCAACGCAAATGAACTAAAGTCGTAGGTCATCCCTACCAAGAAAGACCCCGTGCACCTTCCAACTACTCCAGCCGGTGCAAAAGCCCCAAAACACAACCTTAATCGTCTCGGCCTGAAACACCCCGGGGCTCGCATTCCGCGGTCCAAAAAACGTGCAAGTCCCCAATCCAAACTCTACCTTTTCCAAATAGGAGGCTCAAACCAGGACCCCAAACAAACATCCGCCCACGCCCATCAATGTCTCTTGAGACCTATCGCACTGCCCACCTGCCATATTTCCCTAATTAAATGATGTACTGTTGCCTCCTGGCCGGTGTGCCCTTTGCCATTAAGGCACACACCAAGTAAGCCCTACATATGGCACAATTCACGAGCTTCATTGTTGTCAGTTTGAAAGTTATATCCACAAGTGCACTCCATTTCCATCCATTTCCAAAAACCCTTGTTACCACAGCAATTCCTCAGTCCTCAATAATGTCCGGACCCCTCCACTGCCTGCTCAAATGATAACTAAGATTACCTAACCGTTTAACCTGTACCCACTAATGTTTTTGTAGGCCACACTCAACCCTCCCAGAGGTGAGCCAATTTCCCCGTTTTCCACAAATGGTGCGACACTGATGCGCAGCAACCGCAGATGTGCCACTCGCGCCGACAAAAGTACTGAGTGAAAGGAGCCTGGTTCCCCACAACTTCTTACTTGATGTTGACCACTGGGATTTGGTTGTTGTGGAAGATCTGAAACCATCATATGGCTATCATAGAGTTCAGTGTAGCTAATCACTCGGAGGTCTCGGTGGCTTTTAAGCTTACATATTGGCAACACTCGTCTCGTTTGATAGCGCACCCGCAACTGTTCCCTTCCAACTCTCGACCGTACATTCTCGCTCACTCGTTCCATTAACTGCAAGTAGGAATAAGCTCCTCACCTGAACCAAGCTGCCTCCATGCTATGCCCATTCCAAACTGCCGAACTTGTCGTTCGAATGTAGCCACTTCAGTGGAATTTCAGTCCGTGCTCCCAACAAAAACCAATAATTTTCTACGCAGTTCGCGTTCTGGCTCGTGTGTTGCCGCCATCTCACTCTTCCAAAGAACTCTTATGCGCAACTCTACAGCAGCGATACCAGTGAGCCTCTACGGTTTAACTGCACACCATGTTTCTGAGATTCTTTTTACCATTTATCTGCCTTGCTAATCCCTCCACTTTATCACCCCCACTTACGCTTTTTGTGACCCTGGCCCTGAGCTTCAGTTCAATTTGTCCGGCTGGATGACGCAGAATCTGCTGCCTCGCCAGATCTGATGTTCTGATTCCTCATTTTTCGCAGTTTACAATTCTCTTGTCATATGTCAGGCAGGAAGCCTCTTGTTTTGCCATCCTTCGTTTTATTTTTGCTCGCCACCTTCAAATCCCAACGACCTGACCTTGCTCGATGCTCTTTTCGACAAAAGAGCTTCCCTGCTCGTGCCGGTTTAGTGGTGACCACGTTTACATTGGATACAGCTCACGCCTATGGCGCTGTCCTCTTTCCAAACCCAAAACCCCCGTACTCACAGTCCCCGCCGGTCATGCCTTTATTTTGACCGTAACCTTATGATCGTGCCTGACGGCAACCCACCCACAAGTTGAAAATGAACATTATTATTATATACCCCATAGATATGATTGTGTTTTCCATAATAATTACGAAGTACCAACAAGCCACTTAATGGTCTTGTCCCCTTCTTCACCCCTGAGTTCACGTAGTCCCCCTTAGACCCTCCTTTGCCTTCTAACAGACGACCGTTCCAACTTCACGACGATTGTGGAACTTAACGCCCAAGCCATCAAATGGCGAGCCTTAATAACCTTTTGTTCGTGGTTCAAACCAGTCTTTCTGAGCATCATCTTTAGCGCTGGATGACACCAAGTGAAGTACAGCCAAGCTAAAGACCCTCACTTCTGGATTTACATTTTTCTATGAAGTCCTCATACCTAGCAAGATTACCCTGTGTTATCTTGAGGGATGCCTGGCTTTTGAAGAGCTACCACTGGGTTTGACATACCCAGAACTGTGCCGCAATGCTCCACCCACATAGCTTCTTTCACTGGTCAGATACGTAGACCAATAGCTCGAAAGCAGAGAGCACCAAATCCTCATCAGACTTCAATCCTGCAAATTCGGTGATCCTAATTGCCCCTCTTAGCATCGCCACCGCCAGGAATAATAGTAAGCCAATCCGAAGGCTCCTTAACAAAAACGCACATCTCAACAGTATAAGCCTGAGCCTGATGTAACGCTGAATAATTAGGCACTCCTGAACTCTATTGCTGAGGTGTCCTAACCAGCAAGATCCAGCGTTTGAGGTGAACACAGATCTTTTATATCTGCTGGCCCGGTATCCAGAACCACGGTAGATGAAATATACGCCTTCACTGCGATAGCTCAGAACCAAGATCGATTACCTCTGAAGCGTCTGAAGCGGCTGCACAGAACTCAAGTGTTTTTGCACCACCTCTTATTACTTCAGCCGTTTGCACAAACTCTATCTTCTCTGACCGCACCCCCAGCTAATTTTCCTTCCCCGTCAAAGTTGCGGTACCACTGCCTAAGTGGACCCGAGCGGTCAATCCGGGCTTTATGTTATGCATCCTGTGATCCTAGAAGAAAGCGCGTCCATCACTGCCCTTTCGAAACCTACGTTATTCTTCCCATTTCCCCCCTCCTGAAAACAGGCAAGTAGACACCCCATATTCAGGGGCGATAGCTGGCACGATTCTAGCAAATTCGGACCTCACTGGTCCAAGTTCTTCATTAACTCATAGATGAAATCGTCAATCGGTCGATGCCAACCATTCCTACTTTCAGTGACTTGCCGCCTCTATCCCAACATGTTTTTTACACACCCGCGCTTGTACTACTCGTTTGCTTTGCGTCTTTGGCGGTATCACCACCGCCTATAAAAGCAAGCGAACGGTGAATGGCAGCTTTAAGCCCTGGAAGGCCTTCTACTTGAATCAGCATGACACAATTGGAGATATTTTGGAAAGATTGGACTTCTCGGTCCATCATTCCGCCGGCTAGCCTCATTCATGCTTGAATGACACCCTGATTTAGGCCTCTTCGGAGCAGTTTTCTCTCAGTTCCATTTGACTGCTGGAGTTCCCTGAGCTTATTTATTCGATGCACTCTCCGGGCCTGTTCTGTGTCTGACGTCAAATGTCTGTTGAGCTGCTGGCGACCTGAAAGTTTGGTCTGGAGATCCACAGGTGCTACAAGGAGCAACTGACGCCTGCTACCACGGGGGCCAGGACAAACGTCTTTGTCCAAAGCCCATACAACCATATAAGCGTCGGTCACCAAGCTAGAAGACAGTGCCTTCACCTGATCATCAATTTCCAGGCCCCTAACCATGCCCATAGTTGATCGCCGTAGGACTCTCCATGTGGATTACACCTAAACTTCTCCCCTCGAGCAAAAGACACCAGATTGGCCAGTTTCCTTCATTGTGCACAAAAAAGACGACTGTATTTCCCTCCACTGTTTTTTATCTGACAGCTTCTGGAATACTCGTGTTGTCTGGCTTCTCTGGGCTGAGTATGATGAGACTGTGCTGAAGATGTTCATTAGAAGGCTACGAGGGCGTTGCACACCCTTCGCAAATTGTCCTATCTAGACAGGCCACCCCACTCCAAACTACTTCTTTTTGATCGTCAGAGTTTGTATGAGTGTCCCATCTGCAACCTTTTTCTCTCCCAGACCTAATATCAAGGCGGTTTGTCCACGCTGTCTTACACTCCCCAGCTGCGTCGCTACTTGTGTGAGTCCTCTTTCTATGGCGGTTAGCGTGACGGTCAAGCACGAATTTCCTGTCATCCATAATCTTTCGAGTCCAAACAATCTTCCTGAATCCACTGCTTCTGTTAGTTCGCTCTACGACGATCCATAACATCCGACCACCCCTATTTCGTCTCATTGAGTGGATCTATTAGCCACATTAAGTCTCAATAAAAATTACGTCTCCACCATCCAGCTCTATTAAGTTCACTTTCTGTTATTCGCACAGGTGGTTAGATGCTACGCACGCGCATAAGGCTGAGCTCACATCTTAATCCCCGAGCCCCAATTCCATTCTGCTCAGCACCGCACATGGTGAAGCACACATCTTCAGCACCAACAAGACTAAATCCTGTAATGACCTTGTCCAGCAACAATTTTGAACCAATCACCTACTTGTCTTTGGCCTGCGGGTCAATCAAGTGTGACTTGTGGCGGGAAGACTACAATGACGATTATTCTGGGCGAGCGATGGATTTACTTATGTTGAAATGGATGAATCAGTTGATTTTGCGAAACGTAACCATGTTAAGCACCAAGATGGGCCACCTCCGTTGCCTGCACACGGCGTATCACCGGATATAAGTCTGGATAGCTCTGGAACTGTGCTTATGGCGGGTACTAATGTGAATAATCTGTCACCACCGTCAGCTACCTTTTTGTTGAATGATTCCAACATTTCTGAGTTCGCGCCGGCGCCACCAGTTCGGTCATCAAGCACCCTGTGAGTTATGTTTAAATAATCGTTTACGCCTTCCCGTTGGTCGTAGTCGAGAGCCATTTTAACATTTTCAGCAATTCATGTAAAAATGTGCACGTGGTTTTGTCTGCTTAACTGAGTGAACCTGTTTTGGGTAGAGTGTTAACACAAGGTCGCCATATGGCAGTCAACTTCTGGAGCGTTGAAACCTATAGGTTTCAACCACATATCTTTCCGAGCTCGAGCAATCATGTTTCCTGACGTACTGGTTTGGTTGAATAGGATTTTCTCAGCTACCTGAATTTTGCTATAAACCCTCGATTATCTGGCACATAATAACACGGATTTTGTTGAATTTGTACGATGATGGTACACCGTTGCAACATTTTTTTTCGCCTGCTTCCGCCACCGTGAATCGGGCAAGGAAAACGTTCTTCAGGAAACAATAGTTCAGCGTGCGCAATACACGCACTTTCCGGCGCTGGACACATTATTCGTTTGAAATCCCCGTTGCGTAAACGAACACTCGCTTTCTAGTTGCTTCGTTATGGATTCGTCGACATTAACCTATACGAGCTAATGTTTTTGAGATAACGGTTGTCAAAGACCTGAAGACGTCTCAGTTCAGCTGCTCAAACAGCCCGATTCTCACGGCCATACAACAGAACAGCCCATGTTATAACCTGAGATTCAGGGATATACCGCTTTGAGGACATAGGTGTCTCAAATCAGCTGAGGTGACCTGAGACTTGCAGAGTCGTGCACTGACCTCATCTGTCACACTACAGTCGGAACTAATACAAATTCCAAGATACGTAAAAAGTTCCACAAATTCCAGTGCCTCTCCCTGGATTGTAAATGGCGTGTTCAGTGACTGAATATCCAAGAGCATCACCTTACAGTTTGTAGAGGCAAAACTCACGCCCAAGAACTGGATGACACTTTTATATCATCCAAAAACACATGGCTCCTTTTTCTTCTATCGAAAAAGCGATACCGCCCACATACTCCAGATCAGTAAAGTTTTTGTCAGCAGCTGCACATCAAGGCTTTGAAGGCCTTCCAGCGTTCACTTTATTATCTCGTCGATCACGAAATCAGATTGGAATAGATGGGTTGGGCATCCCTGAACGACAGCTCTCTGCATCAAAGCATTCCAAGAACCCTCTCCGTACTTCGACCTGTTTGCAAATCTGAGAATGTCCACAAATTTCCGGGTTATTCCTTGATGGGCTAATGCGTCAAGAAGAAAATATTAAGCGCCCTGAAAATCCGAGAATACCAAAATTGTGGGTCTTTTATATGTATGGAATTGCTCTAGTGCCTGACGGAGTGTGGGGATTTACTCAAAACAACCCCTACCAGGCTGGAATCCCGCTTGCCGCTCTCGGGTCAGTGTTTCGCTAACGACCATAAGCCGACAAAGGAAAAGTGACAACCGGGATCAGGCTGACCCATCTGTGATTACCACACTCACAACTAGCCCATTTTTCCTAAGTGGGCGCTATCACCGATTCTCCTTACTTGTCTCAGACCCGTTTTCCCGGATGCAAGCAAACAGATCGGACAAGCGCTACCTGAGGACTTCGCTTCCATCTTTGAACAATGTGAACGGAAGGCCATCCGGACCATGAGCTCGGTGGCGCTTGAGAGAACGTATGCAGTCATGAACCTCCGCGGCCACAGTGGGTTCCAGGTTCACCATCCAGAGTTATACTTCAGCTGTAGGATTCAAAAGAGTGGTATTTTCGTTCGGAGTATTTAGCCCAACGGTCGAGGCGTTACTCTTTGTTCAAGATGGTCGCGCCACTTTGATCCTTTATGATTTCGCTCACATGCGACTTCCGGAGGTCGGTCGCACGAATCAACTGAAATAATCTTCGAGCATTCTCGGCTTACTGCGCCTATTCCATTTCCATAGCCTTCAGTGCCCACCAGACTTCACGGTCGGCGCGCACGCTCATTTTCATTTGACTTTTGATAATTTGTCTGGCCAGATTATTTTCGGAAACGGCGGGATACTCCGAGATTCAAACAGTGCCACTGTCCTATCAAATATCCAGTGTTTGAGTGGGCCTGGTAGCGCCGTCACATAGGCAAGACTCCCAACACTGTGAAGATATGTGACATCTCGTTTCAGCATGAATTCACATCTGATGGAAGTGGGAAGAGACTCCAGAGGATGAAAACATCCGGATCTGCCAGTCTCACAGTTACTAAACGACATGTCCGCACCTAACGCGGCCCTGGAAAAAGCGAATGCGGAAGCAACTCCGGACGAGCACTTTGTCCGAATTCCTATGTGTTCCAAAACGAGCGGCAGTCAGTTATTGATCCGCGCCATCGTTAACTGACAGTGATGTGATCTATTTGGGTTTGTAGCCGGCACGTTGTTGGAGGACACCATGTGGTCAGACGACTTCGGTTATTTCGGAAGTTAGTAATGCATACAAATAGTCTGCGGTCAGCACATAGCTGAAGCAATTGTTCACCATTGTCTGTACGAACCGAGTCCACTCCATGTCGACCACCTAATTGAGTCTCAGGTGTACTTGTGCCCACTTGTGCATTCAGATCTCCGGCAACAACCGCGATATCTGAGTTTCTAGCTGGCCGCAAAAGGGCGTTCAAGGGGTCATAAAACTTGTCTTTTATGGTGCCATAGCTACAGTCAGCTGCTGCGTAAGCAGATACAACAAACAGAAAACAATCAGTTTCCTGCTTGTGAGACTTTCACGGACGTTGCCAGACGAACCACAGAGGCAATTATTAGTGGGGATCCAGTCAAGCGGAGGCTCCCGCCTAGTGACACTGAACGATACTATCTGCTGCACATACTGACGTTGTGGTCTCTGGATTGCCACAGGTGCGAAACCGGAAGCTAGTGGAGAGTGATGGGGCGGTTAGCGGAGCAACTGTGCTTGCATCTTGAATTCTTGTTGCTGATACACAGCACACATCAGTGTCAAGCGAGTCCAGTACAAGAGCAAGAGTAGCTTGTTATCCGACTTTCACCAGAGTGCGAACATTAAAAGCGGCCAGATAGACTGGGCGTCGAGGCTTGAAAATTGAATTCGAGCTACCTGAGGATTGAAGCACCGAATTGTGCGCGGATATTGTCGCCACAGCCGACTTACGACGAACGGGGTCATCATCCCTACATGGTGGGCCAGCAAGGAGTGTTATTTGTGGGGTGGGGGAGGGGGAAGAAAAAGTACGTAAAAGAAGAAGGAGGGAGGCGTGAGCAGTAGTATGTTTTCGCTCACTCATCCTGCGGTATGCAACAAGTAAGGCGGCCGGGCTGATGGCACCACGCTACGGCCTATGTCGCGTTAGAGTGTTTGTAAGTGCACAATTTACGGTTGTACGTGGAAGGGGATACTGCCATGGCACCCAGACTTAGACAGAGGGACGATTAAGGTCCTCAGCCATACCCTTTGGCCCAAAAGCCTGACCGCAAAACATCGGTGGTCGGGGAGGATACAGGTTCATTACCACTTTATATAACAAGTCGTTAGTAATGTTCCAACCCCCAACCTGAAGGGCTAGGAGACTGGATTGGCCAGGCCTCATCACTGACCAACCCGGTAGGAGAAACTGCGAGTGTCGCACAGACACCCCCAGCTCAGTGGGTCGCGGAGGCACACAGACCATTACACAACTGTAAGGTTCAGTCTCTTCGCCAGCAAGAAGCATTCCAATCCATCATAGCTCGGTAGTATCAATCAGCTGTTCTCTGCGGTAAACCAAATCTGTAGTGGTAGCCACCAAGTGGATGAAGCATGGCAAAACGTGAAAGGAGCTATGCTACCGGCGTTCAAAACTGTCTGTTCAATTTCCTCGACCAAACGACCACTGAACATAGTCGTGATCGTTAGTCCTGATTGACACCTGGAAATCTATTTCAGTAGGCAACGAGTAAGACGGCGCATGCGAATCCCTCGGACGTCAAATACTGAAGGGTCTAAGGAAAAACTGCGTACTACGGTGGGCACTGGAAGCCCAGGAGATGGAATGGGTTTTTGTTATTGGAATCAGCCATGCCATGTAGTAATTAATATAATCGACCAGCCAAAAGAAAGCAACTGTCATAGAAGGCATCAGAAGGGGAGAGTTTGCATCAAGTACTCTCTAAAGAAGGCGGAGAATCCCTGATGACATATCTGATAAAACTTATTTGTGCCATATGGATTGAAAAAGCCTACAGAATGGGGCAAGTCGACAGTCATTCCTATCTTCAAAAGGGGTACATGAACACGTCCAATCTGTCCTACTTTATGGATCCTAGACTTGGCCGCTGCGTGTGGAATATCTTCGGAGACTCTGTGTTTGACCAGTAATGCTGAAGTACACCAAATGGTTTTCAGGAAAGTTCACTCTCCCTCAGCTGATCACACTCCACTGGTAACGCTGGTTAGGCCACCTACTTCGTATTTCAGAGGACCATTTGCCTCCAGGAGCCCCCTTCACCCAGTCTTACATCGGAGGGACGGTTAGTCCATGACTTGGTAACGAATCGCGAAGGTCCTTACCAGTTATCTCAGTTGTCGTCTCCCTGTATGGGAGACAAAGCAATGGTTGGCAATCCTGACAGATATGGCCGTGCCAAGCAGTCAATAGTGGTCCCGTACCAAAGCAATCGCTTTCACTATTTAGCTCTTACTCCTTGACCTACTGGACAAATAGAACCGTTTAACTTCAGTGCACGTCAGGCAGCTGGAACCACTGCACTTTGGAGCACGGTTTGTGAGCTGAAATACTGGACTGACTGAGTTTAACTGTGGCATTAGGACGATAGCTGTGGAATCGAAGGTGCTTTCAGATCTCATTCTTCGATTGGTGATAAAACGCTTTTTGAGCAAATTGCCAAGCTCGGCGAATGGATCGACGACCGCCTGATCAATCATCAGTAAACTGTGTACAGACACGTACTTAGGATTGTACTCGACTGATCTTGCTCCTTTCACTCTGGGATCGTACGTGGAAGCAAGGGGGAATGCAGCAACTAGGACAGAACCCGAAGTAATTAACCAGAGACTCTCTGCATGTGAACCCATGAGGTAATTCCCGTTCGTGGAATGTTACAGTTGTGACAGCAAGAACCGAACAGAATTTGGCGTATCCAATTACATATGTTCCTAACGGCTGATATGCAATCCTCGAGAATTTAAGTCCATCATTACAAAACATCACAGGAGTACCACTTAAGCGCCCAACTAGCCCATCACCCTGGGTCTGAAGTTAGTTCAGCTGGTCGTTGGGTGCTTGCTGGGCACAAGCTCTCCCAACCCAGAATATAGGAAGTACGGTCCTTTATAAGAATGTATACAAGCAGGCATCCCTGGATGTTTCACAACTTAACATATGTATCAGCTTTACAACAGTGATGTCCATAACTTCGTTAGAGGTGAGAGCATAATTGCGCACTATTTCCGTAAATCTCGAAAGGCTAGCGTCGTAGCCGGCCAGATTAAGACCCCAAGTGGAGGCACTGTCCGTATAGGTAAGTTAATCAGCCAGTTTTTTTTGTTTACGACATTGATAGTAATTTCGTCACACCGATAACATCGATATAGGCATCCATGTGCTTCAAAAGCCATATGTGGTCACTCATCTCTCCCGATGGGTACTCGATGATAGGTTCCGCGTAGATCATGGGTATACGCCTCACTGGATCTCGTCTCTACTAACCCGAACTTACTGGCCGGAAGGTCCGTGATTCGAACCCCACCTCTGCCTCTCGACTTCCCCTGTCTAGGCTTGGGCAACTTGGCAGTATCCCAGCCCTCGTGCTTCCTTCTTATGGCATGGCAGTTGGGCACCGAAAGGGTGCTACACCTGAACGATCTCTACTAACTCGTTCGCGTGAAATGAATGTAAGACGTTTAGGACGGTATAATGCAACAGGATCATACAAAAGTTCTAACACCTTGCGGACAGTTTTGTCAGAACCGACTGAATAGTAGCGGTTTCCAAAGCTGATAAGTGCAGTGGATGCGGATGCACTAATCAGATTGGGCAACCGCTACAGATCTAACGATGAGAATCAACATCATTTATAGAATTCAGTGTAATGATCGTTCTTTTAGTCTGGCTAGAGACACATTATCCACAGGAAACGACTTGGCGCTGGAGGGTACTTGCAAGTTCATATACCTTGGTTCAGCCATTCCCCCTAACGACCAGACTAAGGGCAACCGGAATGCTCGCAAAACGTTGCTATGGCTGGAACGAGTACTTTGGTACAGAAAGGAAATCAGTTTGCAAACCAAGGTCTGAATGTACCAGTCCGCCATCTGGACTGTTTTATGTATGTATACTCCGATTGATGCATGTCTCAGGCACCCGCAAGATGGAGGTTTTCGACATTTGCTATGTGAGATATTCTGAGCACGCCCTTAAGGTCGTGTATCGAATGCGAACTTCCGCCGCGGATGCTTTACATCGTACGGCTGTAGCATCATTCCAGTGCCTAGCTACCATGCCACCCGAAGGAAGCACGAGGGCTGAGATACTGCCAGGTTGCCGAAGCCTAGGCAGGGGAAGTCTAGAAGCATGGATCGGGTTCGAACCACGGACCTTCTGGTCAGTAAATTCGCGCTCTAACCACTTGAGCCATCTATGGATGCTTTGCTATCTACCCAACTCAGTCAGCCAAGCCAACTGCGTAGAATCCGATGGTTTGGTTTGGTTCTCAGAGCCGTCCTTGCTCTTAAACTGCACCAAGTTTGGCGTTGTGTGGGTGATCGGCTGCAGACCTAGGTAGACACCTGAATCTATAAGCTATCAATGACACATACCACCTGACCAAACATTGAGTCGATACGTGCGAGAGCCTTGCGACCGACAGCCGTGCTCGGGCAACTGCGATTCGAAATATTCGCGATGGCGACTCATCCCCACGCAAGTGATAGCCGAATTTTATTTAGTCAAGTGGGGATAACGCTGCTGTTCGTGAGACGTCATTTACCGAGACTACGGTTGTTCCTAACACCTTTTTCAGAATGGCGCGAACTATGAGTTGCAAAATGTACGAATTGGCAGAAGGGTGAGAAAGAGATTAAAGAGAGACTAGGTGTTATTGATGCTGTCCGTCTTCCCGGCCAGTGTTCTTGTTATCCCTCTGCTCTTGAGTGTAGACAATGCAAACAATGGTGACTGATCGACGTCATTAGCGCTCTTGCTGTCAGTTTCCTTCTAGACTGTCTGGTTGGGCGCTTGAAGGTGTAGGCACCTCAGAATATTTCTGAAAGGCCAGCAGCAGGTCCATCTCCCACCCACTTTTTTCACTTTTGGGCTTTATGTATAATCAGGTAAACTTTGGTTGTACGGCAATGAAGCATCGGTGCCAACACTGGTGCTGCTGTATCTGATGAGCATTTTGCTCGTGCTCACTGCCCATCGTCTCTTGAGCAGAGGGCATCCATCTACAATTGCTGCAAGTTAATTCAGCGTCCGATCAGCAGGCCGATTGTCAAGACCCCTAATGTCAAAGTTCCTATCACCATAACAACCGTTACACGCTGACCAAAACCAGAAGGATTGAATGCGAAATGGTAAGCCACAAAAAATCCCAACCTCAGAAAGAATTGACCCATGACAGATCAATACTTCTTTGGGAAAGGCGCGGCCCATTCCACCTGATTCAGTATGCGACGGAGGACAGAAAGGGACGCGTACACTGAAGCGCATCCACGGAGGTCCTATAAATGAGCCGAGGAAATGGAGATGGATTTCCTGGCTGAGAACAGCCATACATTAGTATCCTGTGTTCGGAGTTTCTCCGATCGTGTTATGACTCTCACATACAGCACCCATAGATTGTAGGTCCATCGATCTGGTAGATGAAGAAGGATAAAAAGAAAAATCGTTCAGCTGTAGCACCCTTTCGGTGCACAACTGCCATGCCACCAGAAGGAAACACGAGGGATGGGATACTGTCAGGTTGCCCAAGCCGAGGCAGAAGTCAAGAGGTAGAGGTCGGGTTCGAACCAAGGACCTTCCGGTCATCTCGCCCTGAAGCGCAAAGCGGGCTAGCAAAGAGTGAAACAGTCCAAATGAACAGCGCTTTATAACCTAGGATGGAAGAGAGTATATTTTTAGATGGTAATCAAAACAGCAATATTCGTTTGGAGGCGGCCCCATAAGCCTTCTTCCTGCTAGTCAGCAATCATGGGACTGCACTCAGATTCACCTGCACCGGTATGACTTCAGTTCGAATTTAATCAGTCCACCTTCTGAGTGTACAAATGGCTGGAGCATCTGGAACGGTATTCGCTTCAAAGGATTCAGGTCTCGACGATAACCCAAAATTACCTAACGAAACGAGTGGCACGAACGGAACGTGTGTTACATCAGGGTGTAGCGGCTTTGCATGACCCACTCAAGTGGAGGCAGGCGCGTTCTGTTTCTATGCCGCAAACAATAATCAATAATAATCGTTCAGCTGTAACACCCTTTCGGTGCATAGCTACCATGCCTCCCGAGGGGAGCACGAGGGCTCGGATGCTTTCAGGTTGCCCAAACCTAGAAAGGGGAAGTCGAGAGGTAAAAGTCGGGTTCGAACCACGGACATTGCGGTCAGTAAACTCACGCTCTACCCACTGGAGCCATCTCGCAGAGGTCAGGTTTGAACCACAGACCTTCCGAGCAGTAAGTGCGCGCTAACCACTAAGCTACCTACAGCAGACTACGGCTTTATGTCCTTTTATCGGAACTACTTCGGTATTCTTTGCCAGCAGAGTGATCGAGCACAAACTAGTAATTGACGGCGCCGTGTTATGAAATAGCAATGCGGTTATCTGGAAGAGACTACAGGAACGACCGGAAATCAGGCTTTCATCGTCTTCAGAATTGAGTGCAGACGACAAAATAGAAAACTTCAAGCAAAATGCATCCGACAAAAACTGTACCATAGCCGTCCTTATACTGTTCGTCTGACAACGTCCGTGAAAGTCTCACAAGCAGGAAACTGATTGTTTTCTGTTTGTTGTATCTGCTTACGCAGCAGCTGACTGTAGCTATGGCACCATAAAAGACAAGTTTTATGACCCCTTGAACGCCCTTTTGCGGCCAGCTAGAAACTCAGATATCGCGGTTGTTGCCGGAGATCTGAATGCACAAGTGGGCACAAGTACACCTGAGACTCAATTAGGTGGTCGACATGGAGTGGACTCGGTTCGTACAGACAATGGTGAACAATTGCTTCAGCTATGTGCTGACCGCAGACTATTTGTATGCATTACTAACTTCCGAAATAACCGAAGTCGTCTGACCACATGGTGTCCTCCAACAACGTGCCGGCTACAAACCCAAATAGATCACATCACTGTCAGTTAACGATGGCGCGGATCAATAACTGACTGCCGCTCGTTTTGGAACACATAGGAATTCGGACAAAGTGCTCGTCCGGAGTTGCTTCCGCATTCGCTTTTTCCAGGGCCGCGTTAGGTGCGGACATGTCGTTTAGTAACTGTGAGACTGGCAGATCCGGATGTTTTCATCCTCTGGAGTCTCTTCCCACTTCCATCAGATGTGAATTCATGCTGAAACGAGATGTCACATATCTTCACAGTGTTGGGAGTCTTGCCTATGTGACGGCGCTACCAGGCCCACTCAAACACTGGATATTTGATAGGACAGTGGCACTGTTTGAATCTCGGAGTATCCCGCCGTTTCCGAAAATAATCTGGCCAGACAAATTATCAAAAGTCAAATGAAAATGAGCGTGCGCGCCGACCGTGAAGTCTGGTGGGCACTGAAGGCTATGGAAATGGAATAGGCGCAGTAAGCCGAGAATGCTCGAAGATTATTTCAGTTGATTCGTGCGACCGACCTCCGGAAGTCGCATGTGAGCGAAATCATAAAGGATCAAAGTGGCGCGACCATCTTGAACAAAGAGTAACGCCTCGACCGTTGGGCTAAATACTCCGAACGAAAATACCACTCTTTTGAATCCTACAGCTGAAGTATAACTCTGGATGGTGAACCTGGAACCCACTGTGGCCGCGGAGGTTCATGACTGCATACGTTCTCTCAAGCGCCACCGAGCTCATGGTCCGGATGGCCTTCCGTTCACATTGTTCAAAGATGGAAGCGAAGTCCTCAGGTAGCGCTTGTCCGATCTGTTTGCTTGCATCCGGGAAAACGGGTCTGAGACAAGTAAGGAGAATCGGTGATAGCGCCCACTTAGGAAAAATGGGCTAGTTGTGAGTGTGGTAATCACAGATGGGTCAGCCTGATCCCGGTTGTCACTTTTCCTTTGTCGGCTTATGGTCGTTAGCGAAACACTGACCCGAGAGCGGCAAGCGGGATTCCAGCCTGGTAGGGGTTGTTTTGAGTAAATCCCCACACTCCGTCAGGCACTAGAGCAATTCCATACATATAAAAGACCCACAATTTTGGTATTCCTCGATTTCCAAGACTCGTTCGACTTGGTTGCCTAGTATTTTGTCGTTGACACGCTAGCCCATCAAGGAATAACCTGGAAATTTGTGGACATAATATGTCATTTGTATTCTCAGAGTTCCGTGCAGGTCAGTGGCCCTTACGGATCTTCATCAACTGACTGCCTTGTAATGTTTCCTGTACCACTGCTGCTGATTCTTTTGGCTTTCAACTATTTAAACATTGCTGCTTATATATGTTTCCGCCCAGTAAAACAAAAAAATGTAGTCCATGTGAATTCAAGGGATTTGTTCCACAGCGCTGCTTCCGGCTTGTTTACTCTGGATGTAAGTTAACCACACTGGTTTCGTTCGGAAGTCGTTCCCTCCTTAGATTGATTTTTGTATCTCCGAAGCTTTCATACATGACCCAAATTCGGTCTTACACCCACACCGCTCGGAAGAACCCAGATTACAAACACACGTAACAATGGCCTAACGTGTTGTTTGTAAGGGCTGTAGATAGCATTTTGAATGTCTTCTACCAAGGGGCGAGATAGCTCAGCGGTTAGAGCGCGAGCGTACTGACCGTCTTCTACCAACTCACCATTAACAAGCGTTGCTTCCGAATGACTGCTATGGGTGTATAGCTCTCCGAGCAACCCTGAAAAATGTGGACGCCACTCGTTTATGAAATCTACATCGCCTATAAATGATCCATCTTTCCACGTCCGTTGCAGACTGTGTTCCAAGCAGGGTATCTGGCATGGGGGTATTTTTGATTCCTACAAAAATACCACTTGTTAACGTACTTAGATGAAGTTGTTCTCCTTATTGCGGACGATCTAAGTCGAGTGTGATGGGGAAACAGGGGTAATATCTGTCGAAATGCCACAGGTTGTTTTTAAGCCACCTCTAACGAACATGTCCGGTCAACCTCCCCTTCAAGTCTATGGTGCGCTCCATAGGTCACCGCCTGATGGAATATGACTGGAAACTAGTGATCAAAACGTCACATAAGGATCTCGGTGTCCGTCGGCTCAGCTGAGAAGTCTGGATAATTCCCCGTGCAATCCCCTCCCCTTTGAGCTTCAACATCGCTCTCTTGAAAGTGTCCACGAATTCTTCAGTCTAGAGGAAACACTCACTGGAGGAAACACTGAGTATTGTTCCGCTGACAGTAGGTTGTAAATTCCATGAAGATAAATGCAATATTCGAGGCTGTGATGTTCTGGACTCCAAAACGGCTGGTCACATTTTACAGTTTGAGTGTGGCGCAGGAAGTGATATGCTTCATGGGAAACACTTCCGGCTATTTGCTTTAAGTACCTGCTAGAAGTAGGTAGTGGTGTCCATTGATCGGATCCGAGATAAAAAAAATCTTTCAGCTGTAACATCCTTTCGGTGCCTAGCTGCCATGCCACCAGAAGGAAGCACGAGGGCTGGGATACTGTCAGGTTGCCCAAGCCTAGACAGGGGGAAGTCGAGAGACAAAGGTCCCGTTCAAAACACGGACCTCCGGGTTAGTAAATTCGCGCTGTAACCACTGAGCCATCACTGACTTCTGAGATCCAAGGAATCAAGATGAAACCTTGACCATGAGGAGGACTTTGACGGCAACTAGCTTTTTGAACACCCGCGAGCGAGTTTCTGTAGCTGTTTATCCACACCTGACCAGCAAAAATATAGTTGTTGGCCAGAATCCTCATGCTATTAGCTCAGAGATGCCAGGAATGAAAGTGTTTGAGGAGATAACTACACATTCGGCATACACTCGTCAACCTTAGAAAGAGAGAATCAACATCTGAAGTTGACTGTTGGGACAGGTCGGCGGCCAGCGCCTCCGGTGGAAATGGATCACCTTCCGAAGCAAGGGGTCACGCACAGCAGAGTCATGGACCGTAGCAAAAGTGACTGAAAGTACTCAAATTGCGGCATTTAGTGCAGTATGAATTCCTCTCCCTAGCATTGTCGTTGCGACGAATGTTTTCGGGCTGTCTGGACTGAGAACCTCTCAGCTTTGATAGTGTATCTGCCTGACATATGGCAACAACTGGTTAGTATTCGACAGAGCAATCATAGCTTAAAAGCATGGCTGTTCAGCGTTGCAGATGCGTAGCTGTGTAAACTAGGACGCCTTTTTTATTCGAAGGCACTAATGCAGGGTTTTTGGTTATTGATGAGAGTGAATTGATTCTCATCCACCGTTTTGTTGAAACCTTTTGATGGCGAACACAATTGTCAAGTCTTCATCCTCGATTTGACTATGATTTCGTTTAGTGGGTGAAGTTAAGTACCAGTATTTACTCCTGGTGTGTTGTTGTTGATGGGGGCGAGATGGCTCAAGTGGTTAGAGCGCGAATTTACTGACCGGAAGGTCCGTGGTTCGAACCCTGTCTCTGTCTCTCGACTTCCCCTGTTCTAGGCTTGGGCAACCTGACAGTATCCCAGCCCTCGTGCTTCCTTCTGGTGGCATGGCAGCTAGGCACCGGAAGGGTGTCACAGCTGAACGTTGTTGTCGGTAATGAGGATGATAATGAGCGCCAGTGACCTGCCTGCGTGAGCTATGACTTTTCAGCCCCATTTGGGAAAACGTGGGTAGTGACTACTCTGATACCATACTTGCATGCGCCTGACTCAACAAGATGAAACTGGGTGAGGAATAAATTCGGATTGAATTATTTTTATCTTGTCCAATGCAGACTACCATTTGTGTGGCCAGTTCCATGACACATTCTTTCAAAAGGATGATTTGATGGATGGCGAACAGGGTGCATTTTTGATATAAACGTACTGTGCTGGTTTGCCAGATCGAAGAACATCGTAGAGTTGATACATCTGTTGCGTGACAGAAATATTTTCTGGTTCGGGACGATGACCATTTTCCGAAAATAAATCCAGGCTATTTTATGGAGGTGAGGAAAATGCACATTAATCCTGAATTTGGCTGAGAAGAAGTTTCGTCCTGAGCAAAACCGGTGACAATGATGTCATCCAATGATCAACACTCCACTTAAGCCGGTCGAAATTGCAAACTTTACACCAAATAGCAGGCAGTGAACTGGAATAAACTGCGGTGCGTTTTGATTGTCAACAACTCTTTGGAATCAGTTGAAAGTGAACGTCTGCAGGGTGAAGCCTCACAAAACGTGTCCCACCGTTGGGTTCTGCAAATTAAAACCGGCGCATGTACTGGGTACATACGGGTAACCTAGCACAACATTGAGTCCAGGGAAGTGATCCGTGAGTACACGAATTCTGCCACTCGCCTTGACAGCAGTAGGATCCGCCAACGGTTGTTAGGCTGGATAATTTCGGACTGTTGAAAGTGCTTTAATTCCGCAACATGCAGTACAAGACTAGTTGACTGATCTGAAAACCAGTTTGGCGTCCGAACGCAACCTGAAACTAGCCTTGAATTTGGTACAGCTTCTGAGATCTTTTCGAAAACAAAAGATTGCCAAGATAAGATTGTCTGTGAACTGTTTTATAATATCTGTGACTGCATGTCAAAGAAACGCTGGACACATCGAGTTGCTCTATCCAATCAATTTCAAGTGAATTCGAATTCGGGGGCGAGATGGCTCAAGTGGTTAGAGCGCGAATTTACTGACTGAAAGGTCCGTGGTTCGAACCCGACCTCTGCCTCTCGACTTCCCCTGTCTAGGCTTCGGCAACCTGGCAGTATCCCGGCCCTCTTGCTTCCCTCGGGTGGCATGGCAGTTAGGCACCGAAAGGGTTCTACAGCTGGACCGTTTTACAGAATTCGAATTGTGACATCCAGCGTGGTAGCATATGCCTGAAAATTGCATGCCTTTGAAGGACACGCTACAGAATAGCTCTCCAGTTGGTTGTAAGGTGGGGTATTGGAAGGTGACTGCCATGTTGAACGTTATTTCGGGAGCCCCAACTAACTGGAAACAAACTGCAAACAAAGGTGGTCAGTGGATGACATTTTCCCGAGCTGTGAAGTCTTGAGTCGCATCACTCCGCAAAATCGGAACTCGTCGTTTACCGAGCTTGAGATTAGGCGACAAATCTCAACAAGGGTTGGTGACACTTTTTGACGTCGCAGCCAAAGGTGATCCTGTATCGGGAAGCTCATCAGACCATCCTGGGAAGTTCCGGTTTGCAATTGAGTTCCTGCTCTCATTTTGGTTTATTGATTCCTCTTTTTCATCTGTGGTTATTTAACTTAACAGCAGCATAAACCAATCTTTTTGATGCAAGTCTCGACGATCAGAATGATGATTTGGATTGGACACTATGGAAAAAACCGTTCAGATATAACACCCTTTCGGTGCCTAGCTGCCATGACACCAGAAGGAAGCACGAGGGCTGGGATACTGTCAAGTTGCCCAGGCCTAGACAGGGGAAGTCGAGAGACAGAGACAGGGTTCGAACCACGGACCTTCCAGTCAGTAAATTTGCGCTTGAACCACTGAGCCATCTCACCCGAAAGAGTTAGATATGACAACGGCGGTCATATTCCGTGAAAAATACTACTTATATATATATATATGTTGGGAGCATATGACACGTCTATTTACCCTATTCGTTTTGTGCACCCACGTTCACCGCCGCAGTTGTTAGTTACAGTCATGCCCATCCCCGTTGTAGCTTCCACACACCCACGTTTTTGTTAATTCTTTTGATTGTGGGTCAAAGCCGCCAAGTTCCTTTGTGGCCGATAACCTTGTCCTCGGTTGAAAACACCGACGCATGCAGTTTGTGAAGCCTAGGGACGGTTGTGCAGGTGTCAGATAGAAAGACAGAAGCCTGCAGGTGCTGGTAGGTGAGTTTGAGGTCAGACCGAACACCGGCACGTCAGTGATTGGCCTGACAGACTGGTGAACAATAACAGATTTCAAACTACTACAGCTGTTTCGATGTGTTAACGTATTCGAATACCTCCACCTGATGCGCGGCGGCACTTTGTTAGAGCAACATGATCTGATTACGTGTTTATGGCATTATCGCGCATTATCTGGCCATTTTACCCACTTTCCTCATTCTTCTTCGTCTGTTCTCCTCGTTACAGTCGCAAGAAAGATGGTCTGGTTTTGCCACCATCGAAACCCTTACCAACTCTGCCCGGTAAGGAGGAGAAAAAGAAGAAGAAACGAGGTAAGCAGTTGTTGAACAAATTTTTTATGAACTGATCTAAACGTCCATGTACGTTTTGTGCACGTTGCAACTATTGGAGATGCGAACGTTTCCTCCTCCTCCTCGACCGACGTCTGCTGTCCAAGGCTGGGCTTCAGTTCTTGAGCAGTCAGCTGAAATAGCCCCCCAGATGTTGATGGTTGCGGGATTTTGTAGAATACATGCTCACATGACTCTCGTTCGAACACTCGTCCTCCTTTCCCCGGGGACAATCATTCTGGTGAGTCCACACCAAAGATGGGGGAGCACTGGACTCGAGTTTCGCTCTTAGTAGAGCTCATCAGCAGTGCATATCCAATGGCCTTACTTGTCTGCTGCCTGGCGAGGCAGGTGGAACACAAGCTAGGTTAATGCAACCTGTTTTTTTTTACGTCTGAGTGATATGAGCGGAAAGCCCGACGCCTAGAATGACGACCTAGTAACATACCTTGGTTGTGTCTCGATCGATTGGCCCTCACTGCACACCGGAAGAAGGAATAAAATGTTCAGTTTGACTGTTTAGAGAGCTGATCACTTCTCAAACATTAGGCAACTACCACCCTGGAAACACAGCAAGCGGCTGTCCGATAAAGAAAACCTTCTGTCCTTCCGATTCGAAAGTGTTGTTACTAGCTGTCTGCTGGGGATTGAGGCGTGAAGTCTTGACCAGGATCCACCTCCTTACTTTGGACTGCTTGTGCTTATGCTCAGTTAAGTTGCTAGTGCTTCTGACGACAGTTTTGCACCTTAAAGCTGAGCGATTGATTTCGGAGGGGACACAGAGAGCTGTGAGCCAAGCGACTGTTCCGTTAATCTCCTTGTGATCTCTTAAAATTTGTCACTGGAAAGTCTTGGTTCAGTTTTCCCCGATTTGATATAATCGGTTCTGAACAGTGCCGGAATTTTTTCCTCACCTAATCTGCTCTAGACATATCTCTGACTATTTGTCCCCGCTTGCGAATGCTCCACAACCGATTTCTCTATTTTCCAACCACACAGCCGTATCGGGAATCTCAGATTTACCTCCGAGTAAGATGGTCGTTTGCAGCACGTGCTGACTGCAGTAGGCACATGCCACTTTTGATGAGCTGGGTTTGAGCCCTAAGCTTCACATTCTGCGGCACCTTTTTTTAACTTTTCCGCGCTTTAACATCGGGTCTTTCAAACCCTATCTCGTATGGGCTTGTGCGTGCTAGGCTTTTTATCTGAAGCTCCCCATACGACTGTTACTCGAGCATGATGGTTTTCTCACCGAGCTGCTTACTTGCGGTTTGAACGCAAGTCGACTGTGCACTTGGATCGCTGTCTTTTGAAACATAAGGGTGTTCAAAACCTTTGGTTTCCGGTTCCGTTCCTTTTGCCCCTTTCATTTGGCGCTTATCTTCCTCCCTTGTGTGTGTCGCGCACCCTCTCCTAGTGCATATCACATATCATATCCCATCCCACAATCATCTGAGCGAGTCATTTCACATCGCTTGGGTGACAACAGTGTGGAAAACTTTTTAAGGCGGGAGACTGTTCGGTTTATGTAGCTCTATCGTATGGCAGCGTTTGATCACGAAATAACCGTCCGATGTCTATCACAGGTGATCGCGCTGCACCTACGCCTAGCATTTGGCTTGCCTCAATAACCTCAAACAAGTACCTCAACGATGAGGTTTCTCACGTCCGCTTTCGCCTTTTCGCTGCTGATGGAATGCTTAGCACACTGGCGAACCTCAAAGTAGTCGTACATAATTCTATATGACCTACTGGCCTAGAAATGATACCCTGACTAGGACGTTAGTTTGAACTCTAAGGGCACCACCTTTGTCCCAAAGAACTTCACGATCGTTTGGTCATGATTACCGCTGTATTTTAATGGACCTCAGACCGATAGTTGTTCTTCTAAGACCATTGTAGTGGATTGGTTCACTAAATAACTGGAATTCTTTCGTAGCAGCCACTCTCAAGGTGCTGAAAGACGCATGTTTTTAGTTCTGGATTATCTCCGCCTTACCACTTTCCAAAAATCCTTCCTGAAACCTTCAGTTCGGACTCCTTGTGGCGTGGATTCCTGGAAAGGTCGACTTTTTAACTCCTTGAATATTCCCCCCCCCTGTGAACCCACTCGATGCAAGTCTAATTTTCATCTTCCGAGAATTTCTGTTCTCCAAATCGAGACAACTTGTTGTTAACCGACTTCGTCGATGCCATAAAAAGCTCAGCTAGTTTGCGGCCAAAAAATTCCACTGATGGATTTCGTAAACTTTATGAAATACCTTGGTGAATAGACTTTATTCATATGAGCGGAGAGTGGCTGGAAACACCAGGTACTTGTGAAATTGTTTTGTTAGGGATTTTTTCGCCAAAACAAATAGCTACTGAAACCAGTAACTTTGGTGTGCACCTACGTTAGCCTTTTTACCGACACGATTCCATGATGAATTTTGTCGTGTACACTCTGCAGCTGTTTGGTTTTTGTGGAGAATCGCCAGTAGTATGAACCTCACAATTCGGATATGTCGTTTTTAGGGACTCGGTTCTGGTGCTGTCTGGTGCCATCAATAAGTATTCAGTCGCCTTGATACCGCAACTGGGAGGTCGTATCCAATGGACATTCAGACTGCAAGAGCCGTGTTAGTTGAACGGACTTAGCAGCTGGTTTTGATGATGTACTGGCTAGTACGGTCGCGTGCTGTTATCATATCCTGAGGCTATCGTCTAGAGGTGCCGCATCCTTTACCCTTTCAACTTCAGATGCTCTTGGTTGCACGTGATCCTATCCGTGATGAGCTCAACTAATATATCCCATCATCTAGTTAACGAGGATGCAGACTACTTTTGATTGGGTATGCAAACCGGTAGTGTCACATGTTCGTACTCGAGCTTTCGTGCAAGAACACTGCGATCCGGCTAGACGAACAATAAACCGTCCGAAAGCCTGGCGACATAGCTGGCACCTTTTCGTTCCATAGGTACCATGCAGCCCAAAAGAAGCGCGGGGATTTTGGTACTATTGGGCTGTACAAGCCTTGTAAGAGCAAAGGAAGATACAGGGTTGGGTTCGAACCATGGGCCTCCCTAAAAGTAGCTCGCCCCCTAACGACTAACTTACATTGAGTTCAAACGTGACTGTGGAAGCGCGCTCTTTTGGTGTGGAGTGGTTCATCGATCGCTCTCTTCCTAAGATAGTTCAGCACGCAAATCATCCTTCGAACTACCCATCACCTCGGGACAATGCAGTTAGAATGAGTTCGATGCTGCTCGTATGTTCTCACTTGGTTTTCGCTGTTCTGCAACAACCACCGCGCTCTCTAGATCTGAGTATTCATGGTACTCATGGTGCAGATTACCCGCGCGTGTTTTTGACGTCCTAGGTTATGGAGTCATCAAGATCACTGGTAGCATGACAGTCTGTCGATAGACTTACCTTGGAATGCATAATTGGCTGAGCTAATATTGCACTACGAAATAACAAAGGTAGAACTGAGTGAACATTAACTTCTGCGACCTCCTGCTCACTCATGCCCGAGGGGGTGGACTTTATTCCTGATCAGGAACCACCAATGCTAGTCAACATTCATAGATTGCCTGTATCTCGTTTGTTTTCGTTTATCCGAACGGCCTGGAAGGTCCGTGGTTCGAACCCGACCTCTACCTCTCGACTTCCCCTGTCTAGGCTTGGGCAACTTGGCAGTATCCCAACCCTCGTGCTTCGCTCGGGTTGCATGGCAGCTAGGTACCGAAAAGGTGTTACAGCTGAACAGTCTTTTAGTTTTTTCTTTGTTTATCCGAAACGGACTGCATTTATTCCGGGACTTCTACATTCGAACCAGAAAAAAGCTAACCATTCATAGGTCCACGCTCCCGGAAATACAATAGTACTTTTGAAACCCCCCCCCCTTTCTCACATAAAGATGTGCTAAACCCACGCTAGCTTTCTTTCCCAGCTAGTTGCTGTTAGCTTGCACACCTGCGTTCATTCTAACCGCTGTAGCAAGTCATTTTCTTCCATCAACATTGAAAATATCCTCCTTTGTGATTTAAGTTGCATTTCCAATAAAACGCGGTTTCTCTGTTTACTTACATTAGATAGATTGGCATTATTGTTTGTTGATGAGGTTGAATCGGATTCGCTGACATCACTGGTGTCCAGCATCGCACCTTGTATCCGATAGATGTCTCTCGAGTCAGAATGAGTCCGATTCTCCCTCAAAAACTCTATGGGTGACTCGCTGTGAACACGTTCACAGACTTTCATGACGAGATGTCTGGAGTTTTCCTGTGCTGCACTAGAAGGACAAAGGTGCTAATTTTCACTTGGCTTCACCGCTCTGGGGCCTCCTCCCGCACTTATTAAGTCTGAACAGGGGAATCATGGGCGAAGGCGGCTTTTGTTTTGCAGACTAATTTGAGATCCCCTCCAAATTGGGAAACAACCACTGCGGTTTAATCAGTTAATGTTGTGGGGTCGAGATGGTCTAAGTGGTTAGAGCGCGAATTTACTGACCGGAAGGTCCGTGGTTCGAACCCGACCTCTACCTCTCGACTTCCCCTGTCTAGGCTTGGGCAACTTGGCAGTATCCCAACCCTCGTGCTTCCTTCGGGTGGCATGGCAGTTAGGCACCGAAAGGGTGCTACAGCTGAACGAACGGTTCATCTTGTGGTGCCATCGACGATCCACCTGTCTAGTTGGCTGCGGCTGGAAATGGTTCCATTTGTAATCCTGGCCCCCCAGTGCGACATGGATACTCTAAATGAGTCTTTCGTTGTTGTCCAGTGTGATTCCCATGGTATTGGCCTATCCACTTACCTCTCTCACTGCGTCATATTTTACGTTCTACGTGGGCAGTCATTTCCTCAAAGCGGCCTACAAACAAGTAAAGGATCATTTTATTCCTACTAAGAAATGCACTCTTTTCGAGAGGCTAGCACCTATAAATTCTGATTGACGCGTAGCACTTTTACTTCGACTTTGACTTCCCCAGATGGACTACTGTAACAAGCAAAGACGAAACTCACTCTTGGTAGGAATTTAACGACTGACCCAAGTCCCGGGCATCATGCGCCCAACCAAAAGTGCCTTTTGCTGTCCCGTGACGGTCGGCGAAATTCAGTTACTTATGGAGCTGAGTCTCAGCACATGTGTAATTACAACCAATTCACAAACCATTTTCCATGCGTCTACTCTGCTCGCATACCGCACATGGCATGTGGATCAGGAATGTCTCCAGAAACCAGGGCCCGTCATTGGAGGTCACCAAATTTATTGTTGCTGGAGCTTGGTTTTAAATGGAGGTGCGCCGTTTCTGTTTTAAAAGCCGCATCTTTTTACAGCTGACCTGAAGGTTGGCAATGTTCGTTCTGATCAGGCTTGATGCTTGTAGCGTATGGCAGGATTGTTTGAGTCGACAGGGTGTTATGCAACATGGTGAAGGGGGTTACATCAAATCATCATGTGTCAGGTTACCCAGACCTGTGCAGTAGCACAATCGGTTTTCCGAACAGGACCCAGTAATTGGTTCCAGTTGAGTTCTTCCCGCTTGGTTTGCAAATTACTCATTTTGGTCACAAAAAAATCAACGATCATAGGTGAGGTGGATCAACGTAACGGAACCGTTACCATTGTGTTGGCAATAGGTATCATTCAATTCGATTTGTTTTTGGTAGCCAGTTCTGCGTTAAAACCATTGAAACAAGGTTGATAAAATTCGAAATTAACCGGACCATGAAGCAAGTGATATTGGTGAGTGCAGAAACAAAACCGACTCTCACGAATCACTCTCCACTCTGCATTTATCTGTGTAACAGATAAACAGAACAGCACGCTCCAGTTCGTTTCAGTGTGTAAAGCCTGTGTTGAGCTCTGGATTCTGTTTTCGGTTGCCATCACCGTGTAAGTTTAAATAAATCCAACGCTGACCAACCACAGAATGCCGTGTAGTCGTGGTCCGAGTGGGCACCATGGCGTCGAACTGCTAGGTTCTCCCTTTGTGAGTCCATCTTCCAACACGGGAGATATTGACTTTCTGTGACCAGCGTTGTACAGATCGAAGCGCTTATCGGATAACACCGGTCAACCGCTTAAATATGCGTGCAGCAGGCCATCGAGCCGACCTCCACATACGCGTTGGGTTCCATCATTCTGGTTGTTCCCATATAGTCTGACGGCTGAGGATCATCATTTGGACGGTATGGTGGTCTAACGACTGCCTCCTCCTGTTTGCCCTCCGGTCCTGTTTGAGCCAGCGCCACACGTTTTCCATGGTATTTTCTGTTCATAATATGTACGTGTACATCCAAAGGACACTCACAGCAACCCATTTGGGAAAAAAGCTCAAGTTCGGCGAGAAATCGGTTCGAATCACTGCCGTTTCATGTGCACATTCTTGGTTAGACGACCTCCGTACAACACATTTGAGTGATGCACTCCACGCTGTTAGAGCTAACCGCCTTGCCATCATCACTCATTTGTTCAGATTGGCCCACAGTCATGCCTGCCATGGCACGACTTCGTTTCAAGAGTCCCTCCTGGTCCAGCTGAGTGTTTTCTTTACCGTATTTTGCTTATCATAGCAGCGTTTTGAAACACCACGGTTTTTTTGTAGCACAGTATCAAAGTTCCTTCGCACAGTGATTGGCAATAGTTCCTCTGGAACAATTGTCAATATCGTTTTAGTGCCAGCATAAACTTTCAGAAACTTCAGTGTTCAGGTATACACACAATCAAGCGCGCAGGCGTCATAAAACGGTTGTATTAGGTGTGTTATTAGTCAACTAGGTTTTTACCGCTTGCTGTCTACTTGCTTTGTTTGTCCAACCTACAAGCACCAAATCGGTTGGAGTTTACACGAAGGTGCACAACACAACACACGGTTCAAACATCGGGACACGTTATTGCTCCATTCCGTTCGTGCGTTTTGCTTCTATCGAATAGTTGTGAGCTCCCTGGTATTGTCCGTACACCTCTGCTGTGATTACCGGTGGTGGCTGAGGGAATATTGTGTGTGTGTGTGTGTGTGTGAACTATTTTCAGTACGAACGACTTATGCTGCGCCTCTAAAGGGGCACCACTTTGTTTCAACGTCCCACCTTGTAGCTTCGTTTAATCCAGATTGGTTTCCATAGAACTGAAAAAGATGGCCTCATCAACAAGTATGTGTTGAAAAACGTAATCAGATCCTTTTGGGCAGTCGCTAATCTGTTCAATGTAGGACTGTTTCGAGGGTTCCTAGATCACTGTCTATCAGAATCAGACAGCCTATCCCTCTTGACCCACTAAGAATGTTTGTTCGAGTAAGTTTTCGCTGGCTGATAGGAGCCTCCCAGACGCCACTGGGTACTTTTCAGATCCCGCGCGTGAATGCTTAATTTTTAATATTCCACTCACCACCAGCTTCACCGTTGTTTGAAGCTGTATTCCAGTCGGAGGGGAATACCTCTGACCTCTAGCTAATGCCACATGGTTGATCGTGGGTCGACCGGCGCTGTGGCACATATCTCCTAGAGGTCAGCAGGAACAGCACCTTGTTTGGGAGGGTAAAGTTCGAAAGATCAATCGTCCTAATTTTCGATGACTTGATGCAGTTAACATCGGATGGGGCTGATATTGCCGGAAAGATGAGGCCGGTGGGCTGAGTTTCCGAGTGCTTGAGCAGCGGTCCGACGGTTTTTCTGAGATAAGCCTTACCCTTGCGTTTTTTTCAAATAGAACCTGCGATTCTTGATATTTTCCCCGGAGAACTGCGTATCAGGCGAAACAGTTGTCTGGTATGGACCACAATTTAATTTATCTCCGTCCCCATAGCATTTGCAGTCATTTCTAGTCGAATGTATTTCTCCGTACGGTAGTCCAGCGTATTTCCAAGTAGCGTTTCTTAGCAAGCGCGAGGAGGCACGTGGTCGTCTCGAATCGTGAAATGCGAGTTCTGCCAAGCCAGTCGTTTATGTGTAGCTGTCCGCAGCCTCGATCACTGTGTATCCATTACTTCTAGCTTGTCCTCTGAGGTATCACGTACGGTGTGTTGTGGAATGGAGCCTGAACCTCGAGTGCCCTATTCGTGCCTCCCAGCACGATTTGCGGTTTTCCGTGGGAAGGAGAACGTGGGACAACTAAATCGGGAAACTGTCTTCCCATACCATCTTAAGGATACGCTTTTTTTGGAATATTGGGACCGCGTATTGGAGATGCTCATCTGGTTTGGATAATCGAAAATTCCCAGGCTTTCTCCATTTTTCCATCGTTGACTACGAATATGATGTATGCTATCCTTAGCTGACCTTGTACGAACGTCTTACTCGCTGGCTATCACAAGGATGTGACGTCCAGGTACTTGCTTCATGATACCCCGAAGGTCTCGGCAGAAGTTCTCCTTGACTGAGAGGTCGGCTGGTGGCTTTGGAGACTGATGAAACAGTGCGAGAAGCATTTGACGCGAGTCAATATTATCTAGGTTTCCAGTAGACGATGACTGCATTAGCAGTTGGGTTCATTGTTAATGCACTCCTGTACTTGTCAGACCGGTCTGGAATAATTAAACCATTTCGATGAGTTGGTGTCAGCGATTTTTCACGTTTGAGTCGTGCAGTAGATGATCGGACTTCTAGGAAGCGTGTGCTGTGCGCACTAGTAGCTTGGCTTCGGATGTATCCAAAGCAAAACGTTTTCACACTTTGCGGATTCCAGTTCTTCCCTTTGTGTGCAAATCTCAGCTAATCGCGGCGTGACGTTATCAAAAACCAAACTACCAGATGGTCCAGTACTGTCAACGATTTCGGTCAATTGGTAAAACATTACCGTGACCTCATTACGAGTGTATGTGGTGAACAATAACCAACGGTTCAATCACCCTTGTCATTTCAACCGCGGATTCACACACCTATTCGGATTGTATTTAAATACAGCGGACATGCAGTAGATTGCGAGCACGGTTCTTGTGTGAGAAGAAAGCCTACAAATAATTAATGAGGGTGCCTAGAGAAGAGTCGTGAGCATTGTAGAATGATTGGGAACTTCAGAATGACAGTATTTCCGCAGTTGAGCGGATAAGATGGGGGTTTTCACTGTATAGCCTGAGTCCTTCCCACTTTGGACGCCTTCAAGCCGTAGATTAACAGCTGACAAGACCTTGTTTTCTCGTAAATTTACTCCTTCCCTTCATTAAACAAGGATGAGGCCAAAAGGAGTACCGGTCTTTTTTGTCTGAAGACTCCATGTACGAAATACAAACAGGAGGACCACGCAACCAGTTTTTTCTTTCGGTGCTCACCTCTTCACTAAAAGATGCAGTCTCCTCTCTGTAACCCAGTCCCAAGGCTTTGGAGATTTTCCTTCAGAAAACTAAGACAGTTGCCTGAGTAGGAGCTAGTACAGTCGTATGAGAAAAATTGCTGTTCGGATTTAGTTCCCACATGAAAAGGGAGAGAGGGAGCCTGAAGTGTCTCACAAATTCATCGTGGATATGTATCTCGAGCTCAAGAATTCTAGTTGCAGTAGTTCCAACCTATGTACACATTCCCAAGACACCGAAGCATGAAAGATATTGCATTTGTTGTGAGAATCTTGGCTGACACCCAGTTACCATAAATCGGGCGAGATGCGCGAATTTACTGACCGGAAAGTTCGTGGTTCGAGCCTGACCTCTCCAGTTTCCCTGTCTAGGCTTGGGCAACCTGGCAGTATCCCAGCCCCTGGTGCTATGCTAGCTAGACACCAAAAGGGTGCTACAGCTGAATGATCTACCGTAAATCGTTGGCGTTTGGGGTGTTTTCCTCGCTCCTCAATGAAACTAGTTTGGGCGTTTTCCCCCTTTATTCATGTCGGATGTCAACTTGATACAGTTCCCTCCAAGTGCCGTGATAACCACGTGTTAGGGAAAAGCTCGCAGCTACGGATTCCTAAGATTTGGATTGCGCCGCGCCATTGCTGTTGGTTCTGCATTCTCCACCGTTTCTGTAATCGGCCGCATACACACACACACACACACACACAGGCGCAAGATGACCTACCTGTGTGATAACCACACAGCAAGTCATGTTTTTTTCCCTTCTGAACACCAACCGGTGTCCGACTCCGCCTTGGTCGGTTGTGATGGCACGCACAGCGATTGTACCCATACCGTTTTTTACCGACTTGCACCTAAAAAACAACCTGTTGCTGCGCTTGTCACAGGTGGTTCTGCGGGCTTGTGTAGATATAGTGACTCACCTGTCCAGTTATCTTAGTACGGGGAAGAATAAACAAGAAATACTCGAATACACTGCCGATTACTGACACACACACACACACACAGCATTTCTTTTGTTACTTCGAGGAAGCTTCGTGATATGAAGTATGCTTTACGAATGAACTTGGCCATTCTTATTGCGTGATAGGACCTTTTCGTTTGACTCGACTTGTCATTCTCCTGCTCCTCCTCTTCCCCTTTGTAGGCAATCTATCGCGTCTACTCAAATTCAGTCGTCCGGAAAAGAAACACGAACCGCAAATTTCAGGACCCACCGGTGTTACACACGATCTTCACGTGGTATTCGATCGCGATACGCGGCAAATAAAGGTAAGCCGTTGTACCGCAGGTGGTTCTCATTCAGTGAAACAAAACTAGAGGAATTGCACAACGACCTTAATGGTGGGGATAATCATTGTGCGGGGAGAGGGGGGGGGTGGGCATTTAGAGAGTGCTGACTGTAGTGGGCTGACGGTAATTTATAGTTCATTTGTTTGTTTTAGATCTGTCTCCCTAATATATTTTACCTGGTTGCTCAAGTTCGCTTTAACTGCGGGTGAGTCAACTTCGCTAGGCCATTTCGTGACTTATCCCCAGCAACGCTTGAGTGTTGTTTACGTCGTGCCTTCGATTAGGAAATCTAACCTGGATTGAGCGCTAAGCATACAGGATAGCATAAGCTATCCAGTCGGTACACCCTTCGGACGGAGACCATCATGTTCCATGCATGGTTCGTCCGTCTATCCCGCTAGTAAGTGACCTTTGCGAGTATACTGAAGTCTGGAAGACAGATCCAATTATGGCTGCAGGGTGGGCAATGTTTTTACTCTTGAACCTCCCCACCACCACCACCACCACCACCATCTTGAAGGTGTTCCACAGAACTTCCTTAATAAAGGCTGCCAATAGACTTCCGTTTTCTTCGTGGAGTTGACGATACACTATTTGCGCTATCCCCCCGTTTGCGCAAGTAATTTCGACTGTGGTTTACAGCTTAGTGTGTGCGTTGAATTTTAAGGTCAGCTGTTCCGCAAAACCATGGAATTCGCGCAAGTCATGTGGTCCTGATTTGTTTTGTATGAGTTGACTGAGGTGCTGGTTAATAGGTTTAAGGTCATCTGACTTCCGGCCGTCAAGGTCATTGACAACACCTACCACCTACTGCTTGGTGGTTGATCGGTAAGATTTTACAGTGTTGAAAACATCACGCAGCACGCGGCTGTATCTGATCGAATCGTCACAAAGCCACACGATATGACAATGCCACGATCGCCTTGAGAACAAGCTTCCACTTAAAGGGGACTTTTTGTCTTCCCACCCATTCCGAGGATAGTCTCGCCTCGGTTGGGGGCGTGCTACTGTCCAGCACAGGGCTGAGGTACTGTCCAAGCCTAGACAGGAACAGTCGAGATGCAGAGGTTGGGTTCGGGATGACTCAGTGGTTAGAACGCAAATTTGTTGACCAGAGGGTCCGTAGTTCGAACCCGCCTCTGCCTCTCGAATTTCCCTGTCTAGGCTTGGGCAACCTGGCAGTATCCCAGCACTTGTGCTTCCTTCGGGTTACATGGCAGTTAGGCACCGAAAGGGTGCTAAAACTGAACAACTCGGGTTCGAACTACGGACCTTTTAGTCAGTAAATTTGCACTCTAACCACTGAGCCGTCTCGAGGTGCGTCCCGAGGTTGCGTCCTAATAAACAACTATTTTTAGTGCGTGTTCAAATTCCACCCAACAAATTATTTCCGACATTTCTCATCCTGTTCATCAGTAACTTACCAAAGTCACGTCTATCTCATACGTCCCCCCCCCCAAGTACAAACGTTTACGTACTAGAGCTTCTGTAATTCCGTGAAGCCTTACTTGGTTTGTTTTCTAGTTAGTCCTGCGTATTACTACCCCCCTTACGTCACCTTAAAAAAAAGCTGCCTGAGCTACTCAACACGAATAAAGCAGTATGTATGTTTAGGGTTTATCAAAACGAAATAGACTCTTAGCATGGCTGATCAGATGACTGTTGACCAACAGCTACCTGATGCTGTGCTTAGAATCTGAAGGGAAGCAAGTCCCATATCCCCGGTGATCGTCTCTGTCAGTCTTCCGTTCGACAAAAATCCCTTCGGGATGTGGTGCGCATGTGTATGCGCATTAGTCGAATGACGTGCTCATCTAGCGCATCGGTTGATCCAGAGGCCCGCACCATCGCCCTGTATCTCGATTGTGCTGCCTAGCAATGTGATTTTTCGGGCCGCTTTCGTTGGCACTGTGCCATCGGGACCGTACATAACAGTGCTGTGTTCGGTCGCGTAGTTACGCCGTCGTTGTCGCTCTCTTGTCTGTTCGTTCTGCACGCTTCACTTACCCGTTCTAGCTTGCTAGGTGTGTGTGTGTGTGTGTGTGTGTGTGTGTGTGTGTGCAAGCGCCTACTTGTTTGCCACATGGTGAACTTATTTCTGCCTTCAGTGGTGTTTGCGTTGTGTTCATGTCGTTTGTTCGCTCTTCATTGGTCCAAACGCCAACTTGACCGTCACTGCATTTAAGACCAATGCCGGACTGCACGTTGTTGCAAGCCATTTGCCAAATCACATGGTTTTCGTTGTCCGTGCCCACGACGACCTGTTTGCAGACAAAAGACTAGATTTTTTCCTTCGGTCAAACGGTCGTCGGTCCGTCATGGAATCGATCGACATGCAGTGTGGCGTAGCTCAATACATTCCAATTATCTTTATCCTACAACAGAATCGGCCAACCGCTTCTTTTCTTGGACCGTTTCTTGTCAGTCTCGCACTACAACGGTAAAATTTCGAGATATCGTCGTGGGCTGTCAAAACATCTCTTCCTAGGGGGGAGGGGGGTGACCAGTAAGAATCGTATTGCATGCCCGGACCGCGAAATTCTGTGTGGATGCGATGCGGTGCTTCGCCTAGTACGGAGCGAGGGCTCCAGGTATCCAATAGTCTTTCTTGAACGTGACTGAGACGCACCGCAGCAACGTGGCGTATCATTTTGGCTTCTGCCGTCTTGATCAATATCATCGAGTCGCTCTTGCGCTGCATTTTTATCATACACACACATCTAGGTGGACAATATAGGGATGGAAAACCCAAAATCGCAAAACGTGCACATGGAAACGCATCCAGGTAGACCGAAATGAAGAACGCGATACAAGACCATTCATCTAGAAGATTTATTCTAATACAACTCGTGCTTTGTCTGTTGTCTTCTATCTCACTTGCATTACCCCAATCCGCATTGCGACAGTGACTTGTCCCACTGAGTAGCGGTCTATATATTTATTTACTAGACCAAATTATCAGGGGGCGAGATGGCCCAAGTGGTTAGAGCGCGAATTTACTGACCGGAAGGTCCGTGGTTCGAACCCGACCTCTGCCTCTCGACTTCCCCTGTCTAGGTTTGTTCAACCTGGCAGTATCTCAGCCCTCGTGCTTCCTTCGGGTAGCATGGCAGTTAGGTACAGAAAGGGCGCTACAGCATTATTATTATTATTATTATTACCAAGTTATCGGCCAAACCAGGTCCAGTCAAGAACAGACCGTCATTTTAGTCGGATAGTGTATGAACAACTGACGACGGTTAGTTCTAATCGCAACACACTTTAGCACTAGACTGGGGACATCACATGCGAAACTTCAATAGGGAATTTTGGGCTCTTTAGAAACACATCAAAGACCATGTAGTGGTAGCTATGGTTTAAAGCAACCCATTTGTGCCGTGTTTAAAAGTTTTGCTTTAGCTATCACAATTGTTGGGAGGACGCTAAAGCAGCATGTTATACTCAGTAGGGAAGATGCGGAAGATTGGACGTCAACTATAAATCATCAGTAGTTCATGTAATCAGCCAGCAGCCAAATAGCTGTAACGCTGTTAGGCTTTGAAAAGGGATTAATCCGTGGAATGCACCCAGGACGTATGTATGGTGCGGACGGTAGTCACGAACAAATCTGGCGCGGCCTTGCTAGGTTGCATGCAACTAACCTTGTGCTCAGGAAATTCCATCCACACGTAACTGCGGGAAATGAACACTTGTGCAACACCAGTTCTGTCCAAAAACTATTAGCTGTTTGACTGAGGTATCAAAAATAACGAAGGATACGTTGGGAAAATGACTCCAGTCGGTAATACACAACACACAGTTGGAAAATGCAGATATCACAAACTTTGGTCGGTGGTTTTGAACAAGATGTTGCTACACTTGACCCACCAGTACGTTTTGTGTTTTTCCAATAAACTGGACCGAATAACATGATCTTACGCCACGGACCACATTCGTTCGTTCCGTCAATCTGCGGCTGCCACAGTCACCAGGATCTACTTCGAGCTGCGTCGAATTGCAGTTCCTTCTTCAGTCCACTAATTCATTTTACTGGTGGTGTTCCTGACAATAGTATTACGTACTTTTTTTACGCGCACAACCCACAGACAACCCACTTATGATTCATGAACGAACGCAGCAGACCACGCACGTGATCAATTGCCAATTGGCGTCCATCGTTATTACTAATATTAGTAATCTAGTCTATCTTAAACAGACCAGGAATCGACGGATGTATTTAAACACGTTCACAATGAATGGATTCCAGACACGCTGATTGGACTTACAAGCAAACAGAGTTAGGACCGAGTGATGCCTGTAGATCGCAACGGATCAATAGAGAGACGGCTCTCCCAATGCAAATCGGACACGAGCGAGCGAGAGAGAGAGAGAAGGAAGAAAACCAGGCCAAAATACACCGGACAGTAGCGGTACGAATTTCGACGCGTTAAAAAACGCATCGGTTATCGGTCACACCGGCTGTGTTGGTGGTTGTCATTTTTGTTTTGTCAACGAATGGACCTTGCACCTGGAACGAACGTGGTGAGAGTTCGACCTGCATGTGCTTCCCCCCCCCTGCTCGACCTCATCTTCCAGACTTTTAGCCAGGTAGCCGACAGAAGCCGGAGAAAGTCAAGTCGGCATTGTTGCAAATTCTTTTGAGTTCAGTCACTTTGGGTTGGTTGAATAAACTTCCGATAGTCTCATTCAGTGTGCCTGCGTCATCTTCACATTAGAAGCAGCTGTCCTTTCAGATACTGGGGAAACGTCTTTATAAAAACAATAGTCCAGAGAACTAGCACAAGGCTCGGGGTATCGTCCACTACGTCCGTCACACACTGGGCTTAGTACACCAGTACATGTACTGACGTGTGTGTACAGTACATGAGTACATCGCCTCCACAAACGAATACGCTTGGCACTGTCAGAGTAAAGTAGTCATGTCGCACACACGCACATTGGTGTCACGGCAGACAACGCACCATCTTTGGGTTGAGAGCTCACTACGTTTGATGGTCATTGTCGTCTAATTGACGCATTGTCTAAAGCTGCCTCAGTCTCAAGCCAAGTATCTGAGCGTCCTGCACTCGTAGCATGCAGGAGCACACTAGTTTTCGCTGAGTTTTGCCGTTAACTTAACCCCCAGCTCTATATTTTAAACCCAGCAAACTCGGGCACTTAATGTGGTCATTTCTCAAAACACACTCCACTACGTATGGTGTGTGGTTCGCCCGAATACCACCAACTCATCTGTGACGGTTGAGGGTGATTCAGGACTACTATTCACAAAAAGGAGGATTCGGTCTGTTGAATCCAACTTAACCTCATGATAATCCCCCCATTCATTTGCTTACTCCGCCTATGTACTTTTGATCTCCAGTTGTTTTGCTTATCCTTGTGTAAATAGTACCGTAGAATTACGAACCCAATTCTTCCTTTTGATATTCGGGATTGTCGAATCTTCGCGTCACTCAAAGTTCCGTATCGGGAACCTGAAAAAAATCTTTCAGCTGTAGCACCCTTTCGGTGCCCAGCTGCCATGACACCCGAGTGAAGCACGAGGGCTGGGATACTTCCAGGTTGCCCAAGCCTAAACAGGGGAAGTCGAGAGGCAGAGGTCGGGTTCGAACTAGGGACCTTCCGGTCAGTAAATTCGTTCTCTAACCACTTGGACCATCTCGCCTCAACCTCAATACGGTCTTAAAGATGACACCCAGCCAGTCACTAACTATTGCGTTGATTTTTCACGAAATTCATGTGTTCTAGATAGGCAGACGAATATACTGCCTGCGCCCAGTTTTGGTAAAATATGTGAACAACTTCAGGTTTTTGCCTTATCTATCTGCTGTCACAATCCAGCCTCCAGGGTCTTACTGTCCAATTGTGCTGGCCACTTTCGTGGTCGACATTTTCGACTGTCAACCGTTTGATTAGTCACACCAACACTTGGTCGTGCGCCCTCGTTTTTTCCACCTCTTGGGTGCCTATGCTTAATCCAGTGCACAAAACAGTCGCGACGCATTCCTCGGTCCCTGGGCAGTTTGATGCTGACTAAAGTTTTCTGTGGGTCTGGTCTGCTGGCACCATTCTGCGTGCGTGCCACACTGACCTTCTTTTCAGCCATGATACCTTTGCACCATTTGGGTGAAAACTGTTCCATCAGTGAGGCGAGGTGAAAGCTCACCCGATCGTTAAAGGCCCAAAGTCGAACAAAACATATGTGCCTTTGGTCACTATCTCGGACTATCATGAGTCAGCTATCGTGTGATAAAGTTTACTTGTCAATGCCGTGCCCTCCCGGTAAAGCACCTCAATGAATGGTTACAATGTTAGGTAGGACAGTGGGGAAAAGAATAATAGTGGTGCTATACTCATGGACTGTAACATCGGTGCCGATCACCAGTACTGCGTGTCCCTTATAGATTACATGACTGGAACTGATGATTGGGCTTCTCGACCTGACCAGAAGACAGCAATACATTCCGAAAAACTTATCCTCGGATATTTAAAAAAAATCCTCCACCTTTAGCGATCTTTCGGGTTTATCTAGGTACAAGAGAGAACCCATCTATACGCGTAGAAATCTGCGGTTTTTCCCCGCCCCCAGTGGTGCCCACCTTCGCTACGGATTCTTGAGATTTATCAAATAGAGAAATTTTCTTCTACCCGGGGGCCGACGTGCGGTTAGAAATGGTCCGAAGGGATGGTCTATCCAGCGAGGTTAAAATAACACATTTCCCTTTTATTGATATACAGCTTTTGGAACTTTGGAGTTTATCCTGACTTTGATGTAATTCACTCATTTACGGCATCACTGGTAATTGTTAGGTACACTTATCAAATGAGAGTCGACCAATTCGGGCGATTGCAAGTGTCTTCAAATACAGTTCCTTCGGAGCTGGTCAGGCCCTATTAGCCCCAGGCATAAAGTGATGCTAGAGATTCACCTAGATGGTGTTTTAGTGTGCCAGTCTACATGCTTGTTCGCATGGCCCCGCGGGACGAGATAACTCAAGTGGTTAGAGCGCGCATTTACTGACTGGAAGGTCCCTGGTTCGAACCCAACCTCTGCCTCTCGACTTACCCTGTTTAGGCTTGGGCAACCTGACAGTATCCCAACCCTCATGCTCTCTTCGGGTGGCAAGGCAGCTAGGCACCGAAAGGGTGGTACAGCTGAATGGTTATAGTCCCATGTAGAAACTGTTACACGTCTTAGCCACGTGCAATGATATCTTGTCGGTGACTTACTTTGCGAATATCAGGTTGGTGCAGTCCGTCTGTCACTGCGTGTAGCAGATTCACTCAACTCAATACAGGATTCTACACCCGGTTCGCACGATGGCCCCCCTCCAATCAACCGTAAGAGTTTCCCCCCTCCACCCACAGAAAACATTTGATCGGAACGATATATTCCGCATAGTATCCAAACTACGCGCAAGCAATGAAGAGCACATAAAGTGATCGCTATCGTTTCCCTATCAGCATTTTGCAACTCCAGACCGGTAGAAGGAAAGACTCTAATAAGAACACGATAACTATTCTAATTTTCAGAAAGATATCCGTAAATGGGAAAAGTGTGATAGTTTTTTAGTGCTAGGAATCATGGAGGGTTAGTTGAGACGGTACAACCGTTATCGTTTTCAGCCTGTATCGTTCAGCTGTAACACTCTTTCCGTGCCTAGCTGCCATGCCACCCGGAGGATGCACGAGGGTCAGGATACTGTCAGGTTGCCCAAGCCTAAATAGGGCACGTCGAGAGGCGGAGGCCGGATCCGAACCTCAGACCTTCCGGTCAGTAAATTCGCGTTCTAACCACTGAGTCATCTCGCACCCTGTATAGTCAATTAAAAGAATGGGCCTTTAAGTATGTATCGGCACGGATATAGGCAACACACTGCTGCCGAATGAAGGGGGGGCGTAACAAGGGCTCAAACTCCCGGTTTTGACAACTTTGTAAGGGGGCCAGGTAAGTAAAGTGTATAGAGATACGCCACTGCAGCCAGGATCACAATACTACTCGCTTGGGGTTTGCAGTTGACAAAATGACGATTTCACCCAAATTAACAGACAATTCCACAAGCTGTTGACCGCAACGTTTGTGTTTGATTTTAAACGCCTAGACTGATGAAACCATCAATTTGGAAACCACTCTCTGCCGTTTGTGATTTTATCAGCGTAATCTGGACCAACGAATTTACGCAAGAATCGTTTGAGAGCTAACCTTCATCCCAAGGTACAAAGAGCAAAGAAAAAACACTACGAAAACGCAGAATAGAAATAGAATAAATCACCGAGCACTAAGAACGTGGGCTTGGTGGCACGCACTGTAGGTCCACCAGATACAACACTCAACATCCTGCCCGCCGGAACAGTCCTCTTGTCAAAGTAAATTATGCAACTACAACAACCACCCACAAACAAACAATTGTATGCTGTCCAGCAGTTTTTATCCGTGGCGCCGCCTGTCTGGGAAATCCTGACAGGCGGATCTATCGACTGGCACAAGCGGGACAATTACTGAGTAGGTAATGGGCTCAAGCATCTCTACATATTGCCATTTGGATACCACTTGGAAAAGAGACACTATATCATATGTTGTTCCGTTTTCAAACGCTCGTTACACATTTGTCTGCTATATACTTTTGAGTGTCTTCGTCCTCTTTTTGTGCACTTTCGGACGAACGTCATTCGTGAAAAGTATTCCTCCGGTTGCAATGTACGCGAGTCAAACCGTGCAGCACAACATAGCTTCTTACGTTGGTTGGCACTCGAGAGAGAGAGTGTGTGTGTGTGTGTGTGTTTGTCATACAGAAATACACGACCTGAGCGCATACCAATTTCCGGTAGATGGCTCAGTGGTTAGAGCGCGGGTTTACTGACCGGAAGGTCCGTGATTCGAATCCGACCTCTGCCTCTCGACTTCCCCTGTTTAGGCTTGGGCAACCTGGAAGTATCCCAGCCCTCGTGCTTCCTTCTGGTGGCATGGCAGTAAGGAACTGAAAGGATGAACAGTTGTTTTTTATTCTTTTTATCGTCTACTGTCAGCAACTAAAAAGTCAAATTACTCTGTGCGTGTGTCATCGGTTCCTAGCCGTCTATGGTTTCTACGTATTTGTAGACATCCGCTAATCGTCTTTCTTTTCCATATGCAGGGTCTTCCCGAGGCATGGCGTCTGTTGCTCATGTCGTCGAATATATCAGAAAAGGAACAACAACAAAACTCCGAGATACTCCTTGAGGTTCTTCACTGTTTCGATGAGACAGCTAAACACAAGGACAAATACATGACCAACATCTCCAATGTGACCAGTAAGTTGAATGACTGCTCGGTTGTCCGGTCTGTATTTGGCGTTTCTAATACCACCGTTATTATCGCTCGTTCGTTTGATTCATTGCATTCCTAGGCTTCTTGAAATGCCATGCTTTTGTGAAAGCAGTTCGAAGAGACAATCTTGGAACCCTAATTTTTTCCGCAGTCTGCTCTGACTGGTCTGATTGGTTTTCTTGGACCGAATGCCCGCTGTATATTAACCAGTATCTTTGGCAATATTTATCCTATTGTTCGCATTATAAAAAGACCGCTAAACTTAACGAGATTGTCCTAAAAGAACTGGGTGACAAGTCTCCAAATATCGTCAAATAAGGCTGCCTGTCGATGCGCCTGTTTCCTTTTTCTCGACCCTTTTCAGCGTTACGTTTCTTTCCATCAAATTGCTTGAAACGCTGAAATGATCGATTTTTGTGACCGCGTTGTCCCCCTGAACTAATAGTTTTACTGATAGTTTGGTGCCTTGCCAACGGGAGAGCACTCAGCCTCGGCTTTGAGCTACGTTTGTGAGTCCTAGAAGTTATTGAGACGGTGGGGCGCCCACTAGCTAGCAGCTATTTGGGTTAACTATCACCAGAATGTATGACGGAAGGAGAAAGTCGTTTTTTGGTTGGGAGAGCGGAAACGAGTAGGGGAAGCCGGTCGGACAATGATGATCCGAAAACCAAAGGAGCACGGGAGAAGGAGTAGTGGTCCGGGCAGTATCGCTGTCACAATCGGGGCTTGATTGGTTGTATGGTAACCGATAAATATGGCACAAGCATATGTCTCACAGGGAAAAGATCAAACTGAAGCCATCCTAGTTAAAAGTCACACTGATTCAAGACAGTATGCTGTGAAAAAGATAGGGCAGAATGGATGTAGGCACGCATTCCACTGGAACTACTGGAAGAGCATGTGGTGGAAAATTGGCAGCGGGTGAGGCCACCAGATCCGGAGATTTGGGTCTCATGGATGAACGGTACCAGGGCCAAGGATTACTGGATGGAGTTGTCGTTATGGTTCAGTCCTCGGAGCGGGTCTCATGGATGAACGGTACCAGGGCCAGGGATTACTGGATAGAGTTGTCGTTATGGTTCAGTCCTCGGAGTTTTTGGAGTCGCTTGAGAGGACAGAACAGGGCATTTGTGTAGTCGGTAATTAAAGGTTTGCTTGGTTATTGAAATGATGAAACACACAAATGTGCGGATAGCCTGAGCCATTTTCCATCGGTATCAGACCAAAATCTCTTCACAAAAGGCTGCTAGGAGTATATCAAACCAGAGGAGGAGTCATTTTAAATTGCGGTCCTTTGGACACATCAAAATGTGTGTCACTCTTTCCAGCCCGGATTACTGAGGGCTTTCCCGCACTTTTCATCAGCATGTGAATACAGTCTACTGCGCAGCGTGATCGAGTATGGAGAGGGGTCGAGTTTGCCGGACATTTGTGACACACGGACCATGGGTGAAATGAGTCACGTCATCTGACATTGCCAAGGCGTAAACGAAAATAGGCTTAAATTGCCGGTTAGTACATCCGCGCAATTTTCCGACGTAAACACTCAGTCTATGTTGTGGTGATACAGAACTGATAGACTACACGCGCAGTTTTTAACACAGTGACGTGGTTCGATTGACGCCCATAATGAACCCACTTTGGTATGTAGTTCTGAATTACAGATTGATTTGCATCACAGCCTCACAGCAGGCCTTCAGTGAAGAGGCTGTTCAAGATACACGACCAAAAATTGGCTCAAATCTCGTTCCAACTTGTAACCTACCGTGCAATCTGTCTGCGGCTTTTCGTTGATTAATGTGGCTGTTAGAACTTGTGGTCCGATCAAGAACAAAGTCGCCCCTAGTCGAAATTAGTTCTCTTTGTTCTATGTAACACACCATCGTGATGAATCCCTTTCCATCCTATTCTTTTCAGATTCGTTCGGATCCCTCGAGTCCATGAACACCGCATCTCGGTCATTTTCCATGTCCTCACAAAGTGCCAATATCACCGCTCATTCGGATGCCGGATCACTCCGATCATCTCATCATTCTCACCATTTTTCCCATCTTGCTGCATCCGGTCTGGAGTCTAGCAATGGTATGTTCACTGTTGGGGACAGTGTCATCACATCCACTGCCGGAATGCCACGTTCCGCCGCCGGTAGCAGCAGTAGTGGCCGTGGAAGCAGTTGCACCACCAACAGCGGTCCGGGCGCAAACGTACCGGAATTACGTGGGTCCAGCGTGGCCAGTCTCTTGGAACTCAGTTCGAAACGTCATGACAGTTTTGACCGTCCGGTCGGTCCAGGCAGGCGGACGAGCGAGAATGGCGTAGTGTACACCACCATCTCTAGCCCAGACCCCTACGGCCCTGGAGGTTGGGCCCATGGCTCAACTATCCCGGAAGTAGCATCTTCCGTAGATACTTCATACCCTATCACAGACGGTACGGAGATGCCGCAACACCTGGATTCCGGTTCCGTAGCCTCCACAAACACCGGGACCTTAACCAGTGGTCAGATCTCAGTTCAGCCTGCTCAACTAGATGGATTTGGTACTGGATCCTCTCGTGCTCCACCTCGGACCTCTGCTACGAGCTCCGATGAACGAAGCAGTGGTCGGTGAGTGACTTTGCCTACTTATGGGAAACAAACAGGCATCATGGGTTCACCTTCGCTAGTAGACATGCGATTAACTTCCTCCGCACATCGTCCATTCTCAGCCTGGCGATAATGGACGTATGAGGCTTTATAACCATGTTACTGAAATTGAAGAATTTTCGATGTAGAACTTGATCCCGTGATCATAGTCCTCCATACTCTCGACCTGATCGAATTTCGCCGGACACAGACGGGAATACCAACCATTTGGTGCTTTAGTTCCCACTGCGGATATTTTTCACCTCGCGCTTGACGAGTGCGTTGACTAGGTTGGCGTATTCGTTTCACACGACTTCAAGTGGTTGGCGGACCTTCAGGCCCTAATCTATCTTGGTTTGATTGTAGTGATCGTCATGTAACTCAAACAGAAAGAATTAATAACTGAGTTGGAAAAAAGTCTATTCGTAACTATTTCCAACCAACATTGTTGTTTAAAAAGTATCCAACTGTGGTTATGAAGGGATTCGAAAGAATTTGAAACCGTCTGTTTAATCATGCATAAACCTGCTGCACTTTTTGGAGACTTGGTTGTATCAGTCCTGGCGTGTTAGTGACTCGGATCAGCCACTGTATGCAAATTTTGGTAACTCTTCTGGTAGTTCATTCATCATCATCATCATCATCATCGACAGCATGACATCAGTGTTCAACACCGATGCTTCGCTGCCGTACAACCATGATTTATTTGAAAGCCTTATTGTGAAGAAAAGAATAATAACGGTGGACGGGGAAGGGACTTAGTGCTAGCTTACTACAATCATTCCGAGATGCCTACACCTCCAAACACTCATTCAGGCAATCTGGATAGAAACTGACAAAAAGATCGCCACTGACATCGGTTAGCAGCCACCATATCTTACAGCGTCTCCAACCAGGCGCAGTGGGAATCACGCGGTCTCCAGCCTGGAAGGCGAGTAGCACCGACAGCACCCAAACGTTTCGTGATTTCTTTCATACCCTTCTGCCAGATCAAGGGTTCGCCACCTCTGCTTACGCCACTCTGAATTGAGCACGGAAAACAACACTCTCTTCAGCAAACGATGGTTAGGCACGCGCAACACATGTCCCAACCAACGCAGCTTCTGGTGCTGGACACACTGTTCAATGGAAGTACGCGTTGCACAACCCAAAACTCGCTTTCTAATTGCCTCGTTACGGATTCTCCGACACCAACCCACACTAGCTATGGTTCTGAGACAACGATTGTGGAACACCTCAGTTCCGCTGCTTGTACAGGCCAAGTCTCACAGCCATACAACAAAACAGCCCGCACTATAGCTTGATGTACACTTCCCTTGAGATTCAGGGACACACCACTTTGACGCCATAGGTGTCTCAAATTAGAAAACACGATCCGAGACTTGCAGATTCGCGCATCGGCCTCATCTGTCACACTACAATCAGAACTAATAGAACTTCCAGTGCCTCTCCCTGGATTGTAAGTGGCGTGTTCAGTAGTTCACTAACCATAACTCTGCCGGATTGCGGCGGCCTGACCTACTCTGTGGTCCTAAATGCGACTGTAACCGGGTGAAGTAGTCGGAATGTACCTTCGATCCGATGAATAACCAATAAGCTCTTTGCTGGAAAGGCCAGACTGGTCGCTCTATGTCATTGTGTTTTACTCGACAATTGAAGAATGCTTTGACCACCCTTGGGATGAATTTTCAGCACTGTACGGCGTTGTCATCTGTCCCTCAAGCCCTTATTCTGATTAGCTTGTAATTTACACCATATTGCGGGAACAGCTTCGCTGCTTGCTTGTTGTCGTTTGTGGTCCCCCCCCCCCCAACTCAACCCTTCTTACATTTTCGTCATTCCAGAAGTAGCGGATGCTCCTTATCCTGCTCCGGTACCAGTGGAAATCTCAGTGGCAGTGCCGTTGCCTCTGGTGTTCCCAGTTGCACAAGTATCTTGTCTGGCCAAATCGCCGGCGAAAGCAGACCACAGAGTGCAACCGACATGTCCGCCTCCCGTCCTATGGTGCTGATGGTCCATGGTAAAAAAGTAACCGTGCCCCCTCCCATCCCGAGTCACGCGAAGTTTACCTCCTATTTGTTGGATGGCGAAGGCACGTTGAGACAAACTGCTAGTGGTGCAGCACCATCCGGATCAACAACTCACCTGCTCCCGGATCCGCTTCCGTTGGATCAAGGGTTTTCGAGCATGCGACTGTCCAAAAGTGATGGGCATCTTGCAATGACGAATGCCGAGCCATCCAGTGACGTCGAACTGGTGGTGTCCCACAACCACGAGGAAGAATCGAAATCAAGTATTCCCCAGCCTACCAACAAGGTATTTGATCTGATCGTCGCATCGCCTATTATGCTAAAGAGAAATGTTGTTACTCATTTGCCGATTGGTTAAGCAATGTACCTTACTCTAGTGGTCGCTTATTAGGTGGTGTGGATTGCCCCACGCAAATGTGGTGCTTGGTTTGATAGGCTAAAGTTGATCGAACTTCATCCAGGTTTGCTACATCCGTTCTTCAATTAATGTTCTTCATCTTTTGTTCAACTTCTACTCACATCCCGGTGTTCAGTTACTTCAAAGAAAAGTCGACCCAAATGTTCATCTAAGGTCGTTTCCAGCGACACACCGTCAACGAAGTAGAGAACCAGGTCGTCCATGTTCGACTAGATTTTGATCACCGAACTTAGTAATCGAGGCTGTCAAGATTGCCTCAGACCTATGCTGTGTGAGGAGAACCTTTTACGCTTTACCCGCATTCAGCGCGAACTGTTGGGGGATTGTTTATTTTCTACTGTCATTTGTCGGTGATCCACTGTTCTTCTGCATAACCGACCTGGTAGTCATCAGCCCTTGTCACAGCCCGTTGGCTCACTTCTGTTCTCTTTTTCCCTCCTTCAGGATTCTGCAACTTCTACGTTGAAGAATTCCTCAGCTCCCAGCCACGTCCCTCCTGTCACTCCTCATGCACCTGTTCGCTTGATGGGTAAGTGAGGCATTACAAGAGCATCATACACGACTATCTGAACGCATTGAGCTGCACGCGGATAGATCTCCTTTCGCCTGGCTTTTAGCTCAGCTGGGTCACTTTGCAACTTGGTACTCTCATATTTCGCTTGGAAAAGTGTACAGACTTTTGTGTGTCAACCAGTCAGGCGCAAAGTCTGCGCGGTACGGTACATACATTTCCATTCTTTGTATTCCGTTCTTCTTCCCCAGGGGAACACCCCTGAAGAGAGCCTTTGAAATGAGCTAGAAATTCATCGACCCCGATTTCGGTCGGTTCAAAATTGATCGGGAATTCCACTGAACAACACGCCTTCCAGCTGAGAACAGCTGATCCATTTCAATCAGTTTCTGAGCAAAAGTTGAACAAGGTTCTAGACTAAAGTGCTTTCAAGTGGCCATAGAACCAACCCGATGAAGATTTAAAACCTAGCCTCCTTAAAATGTGGTCGATGTCGATCGGCAGTGGCACATGTATGGGGCTAGTGTGAGCGCTTTCAGTTCCTGCTTGGCGTGAACATTGGGCAAACCGGAAGTGTTCAGAGCGGAAACAGTGGACTAACTGGTTGATTCTTTCGTACTGATGTGTTCAAATACCAAAGCCTAATCATGTGACAAAACGCGATGGACGGAGTGACTTCTCATCAGTGTGTGTTCTTAGGTAAGCCACCGTCAAAACTTATCCCAGGCCTGCTTTCTGAGGGACGGCCAAAACTGGTGATGAAGACCTCGGTGTCGTCCCCTGCTCAGTACCAATTTTCCAAGTCCCACATTCGATATGCACGTGATTTTAGTGATGAGGCATTAGCGTTCCCGACGAAGCTGTTGCATAAATGAATTCTTGGATTATGCTATTGTTTTCAACCAATGCACACATTTACGATCAACAAAATTAGTTTATGGTTTTGCGGTTTATCAGGCTGAGTTAATTAAGCCAACAGCTGGTAATTGTGTAATGTTCTACATCCCATCCTGATTCGAGCGAAGCGGGATGATTGGAAACGGTGCTTAACACATCAATCAGCTTGGCGTTCGGTGCGGCGTCGACTAACCGGAAGGGCCGAGTGAAAAAACTTTGGAATTGGTATTTAGCATATTGAATGACCAGCTGAATCTAGATACCGGAACACCATTTCATTTCGTGATACCGACACGACTCACACTCATCTTCAGCTAGATCATGTTCCTTCCGCCTTAAACCTCATGTGCACTCCAGCCGGAGTCATACGAGAGGTGAAGATGGATCACACGGGACCACTGCTGTGCTCTCGATCATGTATCGATGCGTCTAAAAGCGATTTGGTTTCGATATTCGAAATCGTTAGGCTAAAGAAAACTTGTGTCGAGGTACCGCGTGTTTGCTACAGTCTGCACATTATGTCAACGTGTGGTCTGTTCCCTTCTCGTTTTCGAGGTCTATAGACTGCATTTACTGTACGGGGCAAAGAGGTCAATACCGTTTGGAGTGGAGAAGTAGTGCACTTCTCTTCCCAGATCAAATTCTACGGACTACAGATGAAACTGCTAACCGAAAGAAACCATGTTTAACTTACCGAGCATTAGACGTAACGCCTGCGCTGCACCAAAAAACTGCCGACTAATACTATCTAGCCCTAATCTTTAAAAGAACGAATGAGTAGTAGTCCTTCAGTGGAATAGTTGTGATGCCGTGCAGAGTAGAACCGTGTCCTTCGTCACAGGACAGCGAAAAAACTTTTGTTCGTTGTGAAGAGGTATCTGTAGCCATGTTATGTTTGTCAGTGGTGTATCATGTGAGTTAAACTATATCAATCTGATCGCATATTTGTTCAGCTTTATTTCAAATTTTGATTGTCCGTTTACCTGTTCTGTATCACGATCCTGTTCGTCTTTCACCACCCCCCCCCATCTCCCTATTTTTCCAGAGCAACTCAACGGGAACATTAAAGTTAAGCGAAAATCAACAGATAGCTTCGGCTTAGTCGAGTCGGACCACACCGAACCACCAACTCCACGTCCTACAGATAAACGTGAGATCGGCAAAGAACCTCTGGCGTCGCCTGCCGCTGTCCCCGAGCATCCTTCCTCTGCTCAGGTGACAAGAAAACCAGCACTAAAGCCGAAACCTGTGTTCCCACCCGTAATTCCACCACATGGAGGTACTAAAAAGCCTGTGGAACCATCATCCCAGGTTCCTCCGGCTCCAGTACCGCTGGATCACCATTATCCGAAGGTGAACCCGAAGGCTCCGACTAGTGCTACGCGCCGGCGCCACGGTTCACAACGCATTACAGATACTCAAGTATATGAGCGACTGAAAGCTGTCGTAAGTAAAGGAGATCCCTATCAAAAGTATCGCCTCGTGGAGAAGGTCGGACAGGGGTAAGTTATTGTTTTTGTCCATACTTTTTTTCAGTTGATACACTGTTAGTATGATAGACTTATCAGCCGCTCGTGGATCAAACGGAGAGTGCGAAAACTTCTTTTCGGAATACTGCGAATTTGGACTACTTTGGGATTCGCGGGACCAAAGTGGCTGTGCGAATCGCCTCTCGAACTTTTAGTATATGTAGTACATGAGGCTGAAAGACGAACTTCCAGGATCCGAATCCCAAGAGTGTTGCAGATTTGGCAGTGAACTCCAATCACTTGTGGCCGGATCTCCCTCCTGTTTATCATGTTAGTACATGATTACGAGTACTATGTCGGGCTCGAGCTGTTCGTGGTGGTCAAGGTGCGATGCTACCGTTAAGAAGATCTATGGCTGCGACCCAATCCTAGCTTTTCCCTTTTCATCCTGTCTCGACTCAACCAACTTGGCCGTAGGGTAACTCTCGTGCTTTTGAATTGTGTGGTAGACATGCATCGAACGAATGGAATTACTGTGAGAGCAGACCCTCAGTCGGTACTATGCTTGTCCCTTGTGACCAACCCGTTCGCTAAAGCTGGTCACTTTTCAGCTGAAAACAGCTCAGCTTTGTTAGAAACTGAGCTTAGGAACTGTGGCTTAAGCCATGGATTGGTAATGGACATTTTGCTACTTTCTGAAGTGGTAATGTGCAGTTGGATGGGCTAATATCCTGACATCAGCACACTCCAAGATCGCACAGTGGTTAAGGCGCGAACTTACTGACTGGTAGGGTTCGACCCAACCTCAACATCTCGTCCGTTCCTCTCTGGGTTTGGGTAACCTGACATCCCTCGTGCCGAGGTGGTGTAGCGGCTGGACGATTATTACTACTATTATTTTTATTGTTGTCGTCAAATGTCTCCAACTATCTACTACTCTTTGTCCTTCTCTCCGCGGTGTTCACAGTGCATCCGGTGTCGTCTACAGTGGCTACGAGATCGGCACGAAAAAGTTGGTTGCAATCAAACAAATGAATCTGGCTCAGCAACCCAAGAAGGAACTGATCGTCAACGAGATACTCGTGATGAAGAGCAATCGACAAGCGAATATTGTTAACTATTTGGATAGCTACCTGGTCTCGACAGCAGTCAATCGTCAGCCAAGTACAAACGGGGATAATCCTTCTTCTGCTAGTGCGACCGGCGAAGAATTGTGGGTTGTCATGGAATATTTGGATGGTGGATCGTTAACAGACGTTGTCATGGAAACCTGTATGGAGGAAGGCCACATCGCAGCGATTTGTAAAGAGGTGTGTTCCTGTCTACCCCAAATATCATTTCTCCATTTTTTTACCGACATTGCTTCACCACTTAGCCTGTTGTCGCTTTCTGTATGTAGATTCTTTTGGCACTGGAGTTTCTGCATGCCAATCGTGTGATTCATCGAGATATAAAGTCCGACAACATCCTTCTCGGCATGGACGGTTCTGTGAAGCTAACCGACTTCGGATTTTGTGCACAACTCAGTGCGGACGCCACCAAACGGTCTACCATGGTTGGTACACCCTACTGGATGGCCCCCGAAGTGGTATCACGCAAACAGTATGGTCCCAAAGTCGATATTTGGTCTCTCGGCATCATGGCGATCGAGATGTTGGACGGAGAACCACCCTACCTGAACGAAAATCCACTCAGAGTAGGTGTACTAACTTTTATTGTGACCGAATCAGCTGTTTTACTTGATATGGTTGTTTCAACGGAGATTCCAAACTGTAGTTTGTGTCAGTGACGTCATTTTTGTAGCGCATACCTCTACTTGTTGATACGGATCATCCCCATCAGTCTGCATTTTCAAGTACTACAGACTTTGCTTCTAAATGTGGTTTACAAGGTAATGGATGTACCCAATTTACTGCAGCTGAGCCATAGAAGAGGTTGAGGCTGAATTCATGGATGTCCTAAATCATAACTGTCGACCGTAGGGGTCTGCGGCCAGATCCCCGCAGTTTGCAGCGCCCTCTTGTTTTAATAGGTGTAAATCGTAAACACATGGGAGACCACGACGTCCTGCGTCCAGTGACATGAAAATTTGTCTGTGCATTTAATCGATAAAACCGGTAGAATTCTTCTTCATCCTGAGCTCATTCGTACCCGGGACGATTGTTTCGTTATTTGTTCTTACACAGTAAAAATCCCTATTAAGGTGAATATAAACTTTCACCTAAAGCCAAGAAGTTACAACTCAGCAAGTGTCCCTTGCCAGCAGAAAAACGGATGGCCAACCGGCACATATAACGGTGCATTGTGTTTCACCTCATTATATTTTCAAGACACTAGCGAAAAATCGACAGCGATTAGAGAATTTGATAAATTGGCGGAATTTCTAGCTCGGGCCCAAACACACTTTGAACGACCACCGGATTCTGCCTGGAACCGGTCGGATTTCCGGTTTAGGCCTGAGCTGCAAGCCAACCTGCTGTTCAGCTGGTTGAGTCCCGAAGCGGCGCAATCCAGTGGGTAATAACGTCCATACTACAACGGATAGCGGACTGAAGGTGTCTGGTGATACTTCACGTGGATCTAGTCACAGGTTACGACGCACCTCTCAAAGATCTCTGCCTCCATCTGCCATGAATCTTGGTTAGTTCGCTGCTGGCCTCACCTGTCCCGATGAACGTTGAATATGGCGGAAATCCCCTCTTGGTTTGAACCGTCCCTTGAGATATAACACTGTTGTCGTATTCAGTAGTAGTGTCTCGAGATTAGTCGAAATACAGCTTTGGTTTTTTGTCAAGCAGCAAGTTGGAAGCTCGTCTAGCATAGGAATCCAGTTCAGTCCACCATCCGCGAATGCGCGTTTACTGGTTTGGATTGTCGTATAAACTGTAAAATAAAGATGAAACCATGAACGCAGAAGACAAATAGATCGATGAGAAAAATCATGGACTGGTGAATCAGAATAGGTTTCAATCGGACTCACTTCATCAACCAGACACAGCAAGACAATCGTTCAATTGAATTACGTGACTGAGTCATCTTAGTTGATGTGGCCGAATCAAACGAACGTGCGGTTGATTTCTTGCCCAAAAAACCCTCGTATCACTTCAACAATGCCAGTCCGATGGTCCCTATCCACACTAGCTTACCTGTAAGACTTGCTTTGTGCGCGCGGATGCACGAAGGCTTTCAGTGTTATGCCATCGGGGTCTACAAAACATTGCTCAGGTCTGGTGGAACATCAGATTAACAATACTCCGCAAGTCACTTTTCACCTAAGCATGTACTGAGGGGAAACCACCAATAGGCGAACAGTTTATGACCCGACAGCGAAGTTTATAAGCCCCAAACGGTTGTCTCAGTCAGGCTAACAATTGCCGCCTCCCTCGATGGACAGCATGATGACGGAGCATGGTCTGAAATTGCATCAAAACTATCGCCTTCAGTACGTAGTTCTCTCACTTCTCATCCATTAAACTGGTTAGTTCATTACGAGTCACTTGACATCAAGCATAATAACAATAGTAATAATAATCTTCCATATTGTGATGCAGTTGTAGGTAAACGGCGTTTGATTGCCTTAGATTGATCATGCAGCAGCTTTGTACGGAAGCTGCATCGCTCATGGACTCGGCTCACAAATAATTTACTCTCATCCAAAGTTCAACTTCTGATGCATTCTTGCATTCATGGGTGGACGTGCCTCAGCCGAACAGTCACAACTTGGTCATATCACTAAATACTGGCATCACGTTCGATTCCACCCATCCTGATCAACATGTTCAGTGAGCAAAAGCCCTGGTTGTTCTCACCGCTACCCCTCCTCTCGCACTGTATTTTAGGCCCTGTATTTGATTGCCACCAACGGAAAGCCTGAGATCAAAGAGCGAGACCGTCTATCACCGGTGTTTCTGGACTTTTTGGACCGTTGTCTTGAGGTGGACGTGGAACAGCGTGCAACCGCCAGTGAACTTTTGAAAGTACGTTTTTCTAATCTGCCAAGCTTTTTTGCTTCCTGTCCCCTAATGCACAAGAGGATAGATAGACTGAACTGTGGTATGAATCAATGGTTTATCGTAATAAGTGATCTGCGCTGTTAACAAATGTTTTCTGCAATTCTGTTGCTAATTTACTTGTTTCTGAAAAGTCACTTTTGGGGTCTAGCTGAGCGGTGAATGTTCACTCTTCCAGTTCGAAGCGCTTGGTTGGACAATCGTAGAATTTAATCGACGTGGTCATGTGACTTGTCAGCGAGCAGTTTATTTGTATATGTGCAGTTCATGGTTGTACGTCGGGTTGGGATACTGTCAGGGCGCCCACACCTAGACAGGAGGACGATTAGGGTCCTCAACCAAAGCCTTTGGCTCAAAAGCCTAGCCTCAAGGCAGCGGTGTTTGGCGGGAAATGCAACTGCATTACCGGAACAAGTCGCCACATATTCCAACCCCCAACCTGGAGGACCAGGAGACCGTGTTCGTCAGACCGCTAGCCATTGACCAACCCGGTATGAGAGACTCTGCGAGTGTCGCGGGGACACCCCTCAGTATAGCTCAATGAGCCGCCGAGGTGCACAAACCGTCACACCACTGTAAGGTCCAGTCTCTTCGTGGCGGTGTCAGCTAGCGTAATCCGCTCATTTCGTAGGTCAAGCTGTGAATAGCTTTTCACTGCCTATATACTGTATATACTATACTATACTACTCGCATCAACTTACCCTCCGTGATGGCTTGTCAGGAGGAAGCACGTCCGCAGTGCAGATCAATCGATGTCGTAGATCATCTCAGCCTCTGAGGTTGCACAGTAAATCGGGTCTTGGCCTCTCCGGTGACTTGAAATCTCTAGAAATGTGACGAGGAACTGCGCTACCCTGGACAAAACCGTATTGGGAGCGCTCTTTCAGGGATTGGTCGTATTTTTGCGAGATGCAGTCGTTTCTCTAAAAAGGATCGTACGTTACACCTGTGAGAATCGCACCCGAATGTTGTTGGATAAAAGCGAACACCCGACTCTTCCATGACAAATCAGGCTCAGACAACATGCGCCACCGATTTTACCCGGCAGAACAATACTCACGACTACAGGACTATAAATAATAATAATAATCGTTCAGCTGTAACACCATTTCGGTGCCTAACTGCCATGCAACCCGAAGGAAGCACGAGGGCTGGGATACTATCAGGTTGCCCAAGCCTAGACAGGGGAAGTCGAGAGACAGAAGTCAAGATCGAACCACGGACCTTCCGGTCAGTAAATTCGCGCTCTAACCACTTGAACCATCTCGCCCACTACAGGACTATGGGACTTACTGACTGCAAAAACAGAGAAGTATGCTATTTACCTGGAACTAGCTGTTACCGTTCAATTCTAACCCAAGAACACCTTGTTTGGTAGATTATTTTTGAATACTCAGTTGCACGTGGATATAAAAAGCATCCATGCGCAACAGCACCGCCACAATTAAACACCGCAGCTCTGCATAGTACATGAGGTTTGTGACAAATGCTGAGTTTGGTTCTTGAAGCAGCCCCTCCGAAAGGACCAAGAACCGTGTGGACACGGGAAGAATAGACAGGATTTTGCAAGATCGCTCGGTTTATTGATTTACTGAATAACAAGTGCACATTGAACGGCGTTTATGCGTGGGGAACCAACATGATTGCTTGGTCTTGTGTCGTTGAGTTAGGGGTTGAGCTTTAGAGTATCGAACGTCAGAAGAGCGCGAATTTACTGACCGGAAGGTCCGCGGTTCGAACCCCACCTCTGCTTCCCGACTTCCCCTGTCTAGGCTTGGGCAACCTGGCAGTATCGCAGCCCTCGTGCTTCCTTCGAGTGGCATGGCAACTAGGCACCGGAAGGGTGTTACAGCTGATCGATTTATTTTTATTTATTATGTAAAACTATCCCTTGTAAGATCCAACTTATCATGAACTATTCGACGGCTTGAATAACCTTGATGCATTCTGGTCAAACTACCTTATTCATTACGAACTTCTGCGGGCTAGTGGTGCAAATATCTTCGGGGGCCAGCCACTATCTTAGTAATTCTATGTATGGTGGGTCTTACTCCAATTCGCATATAATGGCTATAGGTTGGACTCAAGATAGCTTAATTGTTAAGGGCAACCTGTCAGTACCTCAGCCCTCGTGCTACCCTCAAGCTGCACGTCAGCGACGCACCGAAAGCCTGTCACAGCTGATTGATTAATTGGTTAATTTTTTTACTGTAATTTGTGCCCGTCCCTTGCGCATAAGATCACCTGTATGGTGCGCACTGGTCAGTCATTAGATCAATAATCCGGGCGGATGAGTCAATAACATGATATGTTCGTGTTTCACAGTTGCTTGTAGCGCCAAAAATCTATGGAAACTATATGGGCGTGAGGATCTATACTTGCTGATTTCAGGGCAGAACCGGAGGAGTAGCTTTTTTCCCAACACCTGGATATTGCAGTCTTCTACCTCCTACGGCACAATCTCCCTGTTACGCTTAACTCTCATCGTTCCATGAATTTTCTTCCCAAATCCTTCTGTCGACGCATGCTAGGTTCCACTACCGTTGTCATATCGCCAAACGCGGCGACAGATGCATGACCAAACGAGTTCGCAGTGCTGTATTATTATTATTCCTAGGATGTGCCAACCAAGAGGCGGGTGTTCAACAGTATTCACGCAAACTAGTGATGATTCATCACCCGGTGTGATCAGGTGTGCTTGTGACGACAAGGGTGTGCCGAAGAGTGCACTCTTTGACTACCTCCACAGTCCTTTAATTCTCTACCTGTAGTCTTGATGGTGAGTTCGCCCTCTCCGCTAGGCAGTATGGGATTGCACATGGCCCACACCATCCTGCTTAATTGGAATGCGGTCGCGTAAGCACTCTTCAAAATGAAGCATACCCGCGTCAGTCTGGCCCACATGAGTTTGCGCAAACGGTCATTCTCGTCACGTCCTTGATGTCTGTGACCCGAGTCGGCTTCCTCTGGTCACACAGACCGCATGATTCGCTGCGCGTCGTATCCCTAACGACAATGATGGCGCTATGGATCTCCTTCCTAAACCTCGTCCACAAATATCACATCTCGACATCTCTAATAAGATACTTGCAAATTTCAATGATTCGGGCCTTAAAGCTGAGTCGGCAAGTGCGAGTGCGTGACCAGAACAGGAACCGTCCTGGAGTTGCAGGGTTCCTCCGAATTTCTCCTGGAAATGCGTGGAAACCTCGTCGCGCGGCATATTTAAAACATTTCGCTAACGATATGGTGAAGGAGGAGAGACTCATCATCCCATGCGAAGTTAATTCACAAAATGAACAAGCTGGACTTGTGCAAGACTCGGCAGTCGATGTTACGGTACGAGCATCGTCACGTTTTTTTTTCAGAAAAAAAAAGGATGAATGGAGAAACAAGGAAGTAGTCAATTTGGGTTCGTTTCCGTGGCGTGGCAGAATGTCTTAAAACTTGTTCAGCAATTAGTTATTGTGCTACAGGGCGATTAGGCTAATTGCAGTGCCTGGATGTGTCGCCTCAGGGTACACAGAGGTCAGTCAGCGGCAGTCAAAATTCGACCCTTTACTGCTTTTGGATGCTGTCCCCACACGTGGTAGGGATAGGTCAGAATGCGGTTGACGCTGTGACTGAATGGTCTGTTTCAGTCTGACGCTGTGCAACTACAGTACTGTTAGGCGGAATTCCACACAAATCCCGCTTTACCGCTCGAAGTCGGGCGCTGCTACGGCCGAAAAGCCTATCCCACGCAAGATTGGCCAGAAATCGGGACGCTTGCCGGTCCCGCACCAAGCCGGGATCTGATTGGTCGAAAGTCTGGACCCAACAGCCAATCATGACCCAGAATTGACCGAATGCCGGTTGCCAATGTTGTATCCAGAACGCGTCAGAACTTCCAGAAGGTTGTTACTGCTTACGCTATAAATATGAAGCGCTGTACCAGTGCTCTTGACCTCGTTTTGGGCGTTAATATACCTTGTGTACCTTTGGTGGTTGTTTTGACGTGAACGCTAGCTTGAGAGGCTCAGACGGAGAACTAAGCTGAGAAAGATACCCTTACTACATTGGTAGATCTCTGTTTGGGAATGTTTTGCACTCATTTATCTCCCCGCCCCTCGGATTTATGTCGGATTGCACAGTCTTCCTCGATTGTGCAATTGTGCCTGTCGTCCGTCATAGTCAAGTCGCAATCTCCCGGAAACCCGTCAGCTGATCAAGTGCCCCGTCTTTCCAATTGCGGACGATTTGGCTCGATGTACACTACTGTTTTAACCATTACATCCATCCGCCTTTATTCGAACTCTCGATCAGGTCGACACAGTGATAATTCCAACTTTGATTTCATCTCATGTCTGATGGTTGACTGTTTCTGTTTCACTTTCTTTGCAGCATCCCTTCATCGCTCACTGTGCCGAGCCTCTCTCCTCTCTGGTCCCGCTAATCCAACTGGCTCGGGAGCAGAAGTAGCCGACGGTGTCGCTCCATCACTGGGTCTGTAGCTGCTTTTCTTTGTCATTTGTGAATAGGCATTACTGCGGCTCCATCACCGTCCGTCGTGCATCTATTCGCCGTTCCATTCAGTTCATCCAATGTCTCCATAATTGGAACAAAAAGAGGCCGCTACATAAAACCTAGGCAAAGAGGCAGCCCCTTGTATGCATAGTACTTTGGAAAAAAGAGCACCCCAGTTTCGCTGGGGTCACTTGTGGCACGACACTGCTTTAATCATTCAGAAGGTCGTTTGTTTTAGGTCGAACACACACACACACACACACACAGGTGCATACTTGCACATTTTCGCTGTCAGTGCCCTGTTCCTCGAACTGTATAGAATATCATAACTTCACATTTTTTTGTTATTCGAGAGTGTGTGGACAGGTCAATCGCTGTTGCATTTCTGCTTTTGTTACCTATCCGTCATTGCCGCCGCCGTCGCCACCGCCGCTTCTATTGCCAACCTCATCGATTGTCTCCATCTAGGTCTCAATATCTCCCCAGTCCGCGCATATTTTCTCCGCTTTCTGTGCACCGCTTCGGCCGCTTGCAGTTCCTAAGAATCTCCAGTGGGTTGGTCCACCTCCTATTCTAGGTCACGCAAAGGACTACCCATCTATATATACATCTATACGGTCAGGAAGGATGACCCTTCTCCCATTCACACATTGTTGCCAGTCGCATCGGGTTTTGATACGGTTCGTTTCTCCACACATTATTTTTCACCCGTCTCCCCCCCCCCACACACACACACACAAACTGTCGCTATTCTATTGCTTTGGATCATTTGTCCTTTTGTTTACACTCCTCCCTCCCTCTCTCTCTCTCTATCTACGAATTGATCACATTTTATTGTCTTTTTTATCAATTCTCTTTGCCGAATCATGCGGTTTTTTCTCTTATACCGCTGTTTTGGGTACACCGATGACAACAACAACACACAGCGTGGTCCAAATCACCATTGCTATTAGCATTTTTCTATTGCTTACTCTGAACATCCGTATGCTCTCGTTCCATAGTTTGCTCGCTCTCGGTTGGTCACGATCAAGATGAGGCTGATGAGGATGTCAATAATATCCGAATTTCCATATGCCTTTGTGTGTTATTTCGGTCGAGTCGATCAGGACGGTGTGTATACTCGAATCGCATCGAGTGGCGACGGGGTCTTTTGTTTGGAAATTACGTGTGTGCATGACGCTCAACAGCCTTATATGTGATGTGCAATATCCTCCAGTTGTGTCAGGCATGAACAAACTCCTTGCCGCTGGTTTCTTGTTAGACTTCTAGTAAAGGTCAGATAATCCAAATCGCCGCCAGTTCAAAGCCGCCCATCGCTGGTATGCCATTGAACTGCTATAAATAAAAATAGATCAAATAATAGTCCAGTTCTGATACCCTTTCGGTGCGTAGCTACCGTGCAACTTGAATGGAGCACTAGGATTAAGATATTACCAGGTTGCCCAAACCTAGACAGAAGCAATCAAAAAGCCGGGGTCGGTTTCAAACCACTACCGGTTACTGTTCAGCTGTAACACCTTTTCGGTGCCTACCTGCCATGCCACCCGAGGGAAGCACGAGGGCCGGGATACTGCCAGGTTGCCGAAGCCTAGACAGGGGGAAGTCGAGAGGCAGAGCTCGAGCTCGAAACGCGGACATTCCAGTGGGTGAATTCGCGCTCTAACTACTTGAGCCATCTCGCCCTCGGTTACTAACTTCACGCCTCAACCGATGACCTATCTCGAATTCAGCGTCGCGGGCTGAAAGTTCGTGTGGTGACTTAAGCCACTACCGTCGTGCTGTGCACTTTACGTGACCTTTCTACCGGAAAACTGACACCATTTTGTGTCACCACACAACAGGGCAGATCTGTCTTCCATCTACCACAATACACCAGTAACTGCTGGTGATCAACAATTCATGATCACCACACAATGGACCACTATGTAGTGGTCCATTGTATGCCTCAGTCGATCGGGATTGCCGTGAGCTCTATAATCCTGCGTCCAACCACATTCACCTACGGTCATACCGCGATAGGAGTGTTATAAAGTGGTTACTTGGTCGTGGTGGTCGGCCTTCTGGGCTGCAATGATTCTGCGGGCTACGTTGACTGGAACTCAGTCCCTAAGATTCAGCTATCCCAGAAAGGTCAACGGGGAGCGGTCCGACAAAGAACTGCGAGTAACCGTATTACGAGGCGGTCTGGAGGTAAAGTCGCATTGTCCTCTGCGATAAGAGTGTGGAGGCAGTGAGGTGTTTCTCTCAGGCGACCAGCATATCCATATTTACGGAAGCCACGATGCTGCCTTCTTTCGAGAAAGGACGGGTTAGAAAAGGTCGGTCCCGAAAACCGCACACTCCGATCGCCCAACGCTTGATCGTGACTGACGGCGCATTATTCAATACGGCCAAACTATTTTTAAAGCCATAGTCCGGTGATGCTCAAAAGGCACCTGCTATGCGCAGCTGCTCAGATGTCCCACATTCAACTTTTCGGGTATCCGGTGATCCTGACGCAATGGTTCGTGGTATCTACGGTGTAGGAGTTGCACTCAGCCCCATAGCTGAAAGTGCCTTACTGAACTGGATCTCAGTTATCTTTGCACTGTGTGGTTGTCTGGCTCAATTAAGACCAATGCAGGTCGGTGCGGCGGTAAACGGTGTTTATTTGTCGTATCAGCATACGTCCCAACAGACTGCAGTTCTGGGACTGAGCTCTATAGTCCTGCGTCCAACCACACATTCACCTACGGTCAAGAACGTGATAGGATACTCAACCGGTGTGTTATGAGGTGAACGTCGTTTCTGGCGTCCTTAGTTGAGTAACTTCGCAGACGTTGCTGAAGCCTTGACGTCTTCTGTCAGGGTACATTCACGACTTTTGCAGTTGCCCAGATAAGTAAGGTGGTCAACACGAGCTAGCATAACTGCCAGTGGAACAGTAGGGTACAAACCATCATCGCGTGAATAGCGATGAAAAGGCACGAAAAGCTGAACAAGAAACTTTTTTGGGTTATGTACCCTCAAATCAATTCAGGTCAAGTCTGGGCATGCACTAGTTAGTGTGTGATACTTTTTAAACACTATCTGTTTTTGGTTAATCTTCGTTTGACCCCTGTCTGTACTATCGGCCTTTCCATATTCCGCCTAGGTTAGGGACTACATGCCCACCAGAGGTTTATTGTCGATTTCCGAAATGTTTTCAGGCTTTTTCGCATACGCACATGCATCCTGAGGTGGCTGTAGTGGGAAGACGGATAGGATTAGTGTAGCAAGCGTATAAAGTACAACAGCTGGTTTCTATACTACTCTGCCCTTTATCCGTGCAGAAATTCGCTGACCAACCCAGCTGAAACGCATTGCGTGGTACCGCAGGCCCACCATTACTAAAGTATTACTAAGACAATTAGTGTTGAGTATTTAGTGAAAAAAAACAGGATTTTTCAAAAAGTGAAAATTAGTGACGACGAGTAACTATTTCAAATTGGCTGGGGCAAACCAGTTCAGTAGTGAAGAGGCTGGCGGCGACACAGCGAATGTATTAAATTCTCCGCCGTGTAGTCACTGGCATTTTCATCCACGACGTCTAGACTCTTCCAATACCCTCACACTAACTTGGGAGTTGACCCATCACAACTAATTCAACAGTTGGTATCTTCAAAACCCAGGGTTTCCTCTCTTTTTCCGAACCTCTGAAATCCCCCCCCGAGAGTATGGTTCCCACCTGCTTAGGATTACATTCCGAATTCGTGAGGGAATCTCAGTAGGCCTCTGCTGATTACCTGACAGTATTCTGTGCGTTCAGATAAAGAGTTCCACTAATTGTGCACACCAACTTATAAACGACTCCCCACATATTTTCGGCTCACAGCATGAATTTTTGTCCATGTATCCACATTTAGAAACTGTGAATCGCACAAAAATTCGCATCAAAGTTGACATTTTTCTCCCCAAGGTACATGCAGTAATGTTGATTTCTTTTTCAGGATTTGTGCTTGTTTTTGGATCATTGCCAAGTTTGAACTTGGCACTGAAAAGTGTTCACCAGACCTATCCAGAAGTACAGCACAATTTATTTTCCTGCCCCATGTTTGCTTCCTTGAATGTTTCTTTCCCCCCCCCTCCTCCAAAAAAAAGCTATTTGTGCGCAGTGCGAGTCTTGTGACAATGGTCCAGTATAAACATACCTTTTTTGTTTACCACAAGGTCTTCTCACGCTATTACATCCAGTGCATGTTTACATGCGTTCTGTTTACATTCAGCTATCTGGTTCCTTCATTTCCGCCTGGTCGATCGGTAGTTTGGATGGGCCAGTTTTTTGTTCGGAGATACGGTTTGGTGAACAAGTTCTGTTCCGTTTTTCCACTTGGAAAGTTACTTGTGAACTTTGGAGACAAATTAGTTGGTCTCGACTGTGCAACGATTCCTCGATCATTTTGCAGAGCTAAGTTAAGGTCTACCAGGGAAAAATGGATGCCCCGTTATACTTACTAGGGATTTTCAGCGCTGTGGCTCTTACGCAACAGCATCGTTGTGTAGAAAAATGAACCGTCCCGCCGTACATCGACGGATACCTAAACAGAAGTATAGGGAAATCTTGCCTTTGCAGGGTCCCTGTTGTCCATTCTCAACAGCAAATAGTAGTGAATTCGACTCAACACTTGTTGAAGCAGGGGTCAAACATCCTGCGATTTACATACAGATCGACAGCATAGTTAATCAGGCAGTTGTTTCAAGTCGAGTTTACTGTTGGTCAGTCGGTCGAAGCTTCCTGGCACTGTGGTTTGCACGAATGAAGGCTGCGCGTTCGAACCCATTCCAAGCTGTGTGAGATAATGACGGTTAACTTGGGTCTGAATTGGCCGTACAAAATGAAGTACCTCACTCACCACTCCCTCGTTACCCCTTAAAGGAGGCCATTTCGACGTCACGGAATTGTCTACCGGAATCCCCAGTCAGACTACAGTTCCCTAGGACCGAAAAACGCACTATCTAGTTACCAACATCTCAGACTCACTCAGAAGTGTAAATGCTCTAGTTCAATGACGGGGGTTTACAACTCGACCCTTAAGGTAATAGGTTTGCGTCAAAACTCCTCCACAAACGAAATCCCGAAATGTCCAAACTTGCCACTGTCCTGCCCAGAATGGCTCAGGCCGATGTTGAACTAACGGGTCTGCGGCACCACGTGTTGGAACAGACATTGAACGGCACTTCATTCGGGCCTTACTGCTGATCGTGATGACTTACGGGTAGCAGCGATTCTGGGTGTTGTTTGAATCGACTCACTGTTCCCCAGAAAAATGCCACCTTAAAATGGATATTTTTACAACGCACTATCCCGTCAGTGGGCTTTTGCTGATCAGAATTAACTTCGCGTGATCGGTAATTTGGTGCCGCACACATAACTCAAAAACGAGACTACGCACAAATTGTCCACAAAACCTCTATTTTTCAAGCAATTTTCTCACGTCGACAACAGTTTTAGTCGCCAGCTGTAGGTAATGCCTATTTCATCCGAAAGCTATTCAGTTACGTGACACTGCTCACATTTTCCCTGGTGTAATGGTGGTTTGAAATGCGTGATGATACTCCTACGAGTTCCCGCTTCTTGCACCTTTCTGGTTAGATCATTCAAAAGTAGTGGAGCAAGTCTACCTAAAGCTCACCTAACGAGGGGAGTTTCTTCTAACCGCAAAGTGAAGGCCACTAGCTTGACTCAACTTAACTTGTTTGCACCTGTGGGTCCTTCTCAGTCTACGCAGCCAGAAAACTGAGATGAGGGCCACATAAACGAATTTATCAATGACTCCTTTTCCAGCCTGAGCAGGACTTTAAACAAATAAAATTCTTGTTGCCGGATCACTCCAGGATTTTACTGGCACTGAAGAATTTCGAAAGGTAGAATTGTGCATTTCTTCGTATGGTGTTTCTTTGGTAGATGTTTTTCTACAGACAGGGGGACCGCCAAACACGTATCGCACTCAGGAGAGAATTTTCGGGCATTATTTGTAAGTGATTCCGCTTTTCTCGTGTGCATACTTTCACTGGTTAGTCTATGTGACACAATACAGCTTAAGATGGTTATGGAAGGTAAATACATTTGAACGGCATGCTTTTAACTGCCTTTTTACATTCTAATTAGGATACTCAGCCAATCAATATCGTTCGCCATTTGATTTGTTGCTGCAATTAGCCGTAAGCAAAAATCAGCCACTGGAATGGACCAGCTCAATAATCACCGGATCGATAAACTTAATCGGCTTTTGATCACGTGACAGTTTGTCCGTCAGATGGTTCTCGCAGAATAACCCAGGCATACCAGTAAGACCCTGTTCATGTGTGAAATGTAGAATGTCACGGATGTGCCTAATGGCGACAAAAAAGCGAAGTCACAGGTTGTAACAAAATAGGTTACCATTCATATTCGTAATGCACTACTCACAAGGTTGCTGACGAATCTTCGACAGCCCACGACCGGTTTCGCCCTTCTTGAGGCTCATCAGGTAGGCACAGTCCTCGAGTTTCCGTCAACCTTATGTTCTACTTGAGCCCAAATTGCAAAGAATTAGCGAATTACACTTATTTGCAAACAAATTTGGTTTTGCGAGAGACTGCCCTGGAGCGAGAGGCTGGGGTTGAAGAAAACAGTAATGCTTCCTGGACGTCGGGCGAGTAGAATGCCGCAATGCGTTGGAGTAGTGAAAGCTTGCAGAAGTTCAGCGCGGAAAATCAACGCGGAGGATTCTTAAAAACTCATGAGGGGTCCATTGTTTGTCCGAATTGACAGGTTTTGAAATTTTCATAAGTGTTCTCTCTGCATTTGATTATTTATGAAAATCTCATACTATCTCGCTGATTCAAATCACGAATCAAGTCACTGTCATTCCTGGATAATGCATGGTAAGTGTATGGTGACAACCGTTACGCACGAAAGTTTGTGAGTCCAGTCATCATCCGGTGGGTCGGCGGTGCAGGCGATTTGTCCAAATTTTCGACGGGACGATCTGGCCTGTTAGTGCCGCAAATGTCCTGGAACACTGAGATTTTGAAGAAATATATAACGTACCGATTTCGCAGGCCCTCAGGTGAGGTCATTTCGCTAACTTTTAAGAGCATGAAGAAAGCACGATGGCTGAGATGCTGTCAAGTTGTCCAAGCCCGAACGAAGCTGTCGAAACTCCAAGGTTGGGGTTCGAACCTAGTACTTGACCAGACGGTCCGTGCTTTGAAACCAACCTTGGCGACGTGCATATATTACATTGTTGCACTGCTTTACGTTCTGTGTGTTTACTTCAAGATATTGATACACAAATGTCTCAAAGCATAACGGTGAGCTTCTCGGGGCGACATGAAATTTGATATATTTTTTTGTCGAGATTGTCGTTGTCAACCGATGAATCGCGCTGAATGATTTGTTGGGGTTTAGCTCGCTATTAGTTTGGTGACATTCTGGTTATGCATTTCGCTTCTTTAAATGAAAGGCATGGATGACAGGTCGTGCTTTCTGGATAGATTGCTGAATACACATAAACGAAGGAGTGGGTCAACGGTGGTTTACTGCTGACTTGCGTTCCATCTTTTCAACCCGTACCAAGCATACGGGTGACCCTCGATTATGCTGCGTAGTACATCATCCAAACACAAGCTTATAAACGAGGGAACCGTTTTGGACGCACTTTCCATTACAGAGATCGACCGTACGCTTTCCGGTTCCTGAAGAACTGAGACGTGTTTAACTAGGGCGTCCTATTTTCTGATGTGTGAACTTCTGTATGTATCCAAGTTTGATCGGCGTTCTTGTAATAAACCTGTATCTAGAATCGAAGGTGTCTTACGTGCAGATTCTGCTGACTTGACCGGATTATTAGTGGGTATACAGTTTTCTGGCTAATTCACAAAAAGACTGACAAGTTCATCTTTTTATCCCTATAAGATTTTATTGCATACGAGTTGGGTATTGAATGTCCTAACGCATACAACCCTTGTGCTGCCGGTAGACATACAAAGTTGACTGTTTTCAACCACATCGGGTCACGAGAACCCAAAATTTGTGCTGAAGAGATGAAACCAGTGAACACGTGACATGCTGACATCTCGTGACCCATAATGGCAAGCTGAACATCACGTGTCCAATTAAATTTTACGGATGAACGGTTCTTCTTTCCCTTACTGTCAGTTGCCTTTTGAACAAACATGCCAAAATTCATGTTTTGCTATTAGTGCCAATCTACCACTTAAATGGTGGGTCATTTTATACTTCGAAAGTCATACGATGATATTTTTTGCATTTTAGATGTACCCATTCAGTAAGTCCTGACATTCCCCGAACATGTGATCCATGGAGATCTTCCGGATTTCGTTTCCAACACTTTTCGAGCTTATGTGTTACAAGTTTCACTAAGATCATCACCGCCGTAGCCAAAATTTCAGTTGAAAGATAAAGCGTAAAGGGAGGGTGCTGATGAAAATCCCACGTGTCTCAACTACATGATCGAACAGTCGCTACTCTTTTAAAGACAGAGTTCACAACGACATTCCTTGTCAGCAAAATCCCAAAGTGCTCAAAGGCAAGAAACTGGTCCACCGCCCACGGAATTTTATCCGAATCGGTCGCTGTGGGCCATTTTACTCTTTATTCACGATATTGTTCAAGTCAAGTTTCTTCATTACACTACTTGTTCTAGTGTTCATTTGGTGATGCGCTATCCATGTATGTTGGTCACGTTCTATGTTCCTGTTCTGGCATAGTAAGGGCTCAACGCTGCTGGATTCAGGGTTCTCAGTTTTGGTCGACGTGTACTGATGCCATCGAATCATTTTGAGACGTTTATCGATCCAACTGTTGCCTACGGGCTTTCCGTAGAAGGAAGAGAACCGATTTTGTCTTAGCGAATGGAATATCTCAAATGAACGTGACCTCTAAACCAGTCTACTCAGTTGGTCCGCTATCGATTTATCGATTGCGCTCACCTGGGGATATTATGCACGAGTAGACTGGCATTCGAAAACATTTCGAGTAAACCGGCATGATCGCTTTTCCAAAGCTGGGCGGTTGAGTACTTATGGTTCGAAAACCATACTGGGAGCTTGATTTGATCTCATTGTAACATATTTACAAGTGTGAGGTAAGAAAAAATCACACCTGTTTTTTTAGTAACATCCCTGAGAACAGCCACATGACTGGTTTGGGGGGGGGGCGCTTGGAGGCACATTATTGACAAAATCGTACTGCGTCAACCTATCACAGATCACTCCAATTTCACGGCGATGCATCTCAAGCAAGCTAGCGCATTTGGGCTACTTTGAAGCAAGCTAATTGGGATCTCTGTTCAATTTCATAGTCACCATTGATAGGGCAATGTCGGGAGTTACAGTGGAGATCGACCAACGGTAATATCCGAACCTAGAAAATAACTGATTTCGAACTGCCGGCTTTAGTCCTAATTGAATGTAGTCCTGAGGTTGCATAATTTCAAAATACTGGTTAATTGGGTACATTTATTGGTTGCTTATTGCGTGATTGTTCAGCGTGACTGTTCCAGCTTCGCAGCTAGCTTACTAGCTTGACGTGCTCTTCGTAACTCAAGACGACCGGATTTATTGTCACACTTAAAGTGTGTTTTACCTCATTCCCCGTAGGCGATTAGGTTTACGATCTTTCTTCGGTGTTGGAGTGTGGACGTGGAATCTTAGAGAACGCTGGGGTGGTCACACTCCAGAGGCAGCATATCCTACAGGAATCCGGCGGTAAGTGCTGGAGATGGACTCTCATTGAATGAAACCTCTCAGAATGGGGTCTTCCTGGAAGTGCTTAGTGGTTGGATGGACCCACCTTACATCAGTATGTCAGTTAGTTGCTGCGCAATTTCTGTGTTGTCCTACAACGTGTTAGCTAACGAACTTGTGTACACGTAGGTAATTGATCTGCTCGCAAGTTCGGTTCCTTTTCATAACGTGCTTCCGGTCCACAAAACTATGGTTCATTGCGAAACCATTCTAGCGACACAGAGTCTCGGTATTTGTTCTAAAGCTTTCTAAATACAGGGTGGGTATCTCGCAAAAGTCTGAGGATGGCTTAAGGTGGATTTGAGAGTTTTCAGGCTGATCTTTGCTTGGTCACGTAAGTAGTCAGCTTGTAGAACAGAACTGCGAATGATAAAATGAAGTCTAATTTTCCTGGATACGTTACTTAAGAAGACGAACACGTGATGTGACCCGCAGAGTATTGGATCACAACTCGAAACTCAGAAACGACCATCTCTAAATACGGAGGGCCATATATGGCAGTATCTCTAACCACTCTTGTGGCCCGTCTCTGGGACCCCATCCAGAAAGATATATATATATATATATATATGCAAAGCGGATGGATAGTCCCGTACTCAGCGCCACAAAATCACCCGGCACTGATCGGAACAACACCAAACCTTGGTCGGGAGGAGGCTGTTTGGAGTCAGACGACACCGACGAGTAACAGTTAGACTACTACTACTACAGCACAGGCCATTTTCGCTTGGGACAAATATGGAGCCATCGTCTTTGGAACCGGAACTCTCCAGAGCACTGAACACTCCAATACTGAGTTTTTTCCGACTCTGAACTCCTCCACACTGTAACGGACAGTAAGCCCATAGAGAATGCTCAAGAACTAATCAGGACTCAGCCGGAACACATCCTCCATACTGGATTTGGTCCTGACTCCACCAGTCATCATCAGATCACAAGTAAGAGCAACATTACTGTTGGAACTGATGCTTCACTGTCATACTGCCACAAAGTTTATGTAATTCTATTGAAATCCTTAGAGTGTGGGCGAGGGGGGTCCGGTGCTGACCTATCGCAAGCATTCTGAGGTGCCTAAACTTCCGACTGTTCAATTAGACAATCTGGAGAGAACGCCAGTGACATCGATTAGCCGCCATTCTTTGCAGTGTCTCTAGCCAAGCCCATGCGGGGTCGCGGGAACCCCCTCTTGGAAGGCGTCTTGCACCAACAACACCGAAACTCTTCCTCTGCTAAGTTTGCTAGACGTGAGTAACTCATGGCCGACCCACTGGAGTCGACGGTACATTTTTCGTATCTTCCATTCCTTTGGCCTTTCGAGTTCATCAAGCTTCACGGCACTGAGTTTCACCTGGCGTCTGATGGTACGCCAGGTTAAGGCGATCACCTAGGCCTCCGCTCCCAGTGTATACGAACCGCAGCCATGATGTATCCAATTGGCTTCCGCAAATGTTTGGAGAGCGGCTTTATTGGAGAAACTTGACCCTCAGGCCTCATAGGTCTGAGTTGCTGGTACTCTTACAGATTTGTGTGAACGATCTATGTCTTTCAGGGGAAAACACATGTCCTTACGCGGTTCACCGTAGATGGACTATGAGCCAAAGGCACAACTAAAAGACTGGAAGCCTCTTTGCGGTGACTTCAAGCAGCATTGTCGAATCAATAGTATAAAACTAATGGCTTTGCATGTAATCTATATACGAAAACCATCTGCCTCGAAGAGCTCTTTTCGCCCAGCCCTGTTCTGAGTGGAACAGATCAAGAGGTGGACAGTGTATGACTTGGCAACGAAGTAAGAGAACACTAGCCAGTAAACTCAGTCGGGTCGGCAGCTGTCGCCTCGCTGGATTGGGACCCCGGGACTCATCTCACCAATGATTAATGACACTGGCAGAAATGGTCTAATCGCGCAGCCAGTGGCGCTCATGCTGTCGCCTTCAATGCGTAGCTATCCGATTCACGAACTAACTGAACATACCATCATCTCCAAGGCTTTGCTGTATGTCCCACAATGTCCCGTTTTCCGGTGATCGAAACTGTAGCAGCTGGAACCCAGGCGTCTGTGGTACACGGTTTATAGCTGATAAATTGAATTGCTTGATTGAATCTACATACCGCAATTGATTACCAGCAGGCATTAGCTATAAGCCGCTATATGCCAAAGTGCAATAAAGAACAACAACTATGTGTCATCGACAAGTTACTGAAGAAGAAGAGGGGGAAACAAAGGACCCGGTTTATGAACTCAGATATTTAAGGGACTGCTTTGTGACCGCCTTTCACTGTAGCTGAGTAAGAACGGATTAGGGGAATAGAAAACATTTCGACTAGTCAGCGAACATCAATCAGCCATGAACCAGTCGAAATAATCGATGGAAGACATCAATAAGTGGTGCAATGTGGCCTGCAAGACCGATCGATTCACTTGTGTGTACCCAAGACAACGGTTATGTTGATCTTCTTGGCAGAGGAACCACGACAAACTTTGTGATATCATCCGCTGCACCACTTTATGTGAGGATTCGGAGGAGATCAGGTACACATTACAGATATTAAGATGGAAAGGCATTTAGCACTGACATACATCGGCTGTCCGGCCAACCGATCAGACTACTCACGTGTGAACATACTCGACTATTCACTTGCGTTCACAGCACGCCAGCGGATTGGTGCCCACGCACTTGTCTGTCCGGCACAACCTGCGATACGCACCGCTAATGAACTCAAGTAAGAGCAAAGCTTGAGCCCAGAGAGTGATGTGAATTCAACACATCCCCACAATCGTTAGTCAGTGGGGAGAATAAATGTGGACCCAAGTGGAAGTTTGCGGTATGGCGTAACGTCCGGGTAAGACGAACTGGTACGCCAGAAGTTACGGTACTCCTTCCCACCCAATAGATTACCTGTTTCCTTTCGCACCGTGTACATTTGTGACTAGTCCGGATTGAAAAATTCACGTCTTTTCTAAATAGATTCGAGAAATACTTCCACGGTATCTGGACTACGCAGAAGTCTGATCCACTGTGAAAGTCCTCAGTGTCGTCGACAGACATTGGTTTCAAAATACTACCGTGAATGTGAGCTGGATTAAAAACTCTCGACCAAATCTACTTCGGTCAAGAACGATGCTGGTGTGACAGCGACACCCATGACATCAGCAGTCGAATCAGCAGAGGATAACATCTTCATTGAAGTAAGAGGACTGTTTCTGGAACCGGAAAGCCTCGTGAACAATTCTGTGGAGGTCATTTTCTCAAGAGGACAAATTCAAATGTGGTAACAGTTGTTTCCGCAACGGAGTTGTTTCCTCTTGGGCGTTACCACCACACCTAGTTCTTGTAGGGGAAGTTTTCATTGCAAATTTGGCTCTTTCTCGCTGATGTCCGGTAAAGATAAGAACTCTCAGTATTACGTGCATGGTTCTTTGGTCTATTCGCGGCGCTGAGTAGATAAATCTTACGTCATCAAAAACCGACTTGCATGGCTGATTTGAAAGGAGTTAGACTACCAGAAGGGTGTGACTGACATTCATCAGAAAATTACCAGTGCGTATATATCCACTGATCAATAGGGTAGGTTCGGCCATTTTTCACATCCCAAAGTGGCTTGTCAGGAGTTGGTGGTGTTGGAGTTGCTCATAGCAACCACAAGAGAATATGAAACGTCATATAGAAAAGATTAGATGATGAGGTGGCCAGTCGATTTATGGATGTATAGAGTTGTCAATGACAACGTCACTAGAGATTCAAGCGCAAAAAATCTATATAACCGAGCGCTGTGAACAGCAATCGATTATCCAAGACCTTTTGAAAATGCTGACCTTGAACCGGTTGCTCAGCTTATGGGTGTATCCAGCCAAATTTGTCAAAGTTTCATGTCCTAAGTTATACACAAGGGTTCTCAAATTCCGGCAGTTTGGTGTTCCAATTTGTCGTCCTCCTGACCCCATCACTAGATGGGACAGCCCACAAAAAGGTCAGTCAGTTGCTGCGACTGATGCATCTCGTCCCTGTTTAGCTACTAGAAATCTCCTGCAATCTGATTTATGGCCAGTCTTCCAACCAATAGGAGGTCTATCAAACTGGATTTGAAGGCTTACTCAGAAAATCTAACACTGGAAAATCAGCTTTCCGCAGTCTATTTTTTTACGTGTAACTCTGTTCCCAGCCAGCCTTTCCGAGTGTGAACATCAGTGTGAGCACATGCAACCCCGCTTCAGGAAATGTTGCGCCCCTCATAGCAAAAGAGTTGGTTTTAGTAGTAAACCGAGTGAACTGTTGCTTCCCCATGTTTTCTGTTCTGTCAAGGAGTCTCAAGCCAACTGAAATAGGTAAGTATGTTTCCGATTACTTTAAAAACCAAGAGGAACAGCCAAACTGGCTACCTTGTTATGTTGAACAGATGAAATATCATTGATTTTTTCAGGTCTCAGTTGTGAACAGGCTAACGTAGTTAACGCATCAGAGTTCTCTCATTGGCTAGTAATCTACGGATGACTGTTTGATAGTGCGCGGCTTTTGGACTTTACAGCCGACCAGATTCAGTCAGCAGTGTCAACTACCCTCGGAAACTAACAAACGGCTTGACTACTTACGTATATTACACAGCATCCGTACAAATTCATTCGGAATAGGCATCAAGAACAGACAACCGGTTTCAGGAATGCGTCGGTATTTTATACCAAAATGGAATATTCGAGGCTGTTTTTGATCCGATTAACAGTGGCGTGATTGGAGCATAAACGATAGTGCCTTGACCCTTCAGTCATCTTTTCGGTTTCACGCCCTGACTTGTTCAGTTTACCAATTAAGGGGTTCAGGGCTTTGAATTCGTCTGATAAACTGTGGACCATGTAAGTCAGGAAGAAGATGTTAGTTTGTGTTTCTGGCGGACCTCAGAAATCTCCACTCATCTAATCTGGTGGCCAACTCTTTCCGCCAGGCAAACATACATTTCGGACCATCAGAGTGTGACCAAGTTGCTTCCACTACGCTACTTCTGAAAAAAATTCGTGCTAATGATACACACTAGGTCACAGACCACCCCAATCATCCCGATGAAACAATTCCACGTCACTGAAGTGACATTCAACAATTTACTGGAAATGGAGATTATTCACTTCACATTTTCGGGGTTTCGATTTTCCCCCTTTGTCGAGTACGGCATCCGCGTTTTTGCGCAGTTCAGGATCTCCATAGACCAAATGCTTTCGCTCGTCAGACACCGACACTGATGAACCCTGTGACCTAGTGACCTGTTTTTCTAGGTTCGTCACTGTTCAAATTTTAGCACGTTTCATTTCAAGTCAAGTCAGGGCAGCTGTTCAGTGAATCGTCGGTTAGTTCCAGTGTGGCACGCAGATAGAATGTTAAGCGGGTGCCAGTCACGATTAAGACCACTTCGTTGAACCTATTGACATGTGCTCCTGACGTGCACCTGACAAGCGTCATAACCAGGCAGTAATGCGGCCATGAACGCAGTCTTCTCTGAATGTGCAAAACAGTAGTCCGTTTGGATAACTCGAAGAAAACTTCGTTATAGTTGATGAATAGTGAAATCTTCTACGGCTGAAACAAGCACTAGATACGTTGTAAGGAAACATTGTAACGAACGTGAGATGAGACGAAGCAGAAGTTTTTGAACGGTGTACACAATCAAAGAATCGCCGAATTTCCATTTGACTGTTAGGCGTGTCTGCTAACTGCAATTGACACATAAGAACATGAAGAAGACCCTCTGTTCAACTAGAGTGCACACCAAACAAAGTCAGCTGGGTAAAAGATGTTATGTAATAGAAACACGGTTAGAGGGAAATGATGTTCACCGGAGAGGCTCCGAAAAACTGGGTTTTGGTTGTTGGTCTGATATGAAGCATGAAGAAGGAATCCACAATAGTGGTTATACCGAGACCAACTGACAACGATCTTTGGCGGTCCCCATCCTGGAAGGCGAGTAGCACCGACAGCACCCAGGCGTTTCGTAATCTCTTTAATACCCTCCTGCCAGATCAAGGGTTCGCCACCTCTCTGCTTACGCCACTCTGAATTGGGCAGGAAAACAACACTCTCTTTGGCAAACGATGGTTCGGCATGCGCAACACATGTCCCAACCAACGCAGCTTCTGGTGCTGGGCACAATCTTCAATGGAAGTACGCGTTGCACAACCCAAAACTCGCTTTCTAATTGCCTCGTTACGGATTCTCCGACACCAACCCACACGAGCTATGGTTCTGAGACAACAACGGTCGAACACCTGAAGACGTCTCAGTTCCGCTGCTTGTACAGGCCAAGTCTCACAGCCATACAACCAAAACAGCCCGCACTGTAGCTTGATAACCACGTCCCTTGAGATTCAGGGATACACCACTTTGACGCCATAAGCGTCTCAAATTGGCAAACGCGACCCGGGTCTTGCAGATTTGCGCATTGACCCCATTTGTCACACTATAATCAGAACTAATAGAACTTCCAAGATACGTAAAACGCTCCACAACTTCCAGTACCTCTCCCTGGATTGTCAGTGGCGCGTTCAGTGACTGCATGTCTACGAGCATGACCTTACACTTTAGTCAGTCTATCCAAAAACCCCTGCGCCTTCTCCTCCTCTTAGAAGATGAGAACGATGTCGTCTGCATACTCCAGATCGACAAGGTTTTCTTCACAAATTAAATCAAGCTTATATGGGAGGCTGAGTTGAGAAGGCATGAATCAGTGAGCTGGTTCACTCGGCTTCGGTTCTAACCTTCGACTCACCCTATTGTGGGCCACCGAGTCGAAATGCAGTAAGGCTGGTGTTGCTTGGCTGTGTTTGATCGCATTGGCTGGTGAGTGAAGGAAGCGAACGTGCAAGCTCGACTACCAATCGATACTTACCCTGATCGATACATGTGACTGGGCTTGGTTTAAGGCGTCTGGAGGTGAACTTGAGCCAATGGGGATAGAGTCACTTCGCGAATATTCTCAGTAGTAAGCGGGTTAGTGATACCTCAGTAAATCGATAACGAGCCATAAGGCTAGATACTCCTGATATCCGCAAAACACCAGAATAATCTGCGGAGATAAATTTGTGTGAAAATTCATCTTTTGGTTTTAGGGTCCGTAAACTTACTGCCTCAATGGGAACATCATCCGCATGCATCTAGGATGACAAAACCGAGGGTTGTAAAAGGAAATTTTTGAAGATAATCGGCAGATATCTAACTTTTCTGAAATGACGACCTCCCCATAGGTTCCGTGCTTTTTCCAACTTGTCAATAAACCATTTCACAACACAAACTGATTCGGAACGTTCCAGAACCCGTTCGGTTATTTCGAGGTTGCTCTCTAAGATATTACACTGAACTGTAAAACTGTCTATTGGCCTATCTGTTCCTTGAAGGCTAATGGGGAACCCACGTCATTGAAAGACAAATTTCGCTGATACGTATTGTTCTAACTAAACCGGATTAGTTTTTGGAAATTGTCTACAATAGCAAGATGATTCCATATGTCATGCCTGAACAAGACTACCCAGAATCATCTGTCTTGTGCTACAGATATGAATTTCTTATGGGTAGCTTGAGTTCGCCTGTATGATGCGCAATTCTGATGAGTTCACTCGTCGCTTCATTGAAACGATGGCCCATTTTAGGCAGATACATATCTTAATTGGATTATTTTAGATGAAGCGGCCAAAAAACGGTACCTTGATGGTGCCAATAAGTTTGAGGAAGGAAGGACGAAGTAGTGCCTTTTGCTTCAGGTTTATCGACAAATTCCGGAACCTCCTGAAAGCATTTCACCCTACTCCAGTGTCTACTTTGGTCCAAAGGAATCGAACGTGGTTTTTCCTTAGAAACAAAATGCTAGGCGTGATCGGATCCGAAAAAATACGGAATACGCAAAGAAGAACGTCATAAACGAGAGATTCAGCTGGATTCAGTCGAATATCTGGTGAAAACCATGTGAGTGCATAAATGAGTGGTTGAGAACACGCAGCAACACCTAGTTGTATATCATTACGAACAGCGACACTCATGGGCCTCTAGCCCCAGATGATTCGGCACCAGACCTGAGGTCTATTCAATCCACTGTTCATGGTGGTTGCACTAGGCAGCTTTTTTGTTACTTGTCTGCACGTCGGACATCGCTCCTGCACTAAACAGTATCCAACGTAAGTATCGTCACGACCTAGTGATGCGGGAATTCAATTACAGTTACTATCTGATCATATCACACAAAAAATCGATAAAACTACACTCAATTGTCCCTTTTACTCATGTTCATTTGGGGCACTGAGAAGAAATTTCACAACTGCGTCGTTGAATGTTTGTGTTGGTCGATAAAAAGTGTGCTTCCGGAAGGTCGTAATTATTCTCGGTCTTGAGGGCGTGGATTTTTTGTTACAAACACCATATCAGCTGAGTGGAGAAGACGGCTGTGCGTCAGAGATGCTATCTTTGAAGGACAACGTCAAGCTGAAATGTGTAGTCAGTATTTCTTCTTGACTCTGCTTGCTAGGTGAGTAGACATGCGTATATGTATACGTATTCAAACTCTGAATGTGGTCGGGGATAGTTAAAGTTTGGGCAGTGTAAAAAAGCAGCAGCTTGGGAGAATCTGTCGAAAAAGGAACTTACCGGAGTTCTTCAAATCTTATCGTATTCCGTCGACGTAATGAACAGTAAAATACTAACAATACGTAAAAGTTGGGTGAGCGATAATAACCGGAACACATTGAAGAAGCCAGCGGAAGTGGCATTAGCAGATCAGAACCAATTCAGATTCTGCTTGTTTCATGGCCAGGATCCTACCTCAGCGCCCTACTGCGGTTTGCGAATCAACTGAAACCTCAAAACACAGAGTCTGTTCAAAGTCCTAATCACTAGGTTGGACCCGTTGGCGTGACATTTCGTGAAATAAGTTGCCAGACCATTTCTGTTCCAAACCGAAGCCTCAGGTAATCGTAGTTATCTAACACGTGGGTCCCCAAACGGGACAATAAAACTTCCCCTTCGAAAACTCTGATTTCCATGTTTTCTTTCCATAGTACGTGACAGATCAAAGGAATTATCCCCCGGTTTCAGCCCATTTTACATCAGTCCTGAGTTTCAAAGACACCCAATCTCACAACCTTTCAAGTTTTTTTCCTCAATTTGCATGTATTTACTTGTGAGAGAGTGACATTAGTAACTGATAAACAAAGCCATACAGTCAGTTTGACGCTAGCATCCAGGTAAGACCAGTAACAACAGAAGTCCATCTAAAATTATCTCGAGCATCCCGACAGTCGTTACATCCAACCTCATTCAGTTTAACTGAAGTGTACAGCCCGAAAAAGAGGAAACTGGCAGTGGGCTGTCCAGTAATCCTTTTTCTGAAGTAAAATCGCACTTTGAAAACAAAGCAAACATCTTCATTTTTAAAAAGTTTGAAAACACAAACGCTACATTTGTTACCACGAACGTCATATTTTTTATGCACAAGGTCAAGTGATGGCAGGGTTCCAAGGCCGGTCAAGTTCTTAGACAGGCGTAATCAGTGTTGGGTATTGCCTGAAATATTTTTTTTCAGCTATTGTGGGTGAGTGAGGGTTACACCTACTTTACGTGACGTCGAACCATTCTATTCCATAGTAATTGATTTGGAGACTCCTGTTGAACATCTTCCATAAATTTTAGTGATCTAAGACGAGTGGACTAACGGGTAGAGCTTAAGTGAGATCTTCGGGTTCCGCTTCCCACCTTACAAATAAACCGCTTTCCTGATGACCCTTTTTAAATGAGAATTGTTCACCACCGCAGGACACGAAAGAACCAAAGAACTGGCGATAGCCAACGGTCAGTCAATTTTAACTCCAGCCTCAGGCTGCCTTAAGCGTAATCATGGGAGATGGCCGGTATTGGATTACGGTCATGCAATCGAGGATTGTTTCACCTAGCCAATCAACGTCCTTACTCTGGAGTGGTTTGTAGAACGGACAGAGGTAGAGGTGTATTCTCTCTCTCCATTCAACTGAGCCATAACTTAGTCGAAACCAGAACAACACTCTGGGGCATAGCTCCATCTGAGGTCACTTTTCAACGAGGAGACAGATTGCTAGATCAACTGAGCTGGTGTCGTATATGTCTTCAGGTCCTATTGCTCCCTGGAATATTACAGTCGGATATACGCATGTTTCCCCTTCGTTAAATCGTAGTACAGAAGGATAGCACGGTGCATCTTGACGGCAGGACTCGAAACTCTATTTGTTTGACTCTGGAGTTTCCTCCTGGGTACTTTCGGCTGTGTTACTTATCGATTTGCTTGCAATCAATGACATCCGTTTGCCTCTTTGATTATGGATCGTCGACATGACTGCAAGTCTACAACACTCGACCCTCCCTTGGATTCTTCCCGCCATGAGTACCATTAGATTATAAGGAGAGGTAATCTCTCGTTAGATTCCTCGGTGTTGAAGCATCCCTTGAAACCTCCATGATTCGAAACATGGACCCTGATTGGTGATTACTTCCTCAGGTATCCCGTGATGACCACGTGATGACATTTTAGTTGAAGGTGACTCTTACTGTTTTTGGCGGTTTGATTTATGTTCGCAACCTGTCAGACAGCCATGACAACGATGAAGTTTTTTTTTCGTTTGGACCAAAATATCCATCCCCATACTTGTCCCGGAGGTCGGTTGTGATTGGTTACAACGAAGGTTGTCAGGCCGTTCAGATTCGTGAAAATAACCCCAGAATGCCCGGAACCTAGTGAGACCCTAAAACTCCACCAAAATCTCAATAGGAAAGCCGGAAAGCATCCGGACCAGTCACTCACTCAATCAATTGAGCAAAAGCCGATGAGTATTCAGGCGCACCACAGAAGCACGACCGACTATGATGAGTGTTCAGACATTTCGTAGAAGCACGGTCGATTTTGATGGGTTTCCACCAAACGCCGATCAGACAGCCTGTATCAATGTCAAAAGTGCCCTTTAAACAGCGCGAGGCCGTTTTAACTTTTGCACTCACTTGTTGCATTGAAGCTGTTGCTTCCTTTATTAGCGGGCCTTTTTCCGGCACTAAGGCAGGGCAGCGGGGACAGAAGTCAGATATAACAACAATGCTTGACTCTCCGTTTTTTGTGCTGTTGGCAATGAGGACAGATACTACTCTTCGACGTCTCGACAAGGTTGCACTCAAAGTACAAGACTTCCTCAGACCTCATCAACACAGTCGTTGCCGATGTGCTCTTGGTCATGCATCAACCGCAGCAATTCATCGACACACATGGTGCTTTCCCAGTTTCCAGGCCGTTTCGAATGTTCACTTTGGCCATCCGTGTTCCATTCTCCAGAGCTAATCCACTTGACACTTTACGAAGTGCGCGCAGCTCAGGCGAGGTCATTTGGAGCTTTCATTTAGTCTTCGGGTGTTTGGTTAGTTCTTGATAGTTCGTGACCCGTTGACCGAGCAGTGTAACCGCCTTTACAGGTAACGCCTCATTTGGAAATTCTCCGTGACACATGCCAGAGTACACGATAATTAGGACAAAGTGTGCAAGAAAGTTGGCCACTGACATGCTGCATGGTAAAGATATAATCTTGAAACGCTAGTGATCTTCTGCCTAGTCATCTTCGAGGGTATTTGGCTGGCACCAATCACCAACCACCACAGTGAACTGTGGCATCAATGTAGGCCCAAGCCATTGTGAGGCACTCTTTCCCCGTTATTGCACACTCCCTTCCGCTGCTCAAAGTAACCGGTTTGCACGCTTCATTATTCAGAACGGCTGGGGGGGATCGCTCCAGTCACAGTGTCACCGGCGTCGACAGACATGGTAAACATCTCGTTAGGCTTTCCTAATCGGCAACACAGAAGAAGCATAAGAACTTTGCGTGTTCTGTATGGTGCCTTTTTCCCAGCAGTTCGGTCACTTGTGTGCGAAATTCTAGTGTGAGCTTCTGTGATATCATTTTCTACACCGGGCTGCAGGTAAATTCGGGATGAAGTACTATCACGTGCTGCATCCATTTACAAAATCCATAGTCATTTCCGGGGCCTCGAGAAGACGCCCTTCACACATTTCCTAGAGTCAGCTGTGACAGTCAGGCACATGGTTCACAGTAACTGTTCGACTAGCGTTACTTTGTTTATACTAATCAGATGCGTGGATGATACACTATTCTGTAGACAAGTACAAGCGTCCAACCTCCCTTACCGATTGACTCCAATTATAGTTTTTTTTCACTCCATTGACCAATAAAATTGCGTGGGTTGTTCCGCCTTTGCCTACCCTGGCAGTGACAGTCCGACATCCCCAAAAGCACATAGTGGATTCCCGCCCACCGACCGCAAACTCTCACTCTGTCATATCGCCTTGCTTATGGTCGACGCCCCTTATCAGCAACCGCTATCTGTAGTGGCCCGTCAGTTTTTTGTTCCAATCCAAGGTACAAATGGCCTATCGAATTTTGATAGGGAATAACCGAGGTGGTGATCAAGTGGCTAGCTTCGGCTTGTCTGTGACAGAGATTTTAAGCGGATTTCCTTGTGTTCTGTTGCTACTGCTGTCGCAGTGAAGCATCGGCGTTGAACACTGATGTCATGCTTTTGATGATGATGATGATGTTGGTGATGATGATGATGGTGATGATGATGATGACGATGCTGATGATGATGATGATGTTGATGATGATGATGATGTTGGTGATGATGATGATGACGACGATGATGATGATGATGACAATGATGATGATGATGATGTTGGTGATGATGATGATGGTGATGATGATGATGACGATGCTGATGATGATGATGATGTTGATGATGATGATGATGACGACGATGATGATGATGATGCGGATGATGATGATGATGACGATGCTGATGATGATGATGATGTTGGTGATGATGATGATGATGAAGATGATGATGCAGATGATGATGATGAAGATGATGATGATGATGCGGATGATGATGACGATGATGATGGTGATGATGATGATGACGATGATGATGATGATGACGACGATGATGATGATGATGCAGATGATGATGATGATGACCATGATGATGATGATGATTATGATGATGATGATGATAATAATGATGATGATGATGATGCGGATGATGATGATGATGAAGATGATGATGATGATGATAATAATGATGATGATGATGATAATAATGATGATGATGATGATGAAGATGATGATGCAGATGATGATGATGATGCGGATGATGATGACGATGATGATGGTGATGATGATGAGGATGATGATGATGATGACGATGCTGATGATGATGATGATGACGACGATGATGATGATGATGACAGTGATGATGATGATGAGGAGGAGGAGGAGGATGACTGCTGCCGCCTCTACTTTTCCTAATCTGTTCGCAGACACAGCCTTTGCTATCCGCTGCACGAACGCCACGCTCCATATAGGTTTACATTCTACATGCGACTGCAGCGCCTACTAAAGTTTGCGGGCTGTTTATAAACCGTTCACAGAGTAATCGCATTCTTGTGGCTGAAGTTGCCACAGAAGTGTTCACAAGACAGTTTTTGCAGTGGGTGGATTATATTCTGTATAGGAGCAACTGTTCAGTACGGGAAACCACTACTGAAAGTTCTTCGACAGCTGATGACCTGATCATCCCCAAGAAGGTTGAAAACAGTCAAGGGCTATCGAACAGCTGTCAGCAACCTTATGAGTAGTTTTCTGTGATATCTCTAATATCGTACCAACTGAAATACGAGGTGCAGCACATTCAGTTGAAGAATATCACATTCCTGAAGACACCATGAGTTGATGATGTCTCCTCGTATCGTGACGAAACGTTTGCAAGTCAGTTGCCAAGCTCACTGAACAGATCAACAGCCACCTGGTCAAAAACGAACAAATTAGCCGTTGCCAACAGCGATATACGATAAACGGATAAAAGCTCAATGGCTGAGCGGCGATTGCCCGGGAAAGGTTAATTATTCGGAGGCTATCGCACTTGACCGAATATGCCTCCAATGTGGTAACGTTTCCAGTCTCACTCCAGTTCCTAGGAAATTCAAGAAAGATCAGGTGTTATAAGGAGAAGTTCGCGTGAACTGAAAGATGAATGTGGGGACGGACTCGAACCGTAGACTGAATGAGCTACAGAGGACAACCTCGCACCATCATACTCATGCATCCGAGTCCCACAGCTGAATTGCAACATGTCTCTTTATTTCAGGATCTGAAAACCCCTTTCTAACGAAAGCCAGATGGCTGGAACAGCGTTTCACGTACTACATCAACACACATGACTATACTGACATCTGTGAGGTTTCAGCAGACGATTTGCACCTAGTTGAGTTTGCACCATCGACTTCTTGGATGTCTTTTGGTTAAGGCTAAGAACCATGTTGAATTTCCTCTGGAGGCATTAAATCCCCAGTTCTTCCCCAGATATTTCATTTTTCTTCTGTGGTCTTAGAACAAATGTGAAATAAATGTGATCTCCCCCCCTTGTTGTCCATCTGACCTTGAGGCTTTTTGACGTTTCCGATGTTTGCTGCTCCTTCCTTGGAGTGCGGATTTTGAAACACTTTATTCTAGTTCATTTGACTTTGGAAATACGAAGACCCAATTTATGAAGACGAAGTGGTAACATCTCACGAATCTACTTGTTCAACTATTACGAACTCCCAAACGTCTTCTGGTGCCTGCAGACACAGCCGCTGTATGAAGCAGGACGAGGGATCCCGTGATAGGTTCATATCCATCTTTAATCCTGTAACGCAAGAATTAGTTCTTCTTTAGGTTTTGCATGCCACTGCATGTGACATCCTCAGATTTTCAATCTAGCTAACGATCGATATTTTTCGAGGCTTCTGTGATCACTACTCACTGTAATGAGACGAAAGCTATGCTTTCCTTCACGTTTCAAGTTTCAAGTAATATATGCATTCCCCCGCCCGGGAGGTCCATAAACAGTCTTGGGATGTCACAGTCGTTTGCTGAAATATTTTCGCTAAAACTCACTATGTAGACCGCAGCGTCCGAGATAAAATATATTTTTCTAGTTAGTTCCTTGCACACACACAACGCTAAATTGGAGTACTACAACTAATCGACAGACAGGTATCGCGTAATTTGAGATTCATGCCTGATTGGCTCTTTTTCGTCCGCAAACTGAATTATATAGGAAGGAATGAGAATTAGGTTGGGGAGAGAGGCGAACCTCGATAAAGATGTTCACAAAGGTGTCTGATTGAGTGACTGCTCGGTTGATCGAAACAGGCTAGATCAGAAAAATCGACGGTGAGAGGAGCGTGATTCCCCTAATGCAATGCATGTTTCAGTGGGTTACCTACTGAAATAGTGAAAAACTAGTCCCACATTTCCTGTCTGCGGACACGTTAACATATATATATATACATATATATAAAGTGAACCTTTCTGTGGACCTGGAGTAATAAAAACAGTCCCTGCAAACGTGTCCGTTCATTCGGCCGACACACTCACTCACTCATTCAGTTGAGCATTGCTACGGTACCAAACTTTCAGTGCTCACCTTTGCCAGAATTGAACTGGTCATGGATGCTTTTTCCCCCTTTGAGTTGGACACAAGTTGATGGCGTGGTTGCTCGGATCCATTTTCGGGCTGGCATTCTGACTTTGGTCTTGAACAAACCGGTAGTACGCTTGGAAAAGACACCAGCTGATTGACTTAACAGTTTGGCTATCTTATTTGGATGTTTAACTAGGTCTCATAATAATGCATTCGACCATACCATCTCACTGATTGAAAAAGGGACGGATGTCGAAATTGTGTCTGCACTCTGTCGAACCTAAGATGTAGACAGACTAAGATGTAGGCAGATTGAAGGAGTGGGGTGGGCTGAGCAAGTCTACTGTGAAAAGCGCTCAGTAAGATGAGGCCACTATCTTCCAGCTTACGAATGGCTTTGCATAGCACGGGCTGACTTGTACAAAAGGAAAAATGATCGAACAAGCTTGCCAACTTTCTATTCTCTACAGATGGAACGTGAGCAGTGGTCAATTGGGATAGAACACGCTCGATTAACAAACAGCGTGACTGACCCGTCCAACGTTGCTGCGTTTGACCAGACATTCCACCCGAAGCCGATATCGCAAACCCAGATGCGCGTGACCACGAGCTATGTTCTAGCAAGACTGTTTTGGGAAGAGTACAAACTGGAGGCCAATCAGCCGACTGAAATAAGCGAAGACGTACCGCGTTATGTCGCATAAGATTACGGAATGGCGTGACGCAGTACTCATAATCTCCATAGGCATTTTATGAAGTTGACGATAGACAACAGCGCTGATTCATGAGATGTTGCTGCCCCCGAAGACCCCGTTACCGATGAGATCGACGGGTTACTAACCTTCAACGTGACTTGACTTCTCCGAATACGCACAGTGCTCCACCCGACACCCACCAGAACCACTTCGTACAACAGGTCAGACGTATATTCCTATGCAATACGAACCTTGGATGAATAAGTGAGAACCGTATAGTACTGTCAGTATGAATACGGTTTACATTCCGCTTGTCGTCAAATTTAGCCAATAAGGACCTGAGGACAGCTTTTTATGTCCAAACCAGTCAACTTCTGGCCCAAAGAAAAAGAACTTGCTGGAATGCATCGCGAACATGAGGGTGGAGTGATTTTGGGGTAGAGCGATGTTTTAGGTACTGGTATGGGAAATTTTATGCTCTGACACTGCTGTGAGCACGTACGCTGTGGATGGCAATAGGAAGACGTATGCTGGTTGAATCCCTTGCATCCAATCTAGCCTACTGGCTTGACAGCTTGGTCCATATAGCAGACACGCCACCGCTCAAACAGCAAACAAGTTCCACCCTGACTTGATACAACTGGACTTCAAGTTAAAACATGACCTTGAGGGAGGTAAGGGGGCCTCTCAAGCTGTGGTAATTTTCTCATGGAATTGGCAGGAGGCCACATGAAGTGTTAATGTCCGGCTGAGAACAATCTTGAGCGATAGAAGGAAGACTGCTGGCCGAGTCGATTACTCTGTCTACCGATGTCGGTGGGAAACAAGAAAAATATGTAGGCATATGCCTGGTGGATATGTCGTGGACAGAAGGCCAGGTATTTGTTCAAACCAACAAGTCTTCAGCACCCCATTACACCTATGATCAGAGAAAACAGCGCGGCATTCTAATTAATTATTGATGAGTTATGCCCCCTCCCCCAAGGAGAAACATCTCTAGAAACATCTCTACAGAGAGAACACTTTCCAGGACAGTCCAAGTCGAGTATTCCCTGTAGAGTTCCGCAGGATTTCCTACGTCGTGAGATGTGTGCCACATGTCTGGAATACCCACGACATCGTTCTGCAAGGAATGAATTTACAGCCAAAGCAGGGCCATCAAACTCACGATCCCCAGAAGGTACGCCGGAGAAGTCACATGTTTCGATGGTCGGGCGGCAATTTTGAAAGGCCTAATTCTGCGCGTACCCCGTCGGTTCATATACTACTCAAAGGTTACTGATGAAATATATTCAGCTGCAAACTACCGTGAAATTAATAAGAGACCCAAATGAACCTCTCGTTTAGGAGTAAGGTGCTCCGTCGAGGTCGTGTACTGCGATGTGTCCACTTGAAACATGGGGCAGATTTTGTGCAGCAAAATTAGCTTAAGAACATCACAAAAGAGGGATTTGGCTGGAATTCCGTTGAGTCTCCTGTTAAAACCAACCTAGTGTGCGAATGAGTGCAGTTCGCCGGATGCGTACAAGCTGATGATCAAGTAAAGCACAAGGTAGACGGGAACTCGGTGAGTGCGTCTTCCTGGTGCGTCCGAAGAATAAAACTGGTACTGGGCTGCTGGACAGTTTCCATGTTCTGTTCTACTCAGAAGCTATTCAAAATAGCCAGACAGATCCATGGTAAAATTTCGAACTTAATCCTTGATGCCCAAGCATTAGCACTTTGCATCACAAGATACAGCATCCAGGGTGAGCTCAGCCCTTACAATGGTGCTTCTTTGGGTCACCAGTCCGAACATTGGTGCAGTTTGCAGTTCTTTATCGTAGAATATCTGTGTATTACTTGCTGGTACTCATCGAAGATTTTGTGGATCACTGTGGACATTAATCGACGAGTAGCAACTGCTGGCAACCATCTGTCCCATGACAATGAGCGCAAAGAAAAAGGAAGGATGGTGAGCTGATGCAGCAGAATCCCACGTCTTTGGGGGAAACGATAGTGAGCAGGGTACTCGCACATCCGTACAATGGTACAATGAATATAACCGAGCGAGACACTAACAGGATGATTTATCGAGTATCACCTGATGACAATATAATCCCTAGGCTCAAGTGGCTAGAGCGAGAATTTACTGACCGGAAGGTCCGTGGTTCGAACCCGACCTCTGTCTCTCGACTTCCTCTGTCTAGGTTTGGGCAACCTGGAAGTAGCCCAGCCCTCGTGTTACCTTTGGGTGGCATGGCAGCTAGGCACCGAAAGAGTGTTAGAGCTGAGCGATTTTTTTCAACATAATCCCAGCATGCAACAACAGAAAGAAGCCAGCTTGGAAGTAGAAACGGACTACCTGCTATTCATTAGGATCGGTTATATATCACGCCCCATATGAGTATTCTGTCAGGACCGTGGAACATCTTCGGACTCAGCTGATAGACAGGATGGTCGAATTCCATCAGCACCGTTTTTACCAGTTCCTTATACCGCCTGTTCAATTAACACCAGTTCAGTACTTTCCGTTGTGATGTGATGTAGTCGATTATTAACAGGGAAGACGCTGGAAACCCCATTGACTTTTAGCTAGAGACCCGAAGGTGCCCGAAGGTGTTTCGGAGTGGTCCCGCTCAATCTGGATTGTGTCTGAATGACTTTGTTTCTCTCAACAGTTTGTTTGCCCCATATATTTTACATCAAAATACTCTTCCGAAGACAATTTTAACTCTTTTTTTGTAATGTAACATTGCTGGCGAAAGTGAGTAAGCGGCAAAGTAATATTAACTTTTCGCAAAGGAAACTGCTCACAAGATTGCTGAAAACGCTTCAATAGCCCACGACCGGTTTCGGCCTTCCAGTTCGGGCTCATCAGGTAGGCGCAGTCCCCGAGTTTCCGTCAACCTTATGTTTTACTTGAACCCAAAACGCACAAAATTCGGTTATCACACTCATCCGCATATAAACTTTATTAGAAGGCTTATTATATGTTTTGTAGGGCAAACTGAATAGTCTGTTTCAAGTGAAGTCCAAAAAACCCTAGTCCAATAGGAATATTTCCAACAAAAGATGAAAATAGCACAGCAAGGCTCCCAAAATTAGAAACTGCGACCAGCTGGCTGTCATAATCTGAAAAAATGAGCAAATCAGAATACTGGGTCTTGAATATTGACTCGATGAAGAAGACATCTACTGGCTGTCACTGAAGAAGACATGCAACTATAGCAACTCAGGTACTATTCTTGTATCACAGTTTGGGCACACAAGGTGGCATTTTTGAGCGAATTTCCAGTCTGACTTAGAGTTTTGTAGTGGTGGGGAGATCCGGTGACCCTCCACTTCACTCTCGAGGTTGTGTAGCGTCGGTATCCGTGGATGGACGTTCCACATCCAATTACTACGAACATGTTGAGTTTCATGGCCAGCCTGCCTCATCAAAGTTCTCACAGCGTTCACGCAAGGGAAGAGAGCTTATGGTGCGGGAACTGTGCTTCCCACTTGCACGATCAACTGACATTACGAAACGAGCAGTCAGCACACGGCTTAGAGTAGTCTATAGCCCAGGAACAATTGAGAGCAGTCACGACAAATTCAAACCGACTGACTTAGATTAGCCAACCTGCACCGCCACAAGCCGTGTCATTTGCTCAGCTAGAGGAAGAAGCATGAGGCAACGACGTATCCGGTGTGGGAGGGGCGAGGCTATGGATGACAGTGGAACCATCCAGTCCACTGCCGATCAAATCGCCTTTTAGACACCGTCACAAACGGCCAATCTTGTCGGGTTTACACCTCGAAGATTATTCTTGTGTGAATGTCTGAACAAAATTGCTAAATAAACTTGGTAAACAATTGGTAGTTTTTATTTGGGCAACTTTAATGCTTTTGACACAAAAGCTTCATCAGGCCAAGTGAACACCAGGTCTGCTTATAAGGCAGACGGGGCACCAATCAGGAAGTCCTCTTCAGATTATCACAATAGGTCAGTGGTGAGTGTCAATTAATGGCTCTTGTCGACTTGTGTGGTTCCCAAAATCTTGAATTGATGGGTTGGAGGAGTTCTTCTGAAACGGTGACTCGGTTCCAAACTTCTTCCATAAATAAACTGTTTGCTGTAGCATTTTGGCCACCCAGTTCTAGTGCAAAATTTTGCCCTATCAGTTTAGTTAGTTATGAATTTGCTGACCAACTTTTTCGAACAAAAATTTTGCATATCCTCCTGATACTTTGTTTTCAGGACGTCAGCCGGCTGACGGGGTTTGATATAAGTGTAAAAATTTACCGGCGTTTGAAATACAGTAGTCCAACGGGATGAAGTCGATCGGAATGTTGATAGGGCGATGGCCTGTACCAGTGCATTCACGAATAATTTCTACAGATCGAGTAGAACTCTACCCCTTCGTGTTCGCTTGATCAGTACGGAGGCATTCCACTCATTCATAAATCAATGAAAAACCGTAAAACTCGCCCCGAGAACAAGAAATATAGCATCTCCACGGCACACATTACTCATGAGGTTGCTGAAAACTCTTCGACGGGCTCACCAGGTGGACGCAGTCCCCGAGTTTCCGCCAACCTTATGTTCCACTTGAACCCAAATTGTACACATTTGGCGAAATACACTCAACTGCTCATTGATTTGCTTTTTAAGGAAGACACAAATGAAACCCAACAGAGTCTCTCGTTTATGCCATTCTTCAGCTGGCTGTGCTGCACAAAAGCCGTCTCAGGTTCCAGTTGGGACGATGACTGAGATATTGCAGCATAGCAGGACACACTGTTAGACGAGAGATTCAAGTGAGTCTCTCGTCAACATCATTTCGGCTCATGTGGTGCATCAAGTTGACGGAAACTCGAAGACAACGCTTACCTAGTGAGCCCCAAGGAGAAGAAAACAGACTGTAGAATCTTGCAGAGTCTTCAGCGACCGTATACGCACCGTGTTTCTTTGGGAGAATGTACTGTGATATCTCGAATATCGTCCCAACTAAAATATGAGGCGGCCTCTGTTGTAGATTCGGTCGGGATTCGGTCTATTCTTTGTTAAAAACACAAATGAAGAGTAACTGGCGACAACATGTAGGAGTTTTTGTTGTTCAAAATAGCATTTTGTGAGCAAAATACGATTCACAACTTTGTGTAGCTAGAAATCTTGCTGTTTCAATTGAAACGTTGTATTGGGGCTGGAAGGCTCCCTTTTCTGCCTGCTAGATTAGGTATCGTGTTATATTATACATCGGTATGTTCATTTTGAGGTGAAATCGATAGAGAATCACGTGTTCCTGGACCAAAAGATGGGTATAAATATGCACGGTCAACATCATTGTGGCTGTATGGAAGGTAGGACACAAACCAGCACAGGTGAGCACATCGCGAAAGTTCATATAAGTGAAGTCTACGGGACTCTTTCAATCAGACACAGATGTTGGTCAGATCACCTGAAGCAATTTAATCTCCTGGCAACAAATGAAACTAAGGTGTACAAGAAGCGAAAACACCTCTTGTTAAGTAACTCATGGCATATCAGATAACATCAAGTTGTGTGTGACATCCACGCGCAAACATAATCCCACCTCTAGACAGGATTTTATCCTGTGAAAAGTAAATCTGTGCTGAGAAAGCTAGAAACACTATACAGCCGTTTGCTCTTTGATAGGAGTCGTCAGATGTGTACACCTTGAAATTCTGTGAAGGAAGTTGGCTGGCCAGCTTGAGGCCCCATCCTTCAATCCTTCATGTTCACGCCGGTTCACCAGGTGTTGATAGACTCCATCAGTAACGATTTCTCAGAGGGAGGTCACTTGTGACTTGTGGACTTTTGGCCTCCAAATCGTCTTTAGCAGACAGCCGGTCGTATATCCGGGTGATGAAGAGACCCTGTGATGTTGTCGATGTGCATAGTCGGAACTCCACAGGAGGATGCTTCGTGAAAGTTCAGCGAATAAAGTGAATACTATCAAGAGATAACAATGTATCGGCTGAAAGAAGCTTAATGCACAATATCGGCATCTTCCGTTTAGAATCCCTGGATTCAGATACCTCTGAGTGCCTTCCCGGTGGTTTTGCAATGTTATACCCAAAGCACGTACTTCAAGGAACTGATCGAAGTTACTTTTAACTCGAGGTGACCTCTGGTTAGGTGGGGGTGACGACGTGCACAGCAGGTTAACCATTTTACTGCTGTCTGTTCCTCGGTGAGAAAAAAATGCTATAGAAAGCCCTGAAAATCCTCAAAATCACTAGAATCACTTTATGCTAAACTCTCAATAGTATCTGTTGGGGGTGATCACTTTCTGGAGAGTAGTTTCCTGTAAAAATCAAATAAAGGGCTGTAATTTTCCCCACGGACGTCTCTTCGGTTCATCTGCTATGCCGAACGGTGTGCAGTGAATGTTAGCTAAACTGCGAAGCTCCAGGATTTGAGATTCCTGGATCCTTCCCAGGCCCTTTGTCAACTGCCAAAACATATTAGATTGCTTTGCTCAGATGGATCCCCAATATCTTTGAGTATGAAGTCGTTTGACTAATTAAAAAGTAATAAGGCTCAGTCCGAAAACACTGATGTTGTGCTGTCGATTATTATGGTGACTCTCGTTGGAAGGTCAACGAATTCGAGCGGTTTGAACATCGTGCGTCTACGGATGACCCATTGTTGAAGACTGATTACGTACCCCCACGGTGCATAGTTTGCGTGGGTTGGCGTCCCCCATCAGTCTTGGACTAAGCTTGTTTCACAGTCATATGTGTTGACGATTCGTCTGGATTGCACCGCAGCAAGATTCTACCCTATAAGCAGAGCTGCGCTAGGCTAAAATGCCATAAAAACCAGAAAACCTGTTTTCCCTTAAAGTGTGCACCTCCCGAATCTGTAAAGGGACGCCAACCCACAGCAGTTGAATACTGTATCTTCCGGTTACGAGCGGCCGATCATTAAAGCGATTAGCCTCTAGTCAAACGATACAGCACTCCTAAATGTACATCATACAGTTCCTGTAACCCCATCCGATGTTGGTATTTTAATGGCCGTCGATACAAAATGCCTCTTCTAATCGAATAACACACAAGAACTTCCATGAAAACCTATGGAAGAGCAAACACCAATTATCGGTGACGAAATTTCATCCAATGAATTTAATGAAAGTTCCCGACACTAGTCGCTGTCACGGTTGAGCCTGTGTGTTATGGCTGACTGAAACTGCATTTAGTGTATTCGTATGCGAGCCTGAAAATCGCTTGAACCGGAGTTCATCCCAGCGGAAGCTACAGTAAGTGGTTTTCACACTCCCACGTCATATTTCGTTAACCTAGTACATCTTCCGAGTGGGTAATTTACATCTCCAGATGCTGAGAAAACACCGGATTACGCCAAGCACTATCTGGTTATTTTGCGAAAAGCAGACGACGTACTAAAGTACGTGCCAATTAACAAAACGTGTGTGAGAACCGTTTTTCCCTGGACACAGTCTATCTAATGCAGCGCTATCGATTAGTATGAATGTCTACTTATCGATCCGCTCGACCATTGCACATTGCACTAGTGCTACCGCCATGTGATTAGGCGTACAGTGTGTGACTCATACCCCAGTGTGTTCACATGAACACGCCAAGACAGGCCGACGATAGACAAAATGACAAGCGGGATGTGACTGGTCAAGATGGATGACACTAAAGCAAAACAAGCAGGCAGTCCTTCTTTTGTGGGGTACAGTGACAAGTGAATGAGAGCATCTTCACAATTGTTGGGAGAAGCTGTGCCTCAGATGGCGACATGTCTCATCTCTAAACAGGGCGAAGCCTCGAAGATATTTCCTTGACAGTAGGCTTTAGAGGGAAAGAAAAGCCAGCTGTGCTTACCTGATGAGCCCCAAGAAAGAAGAAACTTGTAGTGGGCCGTCGAAGAGTTTCAGAAACCGCATAGGTAGTGAGTCCCGTCAGAACAATATTCTATGACATCTTGTAAGTCGTAAAAACTGCAACATGAGACCTTTGTGCGACACATTCGGTTGAAGTGTAGCACAAAAAATGAGGTACTCAGCTGAGGCGTAGTTGAGTCTCCTGGTAAAGTCAACTTACTTAATTTGTAAATGAGGGTATTTCGCCGCTATTTTCGAGTCAGTTCTTAGCGCGCATGCGGTTCGTGTGCTATTAAGGAAATTGTTCATTTTGACAATCTTCATTGAAAAGGCCATATGTTAGGAGGAGCATCCAATGATATAAACTAAAAACGACGGTTTGGTACATGTAACAGCTGTAATAAGTGTATGAATGTGGATATGATCTGATCTCTGGTCGGCTCCAAAGCTCAGATGGTCACATGACCTCTTTGAACCATAATGCATTAACCGGGATAGTGAACAGCATGTGCCAGTGAGTTAGTCAACACTGACCGTCACAATGACCTGTTAAGGCGCTACCTAGTGCGTACACAAAACATCGGTAACTGGAATGTGACAAAAATGTCAGGCATTCGACCCCCAGATGATCATTCTCATCTGAACGTTGGGAAACAATCATCTTGAAAGACTCCAATCTAGGACTCAAAACCTGAAACCATGATATGCTGAACGTTACTAACTTAGCCAACACGTTGTGGTTGGCACACTACTCCAACATTTACTAAGCCTGTTGTTTTGCCTTTTGTTTTTCAGTCGGTTTTTGAAAAGGATGGAACACCAACTACCCAAAGCTCACTAGAAGGAGGTATGGCCTACGCTATTTGAACCGGGGGATCTCGAGGGGCCCATTTGCACGGCAGACAAATATTTCGCGTAAAGATGTTCAGAACGTAACTAATGATAGACAGCTGTTGATGATTGGGTAAGGTGTCCCGTCAAGAAAATTAGAGAAACTAATTCAACTCCAAAGACAACATGCTACGGTTGGCCAGCACACAAACTAACGGTATGAGATGCCAAAGAGATTTCTACACAATCTTCCGTCAGAGCGCTTCGGGAACCACTCTCATGCGTAGAGAAAAACAGCATTGAAGTAAGACATTTCGTAGCCGGAACTCGGGATCGATGGAAGCGGAAAAGCACCGAAAAGTTCGACAGTTGGCTTCATCTCGAGGACTATCGATTTCAACGGTATTGTATGGTCCATGTGGTTAAACCAAACGCAGGTCTTTCTGATTTAGTGTTTAACTGGTTGGAGGTTTGGTTGCCGGGTCGGTTGTCAGTGTGAGGTGTGTGTGTGTGTGTGTGTGAGGTGTGTGTGATAAGACACTCGCAGCCTATTGTTGGTTTTGCTCTTGTTGGAGCTTATCAGTCAGACACAAGCCGCGGCGTCTGAAAAAATCAGTCCCTAACTAGAGAGACCATTTAGTCGGGAGTTCCCATTTGGGTTCCTATACAGAGTAGACTAAAAGTCGTCAAATTGCGGCACCTCTGGGTCATATTTACTGGGACTGAAGCCCCACTAGAGTCCTCATATTCTATCCCATATGAGCGTTCGTCCACAGTCTATACGCTGGAAAATATGTGGAAGAATTTCACTATGAAAATAAACACATCCACTCACCAGTTGCAGCTCTGAAATGCGTTATCTTGTCAACCGGTTTTTGTTAAACGTAGAAGTTTACAGTAAGTGTAGGGACTACACATACCACCGGTGACCGTTCTGAGATGATTAGTCACGGACGTTTGACATCAGATCGATATACCGACCGATCAACAGATAGATAGATAGATAGATAGATAGTGGACCTGAGTTTTGAATTCGTATTAATATGTGCGTGTTTGCCTCCAGTTATTGTCTGTCTGCGTGATCTTCCAGTCAAAAACCTGAGATGGGGTGCTGAAAGATGTCAGCAAGGATACGTTCACACATGTTGGAGAAAGAGAATGAACTTCCATTAGAGACACGCCAAACAATATTTTGAAGTTATATAGGGACAATACGTGAAGTTAGTTTTGGACCTCGCCTAAGAAACCTGAGGTAATTCCTAAGCATACTAGAGACTATCTAACGCGAGACCACGGAATACAAAAACCTGGCAGTTTTCTGAGTCATAACACACCATGTTTTCAAAAAACTAGTTTGCTATGGCAGCTCAGTGTAATATGTGGAGAACGAGTACGCAGTTGGTAGCCAGAAATCGACTTTCATGGGTGGCACTGTTGGTAGTGTGGAGAGATTTGGGGGTTTTATTGATGATTTCGTCCTGTGGGTAAAGTCACTCTTTGCCGAGAAGCGTAGAAGCATTGCACAGCTGTTCCATCCTTACTGGGGTTCACCAGCAGGGTACGCCTCTTAAAGCTGCAGGGAGTCTAGAATATGTGACCTCCCAGCTAATAGTTTGAACACTTAGGTTTTCACCCACTACCGGCTGATCAGCCGTTTCGTACCTCCCACCTAGGCAGGATGGCATACTGTTAGTCACACTGCTGAGCAGCCGCCCCTAGTCGAACCGTCAATTGTTCAAACTACTAGCCTGGAGGGCGCGGGTTCGAGGCTTCCTGCATTTTCGTGAGATGCACGCTGCTGATGATTCCCAATAGGGATGAAACAGTTTTACAATCCATTTTGGCTTTTCGGCATAGATTGGCTTCAATTACAGGACGAAATCTCCAGGGAATATCATTTTAAGTAGTCTAGAATTGCCAAAATGCTATGTGATTTTTCTTCAGGACATGGAGATCGTTTGCCAGTCAAGTTTCTTACATGTAAAAGTTATGTCAGAGCAGAGAGAGAAAATTTTGACCTGCTTAACTAGACTAGTCTGTCCGTATAGTGTAGTATAGTATAGTATAGTATAGTATAGTGGGTGGAAAAACGACATCTGAAAGCGCCCGTTCACAGGGTATATCGAAACCCGTCCTTTTGGAGCTCGGCCTCTTTGAAAGCGGGACAAGCAATTTAGAGGATACAGCTATCCCTTGATAAATCTATGAAAGGAGATATAACGTTCATAGTTCTTACATGAACACTGAAATCTGCCAGAACAAGACGGCTCCAGTAAAATATCGCCCAGACTAACCTCTAAGAGCTCCAGGGTAGCTGGATAAGAGGCACTTAAATGGTCTTTGCCATTAGCCTCGGACATGTTTGTAACTCAAGTTGTCTGGTGCATTCAGAACAGAGAACGGCAAAGGAAAGTTGAAAAGCATCCATTCTTGGCGAAAAGAATAGCCACGAAAAAACACACCAGTTTATAGAACGAAGACAGGAAGAAATAGGTAAAAGATGGGGTTTAAGTAGGTATATCACATAGATCTGAATTATAGGAGGTGGTTCCGGAAAAAATGCAATCCTAGGTACAATCAAATCAGTAGAAAATACATTTCTCACTGAGGTATGCGAACAACAAGCCGGAGAAACCGTTCGTGAAAGTCTACAAAGTCAATCTGTATAAGAGAGATGAAGTGGACGCCAACCCTGCTACTGGTATATCACTGTCAGATCAACTAGAGTGTCACTGTAAGTGAGGCCAATCGACGCTGAAAGAAGGCGGAGTGCTTCTGGGCTTTTCACGACAGACTGCGTTCACTTACGCGACGAAATTTCTGCCAAAAGTCTCAAATCTCCTCACACTACCAACAAAGAGTATTAGTGTTTAGCGAGACCAGGAATGACACAGAAGTAGCGACTAACTGCATCAAGAAGCCTGTAAAACGTGCACCCAACCAATACAGCATTCACACACACACACACACTCACATACATACATACAGACATAAACACATGATGGGTACTGCAGTCCCACGCGATCACGGGCGTCCATTTTCTGTCCATGCATTATAGTTACTGGACGATCGGTTCAATTTTCCACTGGTTGACGTCCATTCATCATGTCCGCATCGGGTGGAACTGTCTTGCATGTGTTCACTTTGTGCAAATTTGTTCAGTCGTACACCACGTGAAGCAACCCCTTGTTCATGTTTCTTTTGTGCTCAACACTGACGTTATTTACTCATTCTCAGTGTGAGCCGTTGGTCACAGGTGTTTCAGGAATGTGATTCATTCGTGCTTGCTCTCACCGCACAAATGTGCTGACCTCATCTGCGACCCTTCTTACTTTTATCTGACCATTCAGTTGTAATTCTGAACTTGGTGTGTGTGTGTGTCAATCAGCTGACAGCAGAAACTTTGACTACATTTTGGTTTCACGACCTTTGGTGGGGTTAACTGGCATTCTCTTGTAAACTCCATAACGGTGTGACCGGTATCGATTGGTGAGCAAAGGCTGGCTAGCAGACCACAGATATTCCTCCCAATGTGAAAGCACACAGAAATAGTTTGTCGAGTCTAAACTTAGAATATTGGAATTTTTAGTAAATAGTCAGTTTCTGTTTAATATTCAACTCACTACTAAATGACCAGGTCATCTTTTGAAAGAGTGTGGTGTGTCTTTACACCTGGGTCGGACTCTCCGAGATGGGAGCTCGACATTATCAAATCGACAACACAGATTGAAGCACCATGATATGGCCCGCCAAAACTATTTTCCCAAAAAACAGGATGTGGGTGCTGGTTAAACATCCTGAGGCGGGAAATACCTTCAAAAGAATTTTTTGATCCAACCCGTGTAAACGCATATTTGATGAGATGATACCTTCGTCAGTCGTCTATCAGTTCAGCTGCAGTTACGGTGAAACGTTGGCAGAACAAACTGCTGCCCCTCTCACGGAATCGAAGAAGACATTCCAAAATGGTTGATGTGTTAAATGAGATAACAGTCATAAAAGTCACTCATTTGCAAATCAATTTGGTTTTGCGAGAAATTCATCTGGAACCCGGATAAATCTCTCGTTTGTGATGTTTCCAGGCAACTGAATGTGCCGCACTAGGCCGCCTCATGTTTCAGTCGTTACGATATTCGAGATATCGCGATTCATGTATATTCGTAATGCACTACTCATAAGGTTGCTGAAAATTCTTCGACAGCCCACGACCGGTTTCACCCTTCCAGGTCGGGCTCATCAGGTAGGCGCAGTCCCCGAGTTTCCGTCAACCTTATGTTCTACTTGAACCCAAATTGGACTGATTCCGATAAATACACTCCTTTGCAAATCAATTTGGTTTTGCGAGAGACTCACCTGGAACCCACCTGAATCTCTCGTTTGTGATGTTTCCAGGCTGCACCAGGCCACCTCATGTTAATGGTCAGTCTAAAATCCGAGACCCAGCATAATCGGTTGCATGACATCTGCTGGTCACGAGTAATTCCGTTGGCTTTAGGCACTATTCAGTGTTCTGGTGAGCAATCAAACACCCCAGATGCAAGCACTAGTCGAGACAATGCTGATTCAACGATGTGCGCAAAAGCCATTGATTCAAGACATCTGTCTACCTTGACATTAAACTACCTCGTTCAACTTGAATGTCTTCACGTGATTTTCAGAATCTAGTTGCAGTCAACAACACTGCTTCCATGACCTTAAAAACCCGGAATGAACCCGTGAGCAGTGAATAGATCGATTGGAACCCTGAGTAGAAAGTCATCGACCGGGATGATATAGCTCTTCACCTGGGTGGTTTTTTTTAACTTTAGGGGATAACCATAGAGTGAACGGCATGGATAACAGTATACAGTGAAGCATTCGGAGGAATAAAGGAGCGCGAGATCAGTAGTCTAAAAGTTGAACGAACCACATACCTGTGTGCAAAGTGAATTCGATAGAAGCAAGTAGACTGCTGGTCTGCGGATGCAACGATTACCTTGTAGCCCGATATCACTTGTAGTAAGACCTGTGGTAGACATCGGTCCCTCACTCTTGCGTCTGAAGCTAGACAAAAGGAATGAAGTTTGTGGTTGCGTCACAGTTAGCTCTTCCAAGCAGTCGGATACGTGGTGGTGATGAGTTCGATGAGCTGGGTAAGCTGGTTGCAAACTTTTCGTCACGTCATTAGCCCTTAGTGGAGTAGCAATGGTAGCCACTACGCAATGGGCTGATGATGTCATCCTGATTGGCTGTAGGTTGGAATAGCAAACTGCGACCTGGTTACGTACTGGTAAAGTCACCTTTTCGAATGACAGCATCCTTGCAACCAAGCTACCCGAATCATTGAGCAGAGAGACGACCATCCATATAGCCTGAACTGTCAATCTGCCCGTCGTTAGTAGGCGGGTGTGTCTATCTGATTGAGTGCTCAGCGTCCCGGATAAGGGAAAACTTACCGTTTGCTGATGGCACCCTGTCGCTAAAAACAGGCTGTAATGCGCAACTTGACCCCCATATCTATCAGACAGATAGATGAGGGTACACGATTCAGCAAACAGTTCACACTAACTAAGTCCCACATTCCTGATTCCCGGGATTAATGAGTACTACAAATTACAGGCTGGCAGCTAAATGGTCATTTCATGCAAGTCTGCTTCCAGTGACTTGACCCCCCGGCCTTTCATCCCAGTTACACCTGTAACCAGCTTTTCCTTATCGTGTTCGGATTTAGCCCGGAAAGAAATGCAACCAATATTCACTGGTTTAAAAAGCCATTGGCCTTTGAGAATTCCCAGAAACTGAGCAACTTCTAGTTCGCTTCCCATGAAAACATCCGTTCCAAGGAAGTGTTACCAACTAAGCAGTCGTTGCGCGGTCCCGAAACAGCAGTCTGAGGTTCTGATGATCAGGGGCTTACGCCGAAGGTGGGCGCTATCAAGAACAAAACTCGAATCCTGCACTTCCTTACCTGTGTATGACTGACCGGACGAGAGCATTGTGAACACAAAAGGACAAAAAATCATATACTGGTCTTATCGCCTCGAACTGTATTGCTCAGCTCACTGTCAGAAAGGGAACGCACACACTACTGAAATGTTTATCACGCCAGAGGTGACTTCTGAAAAAATCCACAGTAAATGTATATTAACCTCATGTATGAAATGTTCTACCAGAACCGCATTCATGACCAGCGATGTGGAGATGCTCCTTGCATCATAACTGGTGTTTAATCAGGCGGTCTTCGATCTGTTTTGTCACCAATCGAGGTGATGAAAGGTTTGCAAGCTAACTGGCAAGGTCACCTGATCAAACACCAATCAAAGCACCCGTGATACTAATATTCGGCTACATTGCCCACATCATAATTGCAAAGAAGTCCTCCACTTTCGCAGAGGCCGACTCTACCACAAAATTCTGCTGACCGCGAGTTGTCCGAAAACGTTCAGTGCGTGTGAATGGCGAAGCAGTGTTCAACATCATGGAATGGCTCTGTGAACAAAAAGTAAACTTCCTTGTATAGCGTTTTTGCTGACACAACAAAAGACGTCCCATCGATGTTAGGTCGTTATAAGGACTTAATCCACTGTAGAGATGAGAGATGGTCTGATAAGTTGATGCACAGCTCACAGGCTGCATTTCATCACCATATACCTGAATACGAGGTCAGTTACCTCCTTGCCGCATTCTTGAATGCAATCAAAAGCAGGATTAGGAATGATCGAATATGTGATCAAGGTCGTGAAGGAACCAATGAACAGCACTTCAGTCCTCCCGTGTCCACTGAAATTAGTTGGCCGTTCAAAGACGGTTCTACTGGACGTTTCGCAATTGACTTCTTGGCAAATTATCACTCTTTGGAAAGCACACCTGTCTCATCTTCCGCAATGAGTTAAGCGGAGCGAAAAATGATACATATGTGTGATCCTCACCAAAAGCCCTGGTAGGTCAGTCTGCAACTTCCAGGCAAGTGATCTCCAAACTTGTTGATAAAAATGGCCCGTCCTGGCAACGGGAACGCTGCCTTTCCTCCAGACTCGCTAGCCCAACAGAGTATTTACTACTAGACGACACTTGGAATTTCGAAGCTCATCTAAAAATGTTAATCACCGACGTGTCACTTCGACTTTACAATGTCATCTAGCAGTCGGTAGAATCATGGATCATGCGTATTTTCTTCCAATCCCCGCGGCGACGGAAGTCATACTTCAAGACCAGTAGCTAGAACTACACAATGGAGAGGTTTCTCAACAAGATTTCAACCAGTACGGATATTTATAAAATAAATTCTAGGCCAGAATGCAGCTATTACTGATAGCCTGACCGTCGATCTGCATGGCGGAATCGGTCTTCAACATTGCGGCAAGTCCACTGGCGGACAGAAGAGATCATCTGAATACTTCCAACAAAGATGAACTATGTTTAGCCTTGAATCATTTAAAACCCAACATCAAAAGAGTCGCGGGGAGAGACAAGGTGAGCGATACTCTCGCCAAATGTGACACCTCAGTTAATCACAATTATTAATTTTCCACTAACACCTGCCTCTTAATCATCCTACTTTTGACTGGTCTGTAACATTAGGAAGAGAGCAACTCGCACCCAAGGAACTTGCACACATCTGTTCAGAAGTTCCGTAATAATGGTACTTTCTCAGCTTAGTTCTCGATCTGAACCCCCAAGGTAGCATTCCCCTTAAGGTGCATAATGTGTATGAACGCCCAATATGAGGTGTAAAACACATGTACAGCGCGTCCTATATAAAATGTATAAATCGTTCAGTAGTAACACCCTTTCGGTGCCTAGCTGCCATACCACCTGAAGGAGGCACGAGGGCTGGGATACTGCCAGGTTACCCAAGCTTAGACAGGAGAAATCGAGACGCAGAGGTACGGTTCGAACCACGGATTTTCAAGTCAGTAAATTCGCGCTCTAAGCACTTAGCCATCTCACCCCCATATGAAACGTATGCGCGACAACATTGTGGGAATTCCGACTTCTTCTGACGACGGCACTGGCAACCGGTATTCGGCGGATACTGGATCATGATTGGTTGTTGGGTTCAGACTTTCGGCCTTTCCGCCATGATGCTTGACCGGCAAGCGTCCCGGCCATTTGCGCGCGGGATAGGCCTCTTGGCCGTAGCAGAGCCTAAGTTCAAGCGGTAAAACGGTGCAGAATTCCGCCTAACAGTGTTTTGGGTCATCACACGATTCCCGCGGGGAACAAGGTTGAACAACACATACACTCATTTACAACTCGATTTGGTTTTACGAGAGACTCATCCGGGACCCAGCTGAATCTCTCGTTCGTGATGTTTCCAGGAGATATCTTGAATATCGGAGCAACTGAAACATCAGGCGGCCTGGTGCAGCACATTCAGTTGCCTGGATACATTACAAACGAGAGATTCAGGTGGGTTCCAGGTGAGTCTCTCGCAAAAACCAAATTGATTTGCAAATGAGTGTATTTATCGGAATCAGTCCAATTTGGGTTCAAGTAGAACATAAGGTTGACAGAAACTCGGGGACTGCGCCCACCTGATGAGCCCGAACCCTGAAGGGCGAAACCGGTCGTGGGCTCTCGAAGAAGCTTGAACAATGTTTGAACGATGTTTGCTCAAAGTTGAACGACCTCCAAATAGGCCTTTGGATAGTTTTAAAACTTTCCTGCATGCCAAAAGCCGTGTCTTGGAAACCATGTACATAGCACACCAAACTTGATGGTGAATTTGGAATCCTTTGAAAATTTCAACTTGCATGTTTCAGTAAAGATGCGGAATAACTCGCGTTCACTACATGAGCTCCGTGTTCTTTATACGAGGTAGCAGTACTATTGCTAAAACAGCGTAAACGTTTTTCTCCCCAGTTTCAGTCAACGGCTAGTACAACCTGTTAGTTCCCAGGTAGATGTGTTCAGCTGACCGATAGTTTAGACAACGGGCGTCTCCGGATGCTGTCGGATCCTTTTTTAGTACACTGTGGAAAACCATTGGAATATCAGTCAAGGGTGTAACTAAGCTGGAACTCTTTAGGTTAATTCTACCCATGAAATCCTGTATTTGATTGAGTTCTTCATCAGTTGAGGGGTTCCTCAGGCGCATGAAAGATAGCTGACTTCACTAAGGAACGGTGAACACAACCCTAAAGTTATGTTGCGGGCAGCGCAGCGACCGCTTTTTACCAAAACTAGGGTACATAAAAAATTGGAAGAATTCCTTTGTGAAGATACCTGTGGTTTGGCTAGCCGGTTTAGGCGGAATTTCCCAGGGGAACAGCCAAGCTATTCTATTTAAGCCTCCTGTCAAAAAGAAGAAACAACTTTATTGCCAAAAAACAACCTGAAGGGTAGGCGAGGATGGTTGCCCAATAAATCCGCTCTTATATGCTGTGAGCTATTGTAGGGGTCTGTTAATGAGCCTATAATCAACAGTCTTCCTGGTCCGGTTCGTCAGATTACGATATTCTTTTCGTGCCTAGCTGAAATGTGGTCTGAAGGGAGCACGAAAGCTGTTGTACCACCAGGTGTTTCAAGCCCATACGAAGACGCCATCAAGGTGATTTTGAAACGAAAGACCTTCTCTTACCAGAAACTCAAGCCCATCTTTTTCAGATGAAACTCAACGATGTGGCAGTTTTATAATAATAGCTTGCTTAGTGATTGTCCCCCTGAATTCGAACGATCCATGGGAATTCCAAGTGCTTTCCAATTTCTGAACAACTTTCACCAGTTTCCCTATTTTATCACCAACCCTGTTCACCGCATGTGCATTCGAACTCAATAACAACCAAGCGGTCCAATTTGGGTTCAAGTAGGTTGACGGAAACTCGGGAACTGTGCCTACCTGATGGGTCCCAAGAAGGGCGAAACCGGTCTGGACTGTCGAAGAGTCTTCAGCAACCTTATGAGTAGTGCATTACGTATATATACATATACATGTATACATCTATATACATGTCGCCAAGGTTGGTTTCAAAGCACGGACCGTCTGGTCAGGTCCTTGGTTCAAACCTCAGCCTTGGAATTTCGACAGCTTCGTTCGGACTTGGACAACTCGACAGTATCTCAGCCATCGTGCTTCCTTCATGCTCTTAAAAGTTAATGAAATGACCTCACCTGAGGTGCTGTGAAACCGGCACGTTCTTCAAAATCTCAGTGTTTCAGGACATTTGCGGCACTGACAGGCCAGACCGTCCCGTCGAAAATTTGGACAAAACGCCTGCATCGCCGGCCCACCGGATGATGACTGGACTCACAAACTTTCGTGCGTAACGGTTGTCACCATACACTTACCATGCATTACCCAGAAATGATAGTGACTTCAGTTGTGATCTGAATCAGCGATCAACGATTGATCGGTGATTTTAAAAACTGAATGTAGGAGTATTCCGGGGCTAGACTGTCAAGGTGAATGACAACATTAGCGAAACACACTCATTTGCGAATCAATTTGGTTTTGCGAGAGGCTCACCTGAAACACAGCTGAATCTCTCGTTTGTGACGTTTCCAGGCCACCTCATGTTGCAGTTGCTACGATATTCAAGATATGGCCTGGAAACATCATAAACGAGAGATTCAGCTGCGCTCCAGGGGGGTCTCTCGCTTAACCAAATTTGTTTGCAAATGAGTGTATTTCGCTAATTTCATGCAATTTGGTTTCAAGTAGAACATAGGGTTGACGGAAACTCGGGGACTGTGCCTACCTGATGAGCCCGAACTGGAAGGGCGAAACCGGTCGTGGGCTGTCGAAGATTCGTCAACAAACCTTGCGAGTAGCTTCCTTTGTGAAAACAACCAATCCAATTTAGCGACTGGTCTAGTCAGGATAAGCTCTCAACCTTGTTGCAACAACATCTACAGCAAGCTGATTCCAGAGTTGTCTCTTCAAGCTAACTAGCAACCGTCAACGTAAAATCCACAACTGCGCTCTACAGCACCCATTCCTCTAGGGTGACCGGCTGCAGACTCTCCCTATTTCATTGGTCAACTGACGCTTCGTCCTCAAGTCCATCTTCGCCGAAAAGCCGAGAAGTAACCTTATTGGAGACCATCATCAGGACACATCTCAGAAATCGCTACCTCTCGGTTGGTTGGTGAAGACCCAATTTTTCAACTACAAGTGGCTGATCAGTCGTATGATTAAACTACACTTGTACAGGGTATAGCGCCGCACGCTCTGCTATCACGGGATTTGCACCACATGGTCACGTGTTGGCTGGCTCTTCCAGTGAAGACATCTCAGACGGGAGGCTCACTGGTCATGCGAACTCGTCCTCTCTTCTGTGCTACTTGAATTTTGTTCATGGTACGAGATTTGAGTATTTTTCAATCGATATTTCGTTCTCTATTGTGTATTGACCAGTTCTGGTCAATCTAGAACTGAAGAACTAAAAACTGAAGCGAAGAGATAAAATCTCTGTCTCTAAAACTTCCGCATCCAGGATACAGTCTACTGTGCAGTGAGGTTCTGTGACATTTTTCCGAGTAAACGGAGAGTTGTCCTCTAAAAATTTCCCTTCGACTAGTTTGATAAAACGTATAGCAGTATCCAGGGTGGTGACAGCGATGGTGGATGAGAACTTTTTACGGTACGCTAAAAAGACAGCTCTGATTTGTGAGTATGTGTCCTTGTCTGGCGGCAACTCCCAGGTCTGACTTATCCCCCCCCCCACCCTGGTAACTGACATAGTGGCGAAAATGCAACTTTTGTTTTTGTTTGTCCACGAATATCCCGCCTTTTTGGCCAGTCCGTGATTCGCGTGCCCAGACTGGTATTGTTCATGTTAATGGACGGCAGATTATATCTAAGTAACTCGAAAGCGTGGCCAATTCGGCAGATGAATACCTCGAAACAGTTGTGGAATTTCAGTTCACATTTTGACAAGTGACCCATTGGACGGATCTCGCACATGACTGTGCGGATGAACGTGATCTACGCATGAAGTGGCGGTATACCGACCTGTATTTACTGCTAACTCCATCTGTTAATATGTTAGTAACAAAGCTATCGTGACATTGTATCACTGTACCGTCCTTGAGACACAGAGCGTGACCCTCTGGTCGTCATGGCCGATACAAGTGAAGCCATAGTGAATGAGCGGTGACTGGAGTAACTGGGTTATTGACGTGGGGTTATTGTGAGGCATACCAACTAAATTCAGACTTACGACTTGGAAACGATCAGACAGGGCAGTCTGTACTTCGCTGTAGTTTCGGAATTTGTTGCACCGAATCTCTGTGGATTGGCGAGTTTCCCTACCAGATCGATTCTCATTTTTCCATCTTAAAGGGGAAGCATTCGATTCGGTTTTCTTGTTCTCATTATTGCAGCTCATCGTTGCTGTGTATCCTCGGCTCTATTGGAGTTTGAACTCAGATCATCTGACCCACCAAAACCCCAGCACGTACTAGACCAGACGAATTGCCGCATCCGAAAAGGTCAGCTTATCCGTGGATGAAGTGTGTAGGCTACACACAGTCTACGTAGGAGGATGTACATCCGTTCAGAGGTGCTTAGGGGCGAGCATGATTCTGAGGCGATATTTTTTCATGTATGCTTGAAGGCTGCAGTTCAGCTCTTGGCCTGGTCGAGGATTCGCTGAGCTAATGAGCTCAACCAAGGGAGAAGCTGGGGCCCAGTGTTTCCCTCTTTAAAATAGGGAAACCAGAATTATTGTGCCAGGGTGGGCAAGGTACCGTGTCGATACAAAGTACCTCAGATTGCTCACTTGAGTTAGATCTAGAAGAGGCTGTATGTTTGTAAAGTTTATCAGATGTTTCCTAACCAAATCATTGGATATTCGTTCTCTCTGATGCTTGGGTTCATTACTCATAGAATCTAGATGGCGTCACCTACTGACCAGAGGAGTTGTGTTTCTCGTTCTTTCAGGACAGCCCGCTTGCAACGTTGAACTCCCGTACTCTCAACAGGTTACGTGACCCAAATGCGCTGAAATGACACAGCGGACGAACAGTCCAGAGACTGGTGTTCTATGTCAAGTGATGATGATAGAATTTTGTGTGGGCCGATGGGTTGTCTAAGTGACGTCTATGTGACATCTTGACTTAGCTGATTGGTTCCCCTTCCGCCTTCAAGCTCGACCAACCTCGTAACCTAGTCACCTGGCCTGACGAAGCTGTTGTGTCAAAAGCGAAACGTTATTCAGAAACAAATCTCCCGAGTGCTCCCAAACATAACCGAAAAGTGTCATCCTTCTTCTTTACCGCGTCCCGAAGATTTTTGTCTCGTGAGCCGGATACAGTAATGAACGCAACCGCCCAAATCAGCTGTGGAAATCTGAGCTCATTGATTGGTTGCTACTCCCGTCACAGATTCTCGTGATCTTGGGACAACTGGTCGCGCAAACTCGTTGTACCATGTGGATATACTTGAATCGACGTATGCACCATCTCTTGTGCAAACTCTCGTGCAAAAATAAAACAACTAATGAAGTTTTCGACAAGTTCAGAAGATTCTGTTGGGCAGTTTGATAACCGCTTGTTCATTACGCAATACGTTTAAATACAATATTGCCATTTTACGATTGGCGGAGATATCTTTTACTTGGCTTTGAGATGTATTGGAAAGGCGAGAAAATACGTAATTCATAAATGAAACTACAAACACCCATGTTCTCAAGTGTCTCAGAAACCAATACTGAGGCGAGTGAAATTTCATCGGCTCAACATTACTACGTGAGACGCATCTTCGGATTTGAAGTTGGTCAGAGTTAAGTCAACTTATACGTAATGCTGAAAATTCTTCGACAGCCCACGACCGGCTTCGTCCTTCCAGTTCGGGCTCATCAGGTGGGCGCAGTCCCCGAGTTTTCGTCAACCCTATGTTCTACTTGAACTCAAATTGGACTGACACTCATTTACAAATCAATTTGGTTTTGCGAGAGACTCGTCTGGAACCTAGCTGAATCTCTCGTTTGTGATGTTTCCAGGCAGCTGAATGTGCTGCAACAGGCCGCCTCATGTTTCAGTTGCTACGGTATTCGAGATTTCGTGATACATGTACATACGTAAGTTAACTAATGTTGAACAGTGTTTGAGAAGGCTGAAACCGTCATGCGCAGATGAGCAAAGGAAGCCTATTTTCAGCGCACTCAGCTGACAGCTGAAGAATAGCTTCTTGGCATAGAATCCATTTGCTGAGTGATGTTTACTCCCCTGCATCGATCAACTTCAAGGTTAAAAGTAACCTCTGTGTGACGGTCCATGCATAAGCGACATGGATGTCGACAATTAAAAGCTGTGGCAGACACACGAACTGTGCGGTCTGAGCTTGACCTAGTTCAAACTTTGGTATACAGAGAGTCGGAAGTAAACATGCGTAAGGTTCTATAAAATACGACCAATGAAGGTCACCCGCAACTTTTTCATCGGTCCTATCGGATCACTGAATTGGACTGAAAAGTCCTCAGTAGAGAGGAGATCTCTGAATGTCATCTCAAATCAGCTGACGAGTACCTCAAAGTTAGAAATCCCAATGGTTGATTGCCTGACAGTACGCGTGATAAAGTAATATCGTCCAATGGATTGCGGTCATGTCCAAAAACATCCACATCATCCTGCAGTTCGAATGGACTGATATTATGTTTATTGAGGAACATAGTTTACTTTTGATGGTTGCAATGGACCGATGTACTAGCGGCCAGACGCATAGGAACGCTGAATGGCTATTGACGTGTTTCCTGAGCTAAGCATTTCAGTTTTTGTAATGGATAAGGCCAATCTGATTAAGAAACCATGAGACGGGAGCCTTCTTGGAGCCATATCAGCAAAGGTCAAAGGCCAAGGCTCACTGAAGCGCTGATCGGTGGACTGGAGTCGGTGAGAACTAGCTGAAGAGTCGCAATGCACTACTCATAAGGTTGCTGAATATTCTTAGCTGAAGGGTCACTTGGGCATTGGCCCGTCGGGATCAGCCAACCGACTTCCAACTGAACAGTCAGTCATACTCATTCAGTCACATATTCATTGACACACCACCCACTCAATTAGTTCAGGTCAGAGAGAGAGAGTAATTCACACCATAGTGAACCTTCCAGCTGAGAAGTCGTTACTCATCAGGCCAGTCAACACATGACCACGTGATGTGATTGGTGGATAGGTGGCGCATGACTGCAGTTTAGTCACACGGCTGATCAGTCGCTTGTGGCCGAACAGTTAAGTGTTCATTCTACTAGTCGGGAGGTCACGGCTTCTCTGCGGTTTTAGGAGGTACACACGACTGGGGGTTCCCGATGAAGCGGCTGTACACTGCTTCTCAGTTTTTTTTAGCATAGATTGGCTTCACTTACAGGGCAAAGCCTCAACGGGAGATTCCACCTCTTTTTTGGTGATGAGGCGTTTGCATCGACCGTGTGTGCTGCTCTCGTTATCACCATTCCCCTTATTAGCGAAGAAGCTAGATTTCAGTGGGTGGTGGTCGTGAGCTGTGAGCTGTTGTATTGCTACTCACAACAATAACATTGTCAGAATCACCGCAAAGCCGTCATACTTTCTTCGATGCCTGATTTGTAATTTCCTCTTTCCTGCGTTCATTTCTGTAGCAAGATTTTGAAAGGGAAACATTTCCGTAATTGAGTACTACTCCCTATTTTTTGTTTCTAAGTGGTGTAGAGTGGCATGGCAGCGGACCTCGGTTATTTAGAACACTCCCATACATTTGCTATCCGATTCGGCGAGTCCCCCCCCCATATTCTGCTTACCTGCATTTGTACCAATACTATAGGGCGTAGCAAACGCGTGGTACTCGGACGGGTCCCGACTGGTCTTTTTCAATTTTAGACCGTTCAGCGGACACAAACCATAATGGTAGAATGCAGATACAAGTCACGGTGTCAACCACACTGAACCAGTTGACATCATTTATCGGGTCACAATCAGTCGATCGAAAACAGCACAACTGTTGGTGTTGAAAGCAGCCGAATGAGTCTGACTCTGTGTGTGTGTGTGTGTGTGTGTGTGTGTGTGTGTGTGTGTGTGTGTGTGTGTGTGTGTGTGTGTGTGTGTGTGTGTGTGTGTGTGTGTGTGTGTGTGTGTGTGTGTGTGTGTGTGTGTGTGTGTGTGTGTGTGTGTGTGTGTGTGTGTGTGTGTGTGTGTGTGTGTGTGTGTGTGTGTGTGTGTGTGTGTGTGTGTGTGTGTGTGTGTGTGTGTGTGTGTGTGTGTGTGTGTGTGTGTGTGTGTGTGTGTGTGTGTGTGTGTGTGTGTGTGTGTGTGTGTGTGTGTGTGTGTGTGTGTGTGTGTGTGTGTGTGTGTGTGTGTGTGTGTGTGTGTGTGTGTGTGTGTGTGTGTGTGTGTGTGTGTGTGTGTGTGTGTGTGTGTGTGTGTGTGTGTGTGTGTGTGTGTGTGTGTGTGTGTGTGTGTGTGTGTGTGTGTGTGTGTGTGTGTGTGTGTGTGTGTGTGTGTGTGTGTGTGTGTGTGTGTGTGTGTGTGTGTGTGTGTGTGTGTGCAGGCGACTGACCCAATCAACCCAGTTGAACCGGTCATCGCATTACTAACCATGAACAAACGGCAATCTGTCTTATGACTGATCAGTGTGACTACGGTCGGTTTGCTACTCATTCCCATCTATTTTGTGTCATCTTTGTGCAACCAGTGCCCACATCACGTGATATACAGGATCATTGCTAACGGTACCCACTGTGACACTAACTGAAACGCGAAACCCTAATAGACCTAGAAAGTAGAACTGGTGTAAGACTCATCTGGAATCCAGCTGAGTCTCTCGTTTGTGATGTATCCAGGCAACTGAATGTGCTGCAACGGGCCGCCTCATGCTTCAGTTCCTAAGCTATTCGAGATATCGCGACACATGTATATTCGTAATGCACTACTCATAAGGTTGCTGAAAAATCTTCGACAGTCCACGACCGATTAAATCAAGAAACCTCAATACGAGAAGCTGAGGCCGAAGTCAGGGTTACCCCTTGTATGTAAGGGCTTCGAAAATCGCACACTTAACCCCATGCCCAACAAGAGTAGTTCCCTTTATCACGTAACGGCCCTCAAGGTGAGGAGTGCGCTTTTCTGGTGAAAACTGTGCACACATAATCTCCGCGACTTTTTCGAGTTCTTTGATTAGATTCAGAATGTCACTGTTACTAGCAGCTAGATGTACTGTCTAGATGTTTCACCCGTTTTCAACAAGCATCTCCAGTAAAAACGAATTTCTGCGATTTTATTAGCCAGATGAATATCAGTTTAACTACGCTCGTTTTTTGGACCTCAGAGAGTTAATTTGACGCTGTGCAATTACGTCGCATTTTTTCTCCAGTGGTAAGAGGTGACGCGGCAATGGGGTCTCACACCATCTCTTGTTAGCCAGTATTTTCGTGAGTAAAATCGATCCTAACCTATTAAGCTCCCAAGTCGAGCAACTGTAACTTTACAAACGCCATGTTAATGGCATTTTTACAATACTTGATTAAGCCACTACCGTAATGTTTCAAAGCGGGGCACTCAGCAACCATAGTCACTATGGAGAGAGAAACCAAAGAGAAACTTTAGTTTTTTGACGACGCCTTAACTCGAAGGGCGACGATTGTTCTCAGGAGACAATCATACCGAAAGCCAGCGTGGTCAGGCCGCAAAACTTGCGCAAATGGTACCAGTGAAGACGGACTGGATTCTGTTTCCAGGATCCTGGAGAACACGAGCAAACAGATAAGCATGGACTGAGAAGTCCAAGAAGGGGAAGTGGTCCGTCAGACTAACAACTGCCCATCTATGTCAAGCTGTTTTTCAGACGCGGCATTGCTTCCGATAGCATCGAAGGTGAACCGAATTTTTCCCTAAAGATAATTTTCATGCCCGGTAGCTTAAGACTGTAGCGCAAACTATGTGGGTGGCTATCTCACAGAATCAAGTAAGTAACATGTGCGCTCGCGGTTCACTTAATCGATACGAATGAATGAGTCAGTCTGGCGGCATTGTTGAACTGATTTATCAATTATTATCCAGTCACTCCAAGGTCATCCGTCAGAGCCTACTTGCAGCAGCCGAAATGATTGTTACTAGACCGCGTCAACCCTTCCTACACTACCTTCACTTGCTGGAGTCGTAAAGCACATTTAAGATGGTCATTTCATTGAGTTTCCAGCGATGCCGGTAAAATCGGTCAGAGTTCGAGTCCCGGCACCTTCAGGGCTACGTGCTATTGCTGAGCTCAAATAAGGGCAATGGTAGTCTGGACACGGATTCTAAGGCTACCGATGAAGAAGTATGTTGAAATGTGTGCAGTAGAGGGAACAGAAAGAAATCTTTCGGAATACAACTTGGTTTGTCTCATTTGGACTGATGGACAGCTGGAACAACCATAAGCCACCCAGGTCTCAAACGTTTAGAAGGCCATGGACATGGCGTTGTATTTTTCTGAAGGCCGTATTTGCAACACCACAGAGGTACATGCTTCGTAAACTACGCTCACCGGTAAACTAACTTGGATTTGACGGGGGGATGGACTAAACTGCTGCCGGATTTGTCCAAATGCAAGTGGTGTACAAAGGCTGCCCCACATTTCAATTATTACGATGTCTGATGTGTCGTAGTATATTTTTTTGATGGAACAGACTACTCACAACGTTGCTGAAACCCTATCAACACCTCAGCACCAGTTTCGCCCTTCTTTGGGCTCATCCGGTGGGTGCATCCCTCGAGTTTCCGTCAACCTTTTGTTCTACCTGGACTAAAATTGAAGGCAGTTGACAAAGTACACTCACCTGCAAACTAAACTGGTTCTACTGGCTCAATCCCTGTAGGAGAGTTTTCAGCAACACTGTGAGTAGTGTGCTCCATCAAGACAAGCTTGTTGAAATTTAGCTCAAATGATACTTCGTCAGTACGGTAAAAAAATATGTTGACAAAGTGACTTTGTTCCTTGTGTCAACTAAGTGCAAAAAAGCTAGGTTTTCCGGGGTGTAACTGGCAGCTGGGTCAATAAGCGAACGCATTTGGATGCAGGGCATAGCGGATTAAGCTTAGTTTCTGTGTTTGCCTTCAGACCAAAACACCGTAGGTATGTGGACGTATTACACTACTCATTAGGTTGCTGGAAACTCTTCGACAGCCCACGACCAGCTTCGCCCTCCCTCATCAAGAAGACACAGTCCCTGAGTTTCTGTCAACCTTATGTTCTACTTGAAACCAAATTGCATGAAATTAGCGAAACACACTCATTTTCATACGAATTTGGTCTTGAGGGGAGGCTCACCTGGAACCCAGATGAATGTCCCGTTCGTGATGTTTTTAAGCAACTGAATGTGCTGCACCAGGCCACCTCATGTTTCAGTTGGCACCATATTCAAGAAGACAAGATTGACGGAAACTCGAGAACTGCGCCTACCTGATGAGCGGCAGGAAGGGCGAAACCGGTCGTGGGCTGTCGAAGAATTTTCAGCAACCTTAGGAGTAGTGCATTACGTATATACGTGTATCGCGATATCTCGAATGTCGTGCGACATGAAAGATGAGGCGGCCTGGTGCAGCACATTCAGTTGCCTGGAAACATTGCAAACGAGAGATTTAGCTGGGTTCCAGGTGAGTCTCCCAAAAAACAAATTTGTTTGCAAATTTATTTCGCTAATTCCTACAGGTACTCTTGCGCTGACATTCAGTAAGCCAACGGATTTTCGTTCATAGTTAAATTACCTGAACACCGTCTGCGTCCAAAAATCAATCACTGACTTGGAGTATGTCCAGTTTGATATGACAAACCATGAGCAAGTTGCTGCAGACAGCGTGCTTCCTCGCAGTGATGCTTCGATGTTCCAATTTGAGAATAAGTGTACCGACGGACAAACCGACACCAACACCTCAGCCAAAGGGTTTTCATGAATCCTAGACCTGATTAATAGTTCTTGATTTGATCTTTACTTTTTGTAAATATATGAACAAACACAAGCATGGACTTTGTGCAACTTGCAATCAGTCATTTGGGGAGGCTGCATAGGGTCTTCTCAATAGAGATTGCAACCTATAAGTGACCGAAAGGTTGAGAGGCATTCTGCAGCTGTTTCATGCTTATTACGAACTACCATCAGTAGTGCGTATCTCACGAATCTTCAGGGTCATTCAATCCGAAACATTCTAGCTAGCAGTTGAATACGTTTCGGCCATGAGCGGCTGGTGAGCACTTGTGACCGACTCGCACCTAATACCGAGTCACTCACACTGCTGGTCACCCGCTCGTGGTCGGACGTGTTCGAACTAATAGCTGAGAGGTCGCGGGTTCGATTGTCCTTGCTTACGACTCCCAATAAGGATAGACTGGCTTCGCCTACAGGACGAAATACGGAATGAAATTCCTAAATCTTCTGCCAGTAATCAGTAGTCTACAGTAGCTATGGACATTTATCCAATCTGGAAAAATGAAGCTTACCCGACCACTTCTGGTCACATCGCAATTGTGATGCGGCACCCAGCTGTGTATTACATACCGACATCTGCTTGATTGAACTATGAAAAAAGAAACGGAGAACACACAAGGGGACTTCCGGTTATTAATACACAACGTCCTGCTCGCTTGTATAAGTACGGTCTGGAAACGTCACACAATACAGACCAAAATCGGTCTGGTGGCACACTTTGCATAAGACCCCGTAGTCACGGTTAATCAGTGTCTGGCGTTTCTATCTCGCTTCCGTTGACAATGTTGAATTCACTAGGTGGTATGCGCGAATCAGAACCGAGTACTAATCAGAACCAGCTTGCAGCATATAATCACATTTTTCCGTTCAGCCAAACCATGACAAGGTCACCGTCACTGTCTGCTTCGAATGGCGTAGCAAGATTTTTGTCGTTACTACTGTCGGAATGTCGGTCAACATGAGAAAAGTACACAATCAGTGTGACCTATTTACGTCACAGCAGCAAAAACGCTTCAAGCTTCCAAAACACAAACCAGCGCCAGTCGAATGAACGAGTGACATTAAATGGCAGTCACGGCGCCTGCCCCCGTAAATGCTGAACCTTGTCTTATGCTGAAGGCAGGCCCACTAAGCAAAAACCTCCACACAGCTGAACTTCTCTTGGTTTTCTGTGGTCATTAGGTAATGTACTACTGATCAGTCTTGAATTTCGTGAACATGAACTGTTCAAAACTTTGTTGAAAAGTTCGGGTTTTGGTTAATTGATTTTACCGAAATCGTTATTTGCTTTTCAAAGTTTGAGATAGTTTGGAAAAGTGTGAAATCCCCTGTGATTAAGTGTATTTCGGTCGGATTGGATCACCGTTAGTCCGTGATTTCTCGCGGTTACAGACAGTAACGAGCCAGGAAGACACTCTGTGTGCTCGTCATAAGCGACAGCATTTGAGACTGAACACTCCTTACTCGATTGAGGCCCGGTTAAAATCAAACGTGTTTGCTAGGATCTTACCAGACCAGTCGTGAGGGCCGTGAGACTACACACGTTTAAGTCCACTCATCATCGTGATCCATTCTCGTGGTTTCTCGTGTTTTGGTTTCTCCATTTGGACCGGTCCTTTGTCCGTCACATGATGCACTACCAATTCCTGCGAACTGATTTGGTCTTCAGTGCCTCATGTTTACCCCAACCGTAAACCGCCGCAGTTCGTTCCATTCGAAAACGGCCCCTTTTTCCAATTGCTACAGGATGCGACCATCAGTCAGACGGACACGCTTACCGTTTTCGCTCACCTGTAAGCTGGGGAGCGCGTCACTCAGAGTAAACTGCGTCAACCACCACGCAGACTGAGAAGTGACCTTGAAGCCTACGCATGTAACAGATCGACTTTTAGAAGAAAACTGAAGCAAATCAGCCCACGGACTCATTACGTTCCCAACCCACGTTCCATTTTGGCTGGAATTACTCGTGGAGTGATTCGATTCTTTTATGTGCGGGTGCACATGCCCACCAACGAGTGTATAAGACTCTCACCGCCGAGAAACAACATCAATAACTGGGTTAGCTAAAGTACGACTTGGATAAACGCCTAAACTGGTTGCGATACGATGGGCTCCCATCGCTGCTGTGTATAGTTTGGGGCTTGCGCTACCACCCATGTGGAAACAGCAAGAGCAGTCAACCATCATCAAAATTTCACATGTCTCGTTCCACTCAAGACGAGACTGACTGTCACGGATCAGCTGCCGTGATCTGGAAACCGAGTTGCTTCACAGTCTTGTATCAAACCCAGACCGCGCGAGTCAGCGTTGATCAAGGTCAGACAACGCCCCCGCAATATGCAGCGAGTCGCAGCCTTGTACCAAGGCCAGACCGCGTGCGTCAGCATTGGACCAAGTTAGACAGTGTCCCTCCAATAACTAGATTGAGACCGTTGTACTCTCGCACTCGCACGCACTCACGCTCTTGCACCCGCTTGTTCGGAATGCAGCTGTTGTGTTCCCTTCTGTGAGTCTTTTTTCCGGCATTAGGCACTGGAGCGGGTCGGCAGTCAGATACAACAGGTTGGTGAATCAGCAGACACAACACCTCACCTTCGCTCCATAGTTGCCATCGCAACATGGAGTTCAGAAGGGGATGCGACTTTGAGGACAATCAGTGGGTTTCTACTTAGGAATTTGCACACACTGTTACCATACGGTTTTGAGCACGTGATAACTTCAGGTTAGAACATGGTCGGTTCTTATGACTAAGCGCCTCAGATCGATGCTTGAATATCGCTCCGACAGATATGTGAGGTAGCCTTTGTATAGCACATCCAGTTGAACAATAAAATGGACCAGAGTTTAAGATGAATCGCAGCTGAGTCACTCTGGAACAGCGAAATAAATTGCAAACGAGTGGTTGTCTCAGTATTTAGTGTGGAAGTCGTGTGTTAAAGTAGGAATTCAGGTTGTCGATCAGGTAGCTGTTGATCTGTTCTCCGAGCTTGTCGATTGGTTTGCAAACTTTTCGTCACCATACGAGAAGACAGTATCAGTGCGCATTTGGGTGGGTACTTCTTCCTTGCCTGCGTGCGTCTATATAGCATTAGAAGACTATGGGTTATCTTCTAATGTGATTGGCTACTTGGGGGTGTCAGGGATTTTTGTGCAGCCATTGGTCCGTTTGTGACCTCTGTTGTGTTGTGGTCTGTGTTCCTTCGTGCTGATTGGCTATCCCAACGCCCTCTATTTTTGGTAGTTTCTTCCCTGGTCTTGATTGTCATCGCGTTGTGGTCTGATCTCGAGCTTGATTGGTTTGTCGCACAGCCCTATTTTCTCCATTGTAACGGCTAGTGCCCGCTGGTTAATTTCGTACTTTGGTTTATTGTGTCCATTCGAATGGGCTTTCCGGCTTCTCTTATGAGTTCCTTGTCTGGTTACTTTTGCAGCTCAGAGCTCTGTCGTTCTTGCTCTTAGTGGTTGGTAAATGTTATCAATTTCGATATGTTTGTTGATAGCTTGTCCAGTGGAGTACCACGCTTCCATAAATTCACGTTCTTTCTTCATTATTGCTTGAGCTAGTATGCGAACACCGCTCCAGTCGAACACGTCGAACACAGTCTTTCCTGATCTTTGTGCACGGAGATGATGGAACATTGGTAGTGTCTTTCAGTAGCGAGCTTGTGATCGTGTATTCTGGTGAAGAGTTCCCTTCCCGCTTCTCCTATACGCCGTTTGTCGCAGTCCTTGCGTTGGATCCTGTACATGAGGTTGTTCTTCGTCACCAGGTTGATTGAAATCCGAAGACTAGGCCTGTCTGATGATGATGATGATGATGATGATGATGATGATGATGATGATGATGATGATGATGATGATGATGATGATGATGATGCTGATGTTGATGATGATGATGATGATGGTGGTAAGTGGTTATGTCCTTGAATAGTGCCATGGCTTTGTCGATATGACTGCTGTTCTGTCTCTGTCAGATAGCCAAATAACGATCGTTTCGTCCACTTTGAGGATGTTTTTTGCACTTTTTCTTCAGTAAAAAAGGTGTGGTATGTTCCGTTTTGCGTGGCGTATCTTCATTGAGACAACTGGACATTATGTTCCGTTTACTGTGGCGTATCTTCATTGAGACAACTGGACAAATATCCTAAATCACCAGCATCTTTGACTTTGAAATCAAACTTTTTGCTTAGTATGTTTTCTTCCATTGCCGTGAGTTGTCGTTCGGAAAGGTTTTTGATCCATACTTCGTTTTTGTTGTTTTTATGCTCAGTTGGCTTGACTGTTATGCAAAATTCGCACAGCATTGCAGCCCGTTTCTATTCAGTAGTACGTTACACCCTAGGATCTATAGCTCGACTTCATTGTTCTATGAGTTCGGACCCCAGTGTTCTCATGCATGTTTCTCTTTTTGTTCTTTGAGGATTCTGTCGCATTTTCTTAGTCAGCTGTGATTTTTTATGTGTAAAAACCTCGTCTGTGACTTCATTTTCAATGGGGATTTTGTCCTGTAAGTAAAATCAGTCTGTGTCGAAAATCTTATAAACAACGTGTGTGGCTGTTTCATCCTTACTGGGATATTCAGCATTGCGCATCTCACGAAACCTCAAAGAGTTTCGAACACGTAACCGCTTAAAGTAAACTTCGTGACTAAATGACGAGTGGTGTTGTACTCTATCTAAGTATGAGTTAACCACTGATCAGGTGTTCCTGTCCGAACGTTTGGAACAGTTTCTCGGAAGTCACGGGTTCGAATCTCCCTGGAGTTCCGTGAGACGGGCGGTGATGAGGAGTCCCAATAAGGATGAAACAGTTGTACTTTTCTTCTTGACTTTTCAACATAGACTGGATACGAAGTAAAAAAGCAGCCCTGTTGCCTCAGAATAGTGTTTTGTACAGAGGGGGAAACTTCCTTCACAGCGTAAAAATGGTGCAGATAGCCAGAAGCGTCTCTTTGTTCGGGGTGTTTACTAGCTGGAGAAAGCGAACGCGTCCATCAAGTAATACAACATTGTGACATTTGATTTCTGGCTATTTTAAGGCCAGATACCACAGTCTATGAAATCCTCGTGAAAATGATGGCCAACATCATGGGAGACTGGTAGGCCTTATTTTGTTTTGGTCAGACAGTATCTCACTTTATGATTCCTGTGCGTCCGATTGTGATCCTGCTCACTATTTCCCTTTATCTCAGCTTTCACGCAAAAGCCTGGATTTATTTAGCGTGTCAACATCTGACTACATATCGTCCTGCGTCGGTTTAACGTAATACGTCAACGGTATCTGTCATCGATCACAAAAGTAGTCCACGGAGCGAAAGTCCTGATTGAAGGAGCACTGAAAGGAAAATGAATGATAGTGTGGAAATGCAACAACATGTACACAAACACATCTGAACACAAAACAATGACCGTGTTTATGGTCAGTTGGTCGAGAGTTGGTCCGCTTTATGCTACGCACTGTTGTCATGGCACTTTAGATTCGGATCACCACAACGACAACAACAACAACAGCAGCGCCAGAGGTGGACAAAAACGGGATTTCTCACCACTTCAGATCACTCCTGGCTCACAGGTTTCTTCATTGTCTGGCCAAGCCATCACCCCCCAGGAAGTTAACGTCGACAGCTGAATTGCGCCAGAGACTCTCGCGTCCATTTCCCTTCAAAATTATACGTGCAGTGTAAGGGCCACTTCGTCTTCCAAGTAGAGCAGTGTTCAAGCCCTTTGAAGCATTTTTCAATGGAATCAGTCAAAAACTCTGCTCTTTTGGGGCTTATCAAACAGGCCTAGTCCTGCCAATATCAAGTTACTTTTCAAATGAGTGATTACCTGAGGTTCACCAGGTCTAGATGATGGGTCCCAAGAGGGCCAAAATCGGTAGTGGTTTCATCCACTTGCTGAGAAGTATTGACCCTTTGCAGGATGACTCAGTCTAGTCCATATTATCTGAATGCTCTCGATCTTTCAGAAAAGATAGCACACACTGTTTTCGTGGCCGAAGGACAAAGACCGGCCTTCAAATGGAAATACGAGCCAAACCGGTTTGGAATATTGGTGAACAAGAAAAGGCACAAATAAAAGATAACTGACCTATTAGTGAAGTATACAGGTTCGCATTTGACGGGAGACTCACCTGGAAGAGTTTTCAGCAATCTTATGAGTAGGGTATTACGTCTATAACTGACCTATCATTCTACCGGCATATTCTTAGCAATCACCACATGGTTTAGGAAGTTGAAGCTATTTTCATAAAGGAAACTACTCACAAGGTTGCTGAAAACGCTTCGATAGCCCACGACCGGTTTCGCCCTCCTTGGGGCTTATCAGGTAGGCGCAGTCCCCGAGTTTCCGTCAACCTTATGCTCTACTTTGACCTAAATTGGACTGATTTCGACAAATATAATCAGTTGCAAATCAATTTGTTTTTCACGGGAGACTCAAGTGAATTTCTCGTTTATGATGTTTTCAACTGAATGCGCTGCACACAGGCCGCATCAGTTGGTACGATAATCGAGATATCGCAGTATATTTTCATATAGAAAACTACTCAAAAGGTTGCTGAAAACGCTTCGACAGCTCACGACCGGTTTTGCCCCTGTTGGGGCTCATCAGGTAGGCGGCCTTTGTACAGCACATTCAGTTGAAGAACATCATAATCGAGAGATACACTTAAGTCTCTCGTGAAAACCAAATTGGCTTGCAAATGAGAGAATTTGTCGCAAGTTGAAGATATGTCCAACACGATGCTCTTGAATGAAAAGCGTGATCAAATCTAAACAGGATGTTTTTTTTTTTGGGGGGGGAGAGTCAAGCTAGGACAGTGTCACACGAAACCGTACAGCTTTTCAATATCGAATTATGGAATCAAGTCACCAACCTTTCCATCGGCCATTCTTGTAGCGATTTGATATCTCAGACGAGAATCTTTCTGCCTCTGAAGCTTTTACCGCCCAAAGCACCGTTGATGTGTGCTTCGCTTCCTCTATAAAACAACACCTGACAGGCTTTTTGGCTCGCGCAACTGTTTTTCCGAGCAGTAGAACAGATTCACTCCGGATGTGTTGTTTATCAGCGTGTGGTAGTAGATAAAACATCAAAGGCCGGATGGATAGCGACGAATCACGATCGAACCAGCAATGCGCATTGGTATTAGTATGTGAACGCGAAATCAATACGACTAATGTGGCTTTGTAAACAGGCGGCTGATCGATTTTTTTTGTGAGCTGTGTTCATTCCATACGGCTAAATTTCCGAATGGCACTGGATTAAATTAATGGGTCCGATTTTGTGTCATCGTATCGGCGTGAGGCTGGCGTCATTCGAGGCGAGAGACGTGACACTTTCATCCAACCACGATATCCGAATGGCGGAAACTCACTAGCGCCGTCCCCATGACTACCAATTCAATGTATCAGCTACAAACCATGTACCATTGGTTCCAAATGCTACAGTTTCGATCACCAGAATGTGATAGAGTGTGGGACATATAAGCCATGACATGTACGGTTAGAGAACTAGGTAGCTACGCATTAGAGGCGATAGCCTTGATGCAAGCGTACCACTGACTGCTCGACTGGGCCATTTCTGTCAGTGTCATTAATCCTTAGTGAGTTGAGTCCCATCCAGGGAGGCGGCAGTTGTCAACACGACCCAGTCTACTGGCCAGCGCTTTCATCACCATCATCATCCGAACGTTTGGAACAGTTTCTCGGAAGTCACGGGTTCGAATCTCCCTGGAGTTCCGTGAGACGGGCGGTGATGAGGAGTCCCAATAAGGATGAAACAGTTGTACTTCTTCTTGACTTTTCAACATAGACTGGATACGAAGTAAAAGCAGCCCTGTTGCCTCAGAATAGTGTTTTGTACAGAGGGGGAAACTTCCTTCACAGCGTAAAAATGGTGCAGATAGCCAGAAGCGTCTCTTTGTTCGGGGTGTTTACTAGCTGGAGAAAGCGAACGCGTCCATCAAGTAATACAACATTGTGACATTTGATTTCTGGCTATTTTAAGGCCAGATACCACAGTCTATGAAATCCTCGTGAAAATGATGGCCAACATCATGGGAGACTGGTAGGCCTTATTTTGTTTTGGTCAGACAGTATCTCACTTTATGATTCCTGTGCGTCCGATTGTGATCCTGCTCACTATTTCCCTTTATCTCAGCTTTCACGCAAAAGCCTGGATTTATTTAGCGTGTCAACATCTGACTACATATCGTCCTGCGTCGGTTTAACGTAATACGTCAACGGTATCTGTCATCGATCACAAAAGTAGTCCACGGAGCGAAAGTCCTGATTGAAGGAGCACTGAAAGGAAAATGAATGATAGTGTGGAAATGCAACAACATGTACACAAACACATCTGAACACAAAACAATGACCGTGTTTATGGTCAGTTGGTCGAGAGTTGGTCCGCTTTATGCTACGCACTGTTGTCATGGCACTTTAGATTCGGATCACCACAACAACAACAACAACAGCAGCGCCAGAGGTGGACAAAAACGGGATTTCTCACCACTTCAGATCACTCCTGGCTCACAGGTTTCTTCATTGTCTGGCCAAGCCATCACCCCCAGGAAGTTAACGTCGACAGCTGAATTGCGCCAGAGACTCTCGCGTCCATTTCCCTTCAAAATTATACGTGCGTAAGGGCCACTTCGTCTTCCAAGTAGAGCAGTGTTCAAGCCCTTTGAAGCATTTTCAATGGAATCAGTCAAAAACTCTGCTCTTTGGGCTTATCAAACAGGCCTAGTCCTGCCAATATCAAGTTACTTTTCAAATGAGTGATTACCTGAGGTTCACCAGGTCTAGATGATGGGTCCCAAGAGGGCCAAAATCGGTAGTGGTTTCATCCACTTGCTGAGAAGTATTGACCCTTTGCAGGATGACTCAGTCTAGTCCATATTATCTGAATGCTCTCGATCTTTCAGAAAAGATAGCACACACTGTTTTCGTGGCCGAAGGACAAAGACCGGCCTTCAAATGGAAATACGAGCCAAACCGGTTTGGAATATTGGTGAACAAGAAAAGGCACAAATAAAAGATAACTGACCTATTAGTGAAGTATACAGGTTCGCATTTGACGGGAGACTCACCTGGAAGAGTTTTCAGCAATCTTATGAGTAGGTATTACGTCTATAACTGACCTATCATTCTACCGGCATATTCTTAGCAATCACCACATGGTTTAGGAAGTTGAAGCTATTTTCATAAAGAAACTACTCACAAGGTTGCTGAAAACGCTTCGATAGCCCACGACCGGTTTCGCCCTCCTTGGGGCTTATCAGGTAGGCGCAGTCCCCGAGTTTCCGTCAACCTTATGCTCTACTTTGACCTAAATTGGACTGATTTCGACAAATATAATCAGTTGCAAATCAATTTGTTTTTCACGGGAGACTCAAGTGAATTTCTCGTTTATGATGTTTTCAACTGAATGCGCTGCACACAGGCCGCATCAGTTGGTACGATATTCGAGATATCGCAGTATATTTTCATATAGAAAACTACTCAAAAGGTTGCTGAAAACGTTTCGACAGCTCACGACCGGTTTTGCCCCTGTTGGGGCTCATCAGGTAGGCGGCCTTTGTGCAACACATTCAGTTGAAGAACACCATAATCGAGAGATACGCTTAAGTCTCCGTGAAAACCAAATTGGCTTGCAAATGAGAGAATTTGTCGCAAGTTGAAGATATGTCCAACACGATGCTCTTGAATGAAAAGCGTGATCAAATCTAAACAGGATGTTTTTTTTTGGGAGAGTCAAGCTAGGACAGTGTCACACGAAACCGTACAGCTTTTCAATATCGAATTATGGAATCAAGTCACCAACCTTTCCATCGGCCATTCTTGTAGCGATTTGATATCTCAGACGAGAATCTTTCTGCCTCTGAAGCTTTTACCGCCCAAAGCACCGTTGATGTGTGCTTCGCTTCCTCTATAAAACAACACCTGACAGGCTTTTTGGCTCGCGCAACTGTTTTTCCGAGCAGTAGAACAGATTCACTCCGGATGTGTTGTTTATCAGCGTGTGGTAGTAGATAAAACATCAAAGGCCGGATGGATAGCGACGAATCACGATCGAACCAGCAATGCGCATTGGTATTAGTATGTGAACGCGAAATCAATACGACTAATGTGGCTTTGTAAACAGGCGGCTGATCGATTTTTTTGTGAGCTGTGTTCATTCCATACGGCTAAATTTCCGAATGGCACTGGATTAAATTAATGGGTCCGATTTTGTGTCATCGTATCGGCGTGAGGCTGGCGTCATTCGAGGCGAGAGACGTGACACTTTCATCCAACCACGATATCCGAATGGCGGAAACTCACTAGCGCCGTCCCCATGACTACCAGTTCAATGTATCAGCTACAAACCATGTACCATTGGTTCCAAATGCTACAGTTTCGATCACCAGAATGTGATAGAGTGTGGGACATATAAGCCATGACATGTTCGGTTAGAGAACTAGGTAGCTACGCATTAGAGGCGATAGCCTTGATGCAAGCGTACCACTGACTGCTCGACTGGGCCATTTCTGTCAGTGTCATTAATCCTTAGTGAGTTGAGTCCCATCCAGGGAGGCGGTTGTGCTGTCAACACCAGTCTCTGGCCAGCGCTTTCATCATCATCATCATCATCATCATCATCATCATCATCATCATCATCATCATCATCAGCTGTAAGAAACCGTATACTTGTCGTACAGTGGTTGTAGCTGCCACAGTTTCGTCCGCCGATGATTTGGGGAGGTGAGGTAGGTAGCTGCGCATTGGAGGCGCGAGCTGCGTAAATGCACCACTGTCAATGGGCTATTAAGTCGGGGAATTGGGAAGGGGCTATGTATTGAAGGCAATAACTTGATGCATGAGCGCCATTGAGGGCGCGATTGGGCCATGTCTGACAATGTCTCTAACCATTGATGTGGCCCGTCTTGGGGGTCCGCATCCAGGAAGACGGCAGTGACCAGCGCTTTCATACTTCGTTGTCAAATCATACACTGTCTACCCCTCGGTCGCTCCCACTCAGCACAGGGCTGGGCGAAAAGAGTTCTCTACTGCCAGCGGAATACGTAGAGAGTGACTGCCTCCTTAAGTTTTCGTTGTTAACCTGTAAACATCGCCAGTGACATAGCAATACCCGGTCAGGTGCTACGGGCTGCACTCGGTTGCTAAGTGGAAAACAATACGAGTTCCTCGTGGACCGCAGCACAGCACAATCTTAAATCATCATGAGGCTATTGAAAGCGACAGCCCGCATTTTTCTATGTAACAATCGACAAAGAGTTTACTTACCGTCGACTTAGATTTACCCGCAGTCGTACCAGCTAGTCACGAACTGTATACCGAACTGTCATGCCTGTCTATCAACGATTCGATGGACTTCTGGCTCCTAACTAGATCAACTAAGCTTGTCTGTTTATTGGTGTGTAGCAGCAAGCTCACACACACCAGCAGTTGTCGGAACAGTTTTGAAGGTCCACACCACCAGTCCAGCTGCTAGTTGAAAGCTCCCTACCACCAGCCACATTTCCACATTCGGCTGTACCAAATGTGACAAACATTCGTTTGAGGTTCATCACGGATGTGCGTTTCGTCTGTTGCTCTCTAATGGGATCAACATAAGCTGGCCTGACAAGTTGCTCCTTGTCACACGCGATTCTATCGGATAATTAATGTTTTGGTGGGAATATGTTGAACCAGCCTGTAAACTGCGCAGGTTTTAGCATGCGCACAAACCAACAAAAGAGGGCGGTAGATCGATGGGCAGACACATTTTCGGACAGACAGACTACCAGACAGACAAAATGACCTGGATAATGACCAGCATCCAGGGGCGCAATCAGCCATGAAAGCGACACGATTTACTCTCAGACGATAAATGTTGCGATCATGAAGAACTGGGTTTTATTGAGTGTGCGCCACTGGTATTGCTTTAAAATCGTTCAACTTGTGCTACACTGCCTCAGAGGAAAGCTAATCTACTGGCAACGAATAAGTAGTATTCCTCCTCACATTCTCACGACAACAGTTCTGATCCCGGACACCCCTCCCAATAAACAGCTTAAGACCGATCGCCTTCTATGGCATTCGATGGTATCCGTTTAAGTTAGCGTATTCTTGTTTTTGTGAAAACAAGGGGTGTCTAAATGTGTTGAAAGTATTTTCGTTTGAAGCCACAATAAAAACATCGCACTGACAGTGAAATAATTTTTTGGGGGACAGTTTTGCCTAATTCCCGAAGATCAAATGTGTACCGGCAAATAACAGAAAACGCTGTCGAGGAAACAGCCATGAAGACAGCTGACGATGCGGTTGTGCAAACTTTGATATGGAAATTAGCATGTGGGAATCGGTATCATGACATTTGTCAAGTAGACTTTGACATGAGTAACATCCAAGTCGTGCGTAATGTGAGAGGAGCCGAGTGGCAATCGGTTTTCGCTTGGTTTCGTCACTATTCGAGGAGAAATTAGGGACGTCAGCACGTCTCAGTGCCCAACATGTGTTCGCCCGTTTGCGTGCCTAACAATATCTGTTATCTTCATCGCAATTGGTCAACTGACTGTCAGTTACTTCGTCGCTCATTGGTCTATTTCAAGCCGGTGTTGTGTGAAACCGGGTCACCGAGTCAGTCGATCACAGCGGAGCTCGGAACAATCTGAGTTCACAGACCACTTCATTGATCGTCAAGTTCTTAGTTCAGGCATGTATACAGATTCTGCGCTAGGTAAAGTTGTAAAGAAACGACTGGCAGTGACAGATACTTGGACTAATCAAGTTTTGTGGTTCGACAAAAGATTTTAAGTGCATAGGTTCTTCTGGTGGAAATATCTCTGAAAGTAGGGCATGCTGAGAATATTTACTGAGACAAGAAACAAATCAGTGGATGTTGTTCCAAAAGAAAAGTTCGTTCACAAAGTAATTCTGCCGGAGCGGTGACTACAGTTCATCTTCTGGTTTGATCCTTGGGGATTGTCCAATGAAGCAACGGAATTCAGCTGGTTTGATTGAACAAATTTTCCATCACATGGCGTGGAACATGCACTAAAAAAATTAAGATCATGTTCACCGGGGGAGGGCAGAACTGAATCACCGCGGGGCATTCATGCAATATGTCACAGATAATTTGTCTACATGGTCGGAAAACATAAACCCGTTTTGTCTGTTTACATGAGTTAATGGCCCATGATTTAATGCAAATAGATTCTGAACTGGTGCAGGTATACAAACAACCCACTGGTCCTAGCAGAACACACTCATTTGCAAACAAATGTGGTTTTGCGGGAGACTTACCGGAACACGGCTGAATCTCTGGTTTATGATGTTTTCAAGCCCACTGTTCTATCCGATAGCATAACGATAGTGGTTCGGGCTGTCCTGGCTGTGCAATTTGGACGACTCCTGAGGTTGGTAGTATGACGCACCGTAGAAACATAGCGGCGGAGGTGTACGTGAATGGATAAGCGAGCTTTTGCTCTTTAAGAAGGTTAAGCGAACTTTAAACGAGTAAAGTTTACGTCAGAGATGGTCACACATCAGCTTGCACTGCCCTCGCTTTTCTCGGATTCCGGAACACTCTGAGAAGATGGATTTTTCATGAAAATCTCACACACGAAAATGTTTGACTGAGGATGAGCTTGGGATAGATAGGCGTAAATAGGATGGTTCAGCCGTTGTCTAGACGTAGATAATATGTTCACGCGCACGTGGTCACCTCGGGCTGTCTGCGACAAACCAGCTCGAACTGAACACAGCCTCAAAGGAAACGAAGTGCCGAGAGCTGAGAAATCCTGACTAGGAATTCGAACATTGTCAATTAGTAAGGAGTTCTTATAACGGACTTCAACTGGCGCATGAGACTGACCAAGCTATTCAGAACAGCTAGATAGCTGCACGCTGGTAACTAGTTAGTTGTTTCCTCAAGCGGAAATCCCCACAGGAAACCCGCCTTGTGACATGCAGTACCAGTCTGTACGTCCTAATTTCATAATTTCCTAATTTCATAATCTCATAATTTCTCGTGCCAAAAGAGTCGTGCCCTAACAAATCCACACAAACGAAAGCTCTGACAAGACGACGTAAGATGTTACGAAAAAACAGGGGGTGAATAACGTACTTCTTCGAATTTCGGATGCCTACAGAGAATCGCATTTACGACCGCATACCTCTTACATAAACGTATAAGTCCCACAGATCCACAATATAACACCAGTTTTAAGTTTGGCTGGAACTCCCCGACATTGATTTTATTATCTGTTTCGGGGCTCTTCAGACAGGTTTGTCTCCCGTCTCTCCAACAGCTTTGTTTTCAAACTGAACACAAAACAGTTATCAATTATTTGAAAAAGCACGGTTGTACTGACTGGAGCGGCAATTGGATCACTCGAATGGCTCAGAGTGAGCAGTCATCACTCGAAAAACTGGACAAAACGTGACTGCATGATGCGAATTCCGTGACTGAAGGATGAATAGCGTTATATCCCGTCTGAGTGTGATTTACTCACACTGCTAATCAGCCGTTCTGGATCAAAGAGTTGAGTGTTCGAACCTCTAGCCGGAAGGCTGTGGGTTCGAACTTTCTTGGACTTTCGTGAGAGGTGCGCTGTTGGTTAGTCCAAGTAAGAATAGAACAGTTGTGCACTGGTTGTTGGCTTTCCAGAGGAAATCTCAGATGTAAAATGGCATGAGGCTAGGTCTACGTGATGAAACTAGTGGTAACGTTGGGTCTAGCAAAAGAGCTTGACATTTCAAGTTTCAGCTGAAACATAACGTGACCCTTGTATGGCACATTCAGCTGAAGAATAGTATAACTGAAGTTCAGTCGAACATATCGTTGTAATACCATCTATCCTAAATGCCCTAACATTTTTTGTGGCTTTGGGACAGTCAGAATCACCAATGTAGCGTGTTCCCACTGTTGTCGCCTCCTAATAGTACACGACGAAGTCGTATGAAGATACTGCATAGGTTTACTGATGGTACTCGCTGTGTACCTTGGAGTAAGTAAACATAGAGGCCCCTGTTTCACCGCTTGCGTACTTTGGACGATTGAGAACCCATACACAAGTCACCTGTTCCGACTCAGATGACGCTCGGTCACGGAAACAATCGATGTTGTCGCCAATCGATAGCATCGATCTGATAGGAAGGGAACCAGCCTGAAGCGTGATTAGTGTTCACGCAGTAGCGTCACAATATCATTGTGCGGAAGTTTTTTTAGCAATCTGAACTGGCCGCACTACAGGGTCATTGGGTGGATTAAATATTGAGTGACACTTGTGAGGAAAACGCTCCGAATGTCGGAATTCATTATCCTTTTTTTAGAGGGTTTTTGACCTCAAAATAGTGTTTATTGTCCCTTTTTAGGATCGACTGGCACCCTAAATCAAGTACTGACAAGATCAAAGGGTTTTTTGAAGGGGCCGTCAGGTTTTCATTAAGCAGAGGTCCATTGTGGAGGGGTTATACTGAATATTACTTACGTTTTAGTATGGGAACACCAGGTCTTATGGATAATGAGTTCCATTATCCTGTTTTCCAACCATCAAAAGTGATTCGGATCTAAGTCTAACGTGAAAATTTCACCTCTTGCTCCCCAATAACTCAACTGTGGTAGCTCTAACTCACCTACACAGACCACCGAAATTGTGAACGACATTCAAAACGAATCGTTCCTATGAACCAGAAGAGCCTAACCCACAAACTCGGCCCAGTTTCCTGTAAGCTAGCACTTCAGTGTGACACTTGCTCGCAAGCAATGAGACGAAAACAAAAAATCGGTTCCAGTTGATTGAAATGACAAGGAGGTTACTTTTTGACTTATCGGAATTGATTTGCTAAGTGTAACTGAACGATTACGCGCTTGTTTGATGACAATCCTATCTATTAAGCATATCTTCAAAAGCCGGATGAAGCATAGTTAAAATTACTAGGCCTCGAAATTTCAGAGAATAAACGAACACTTTAACGGAACGCGGTTCCGCTGCGCCCAATGTAGATTCTTCTGGAGCAAAAGAGGAACGCGTAGTGATCACTTTCCCCACCCTGTCATCGTGTTTCCGAGCGACAGAGGAAACATAAATCTTTCTTGGTTATGCATTCTGTCTTTTGTGTCTCTCAGTCCGTTTACTCAGCTTTGACCGAAACCAGACAAACTTCAAAGAGTGTTTCCATGGTTACGCCTGTGGATACACAGGCGAGGCTATTTCCACAAAAGTTTGATGTTTAGCTTGACCAGTGAGAATGAATATCTTCGGGAATTTGTTTGAATACAGTTGTTTTGCTCCCAACTGGGCAACACTTGTGGCCGAATTGTGAAGACAGCGCATTCGAATATGTCTGAGAACAACTAACTGGAATATTGAGTTGTGAATTCTGTCGCTCTCAGGACATCACGAGTCATGAGAAAATGTTTATCAGGAACAGAAGATCAATTAAGCTGGATGCTTTCAAGTTTTTTTCAGTCTGTGACTATCTGCGAGGATGTTTATATTTCGCTCCCATCCTGCTCACCAGGGCTAGAATATAGCAAAATAAACGAAACATTTTTACCGTCTGAATAGACGGAAACGGTCCGATAAATCGGTGAGACGATAGGATCAGACGTGGGAGGAATAATGCTGGTTGGTTGAGTTGAAATGAACGCGATACTCAACGGGAATTCGTCACTCAAGTCAAACTGAGTCAGGTAGTGCTTTACGAAACTTTAGGTGACTTTTCAGCTCACAAGTCTTGACACATTCAGACACCGGAGATCCCAACATTGCCTCCCCCCATTGCCACGAGTAAACATGAGGGTGAGAGACTTGAACAAGAAAGTGAACGGCTTCAGGTCTCATATAATCACTGGCTAGCTTCTGTTCATTCCCGTACCTAGCAAGATTGTAGTTCTCAACGGGGAATGGATGAACCTCTTTACAAATATAGTCAAGTGTATCACACGGGTGTTGAGGCAAGAACCCGTCAAAGTTTTTTTCATGGGAAAGGAAGGCACCACAGGTTGATCCTGTGCTTTCTTCGTGTTTTCAGGGGTTTTAAGCCAATCGACCAAACGGATACCCTTGTAAATGCTGGCCTGATTTCCGACGGGATACATCAATTGCCGACCCACAGTTATTCAAGTTCATCTACCAGGATTGATTATGTGTTAAAATTGTGCGGCACAACATGGCCGCACTCGGTATCCTATAGTGAACAAGGTCCTTCAGCCAAATCATTACGTAATAAAACGGATTAGTAGAAACACGTTAATTACCACAGAATCATGTACAGTATATCCACATTTGTGTAGGGGTTTGAACTCCGTGAGACCGACAATCCTCTAGTACTCTCTGGGGCATCCCAATATTCGCATGAAACAAATAAAAACCCACGCAGTTTATTGAGTTGAAATCTGAAAGTCTGACGCGAAGCAAAACACGGAACGTTTAGCTGAAATTGAGCCTGTCTGGTTTTCTATACACCGCCAAAGGAGGCATTGGTAGAACACTGAAATAAACGTTCACATTCCTAAAGAAGGGCTTGTTGCAAGACCCAAACGTTGGCGGATTGACGGTGACCTTGGGAGTCATGTGTCAAGTAACCCACTCACTTCATTTGATTACTCAATAGGAGGCTGCGGTAAGTACTGCAGTCGAGGGGGGTCATGTGATTTGATCAGTCAAATTTGGCTCTGGTGACCGCGTGGATAAAATCATGGATTACCATTTCGTCAATCGGGTTCGATCCTCGCATAGAAGCCTTGAAACTGGTTGCCGGTCCCCTTCCTAAAAAGTCGCACATATAATATTTCAGAGAGAAATACGCAAAAAGAGACTTCACCGTTAACTGAGACATTCTCAAGGTCACTTGAATTGGGACATAAAACTGCGTGATCGGCATAGCCCCTTTTAGTTTAACCTAACACTATTGTTTGTCGCTGAAAACCTTTCGATAACCCACTATCAATTGACAAAACCCTCTGACGTACGTGATAAGCACTGAATGCGTATTTCTAGCGGGGCAAAGATTTCCAAAGGAAACGGGACTTGACGAAGAAAACCATTAAAGTGTTCAGTTTGCTGCATGTCTACCCGGTTTTGCAAACGACCGCCGGCTGCCTTACAGTTCGTTATCCAATTGGGACCACAAGAGCCTAATCCAGTGTTTGTCTGAGTGAAGTAAACATTAACATGTCCACCATTTTGGAAAACTTTCTTTCTACTCTGTTTCGTGACATTCACTCAGTGGATCCTACTCGGCTCTCTGCGGTGGATGCCACGAACATATCTTTACTTTCACATGTGACTGATGATATTCTCGCAGTTTGCTGAGGTGTTCATAGGAAGGTCACTACACGAGAGATGCCTCTACCGAAAATCAACTTGTAAAACGAGAATATTTAAAATGGACTAATCGATATGCCAAGCAGATTTCACACAGCAAACAGGGCATCGGCGCTCAACCAAGCTGTACCAGTGAATTCTGTTTACAGTTAAACAGTCACCCCTCCCCCTCTCTGGATCTGTGAGACATGCTGAGGACGAAGGCAGACACCTCAGCAGCTTCACGCACGTTTCGTCTGTCACATTCGAGTAGAATATCTTCACAGCATTACTTTTACTGCTTAGCGAACAGCCGACTGCGATTTTGATTTGAAAACATGGGTCCGGTGGACAGGTTGAATGTGCACACTGGATCCAAACTACCAGTGTCTTTGTACGACGGAGTTCCGAGAATTTGATGACAAACGGATCCATTACGAAACACTATGAGAACCGTGAATCGTCTACAAGTCAGAAATCAAGCAAATCATTATTCCAGTTCTGTTGTGTTACCTCAGCAAGTAGTACTGAGAAATACGCCACTCACAAAAAAATACCTTGATCGTCCAATCTGAGCTACAAGCTCCAAGATCTGAAAATATGTCGTCATCTATTCTGTTTGACTATTTTGCTAAAGGCACTCTGTGACCTTTTCGTTCCACAAGAGTGCACTTTTGAATCACGGACCATAAATCCTTCCAGATTACTAGATTGCCGTGACCTTTCTGGTTGTACTACCTACCACAACTTTACTATTCAAGGTATTGTCGTAGCAACTCGGAGTAAGGTTCTATGCAACCATCTGCATTAGTGGATGCCCTATAAATGGGGATTCCCCTTTGCGAGCGAACTCAGTCTATGCCAAAATGTTGAGAAGCACTGTAAGCAGTTCACTTCTTATTGGAGATCATCAGTACTGCACAACTCATCAATCTCCAGGGTGATTCGAACCCACGACTTCGCGACCAGTAGTTGAAGGCCATGACCGGCTAACTTCAGGCTATTCTCACACTATTAACGAACTATGAGTAACTCAGAGGAAAGAAAACTTCACACGACCTTCCGTCTGAGAGGTCATCACACGAAAAGCCTGTCAACACGTTAACAGATGACGCGAATTCCCCGACTGAAAAGTGCGCGGTGCTTTATCGTGTCTGAGTACGATCTGATCACATTGCTGATCACCTAATGGCAGCCGAACGGTTTAATGTTCAACTACCCATGAGTTCGAGTCGCCCAGGAGATTCTTGAGACGTGCGGGGCTGATGACGAAACAGCCGTACAGTTCTCCTAGACTTTTCGGCATACAGGACGAAGTTCCTTCAGTGGACTAGTGCTCCTGAGATACAAACTGGAAAGGCAAGAACTTGGAAAGGCTGCGTCTGAGGTGACAGCTATGTGGTCGCGGCACTCACGTCCTTTCAGTTCACTTGGACTACGAAGCTAGCTAAGATATGTATCATGGCTCATTTATCGAGGGATCAATGCGCATTGTTTTCAAACTGGACGACATAATATTGCCTTATGGACGTAGTACGCTACTCAGAAGGTTATTGAAAACGCTTCGACGGCCCACGACCGGTTTCACCCATCTTGGGGCTCATCAGGTAAGCGTAGTTCTCGACTTTCCGCCAACCTTATGTCCCACTTGAACCAAAATTGGACAGATTTTGACAAATACATTCATTTGCATACCGATTTGATTTTGACGGGAGACTCACCTGGAACGCAGCTGAATCCGTCGTTTTTGTGGACATCCTGCCAAGATACGAACTCATCAGGAAGAGTTTAGATCGGATGACGAGAAAAAACAAACTACTTTTTGTTTTTTAGGAGAACTTTAGTACACAAGGTAACGTAGATGGTCGCTGGTTTATTCACTGAGCTTGGCAGTTTGATTACAGACGTATTATCGTCACTCGAGATAACATCGTCATTGCGTTTTTAGGGTGAAGACTGATGATGTCACCTCGACTGGTGACGAAACGTTTGCAATCAAAGTGTCCGACCCAGCGAATATAACAGCCTAGTGTAGGACGACTGATCGAAGCGTGTGTTGGATGTGTTGGAGGGCCGCATCTCACATGAAATCTCACGAATCACCGTTTGGGCATATTGGCGGCTTTAAAACAATTTCCCTTGCTTCATTGAGTGAAACTGGGACCCGAATTCACAGCTGGTCTGCTCAGGGCAAACAACATATGGCAGTGCCTGTGGTTCGTGAGCGTCAACCGGCGTACTTCGAGGATAACGGATTCCAGCTCAAGGTGTGTTCTGCTGTGGCTAGAAAAACCACTTCTCAATGATACACAAATGTGTAGAACGATTAAATAAGCTGAGCGAGTGACCGCAGGGAATAATGACTTTGATCAGCCGCTAAAATTGAAAGTAACTATGCGAACCATTGCTTAACAGTGTGTCCTTTGGGCCTATCAACACATTCTCTAAGAACCCTTTGCAGCGAAGACGCTTGCCTTCGAGCACGAGTTTTTTGAGGTCGTTTCTAAAATGAGGGCTGCCAAAAGACGTGAAAAAAAGCGATTTTGTCAAGAACTAGTTCAAGAATGTGTGACATGCGTGGAAAAATATGAATCCATGAACATACAAGAATGGAACGTGACCATTTGACTGAAACTATCGGGCTCGGAAAAAAAGCGTGCCAAGCCCCCCCCCCCACATTCTAGCGCAGAGATTAGGGCTGAAAAACACCATGCCCTGGTTATAAGGCGGGTTTCTACCACTCCGGGTTACAACAGTCCTACGAGAATCACAAACTGTTCAAAGTCCCCCGGAATCCCCCAGGTTGTGCTGGATTTACGATGCTTTCCAAGCTGCATTCTACTCACACTATGTGGTAGAATACATTTATGATGATGTTTCAGTCAATTTCTCACTCAGTCCCTTTTTCTTGAATTATCCTAAGCTGCCCTGTACTGAATGTTCATCCGTGCGTAGACTCAAATCAGCCCGGTTGAAACAAACATGCGACCACCTTTGTCAAGATGATTATACCGGAGCTGTCTGATATCCATTTTTCGGTGCTTTTGTGAATGTAAGTTATTCGTCCAGATGGTTGGAACAGAATGCCATGGGGTGCTCTGGACAAAGCTCGTCAGCTTCGTCATAGTAACGACTGGACTCCGGTCTTAGTTGTTGATTGGTCAGGCCGCAGGGCATTGTTTGTAGGCAGATGAGTCAGTTTGCCTGACAAGCATCATGTGATGGAGTAGTGTATATGCTCTGCGAGAGGCGGCAAACTGCCTGTGTGCGCCTCGTGATATGGCAACGCTGAGTCATGCCAAGTGACAGCGGAGTACTCCATACAGTGAGTCTGTTTAGCACAGCTTTGAGCTGCAGTCGTTTCGACCGAGAAACGTCTGGCTATGCTAGGTTTGTAGGAGAATGAATGCATAGGGATATCTGTTCCATCTGGCGCAGCACCTGGAGATTTCCCAGAAAGTCTGAGACAGATGTACAAGAACAGCTAGACGGCAGAAGCCAAAATCTGGTGGTTGTTGGTCAAACTGCTCGCCGACCTTTGCAGTTGGTACGCAAACATCAGTCCACGCGCCATTACCAAACTACCAAGCAGAAGGCTGTTAACCCCTAGCTTTTTCGAAGGTCATAGCCTACAGAAATAAGCCGGCTTTCGGTTGACAGTTGGTGGGGATGAGCTGTAATACCTCTATGCCTGTTAGGTCTCTCGTCTTGCTGACGAATCCACCGCTTCATCAGCCGGTTTTTACTAGTTAGCTTACGATGTCATGCAGAGACGATGATGATGACGACGATGATGATGATGATGGTGATGATGATGATGATGATGATGATGTTCTGACTGGAAGATATGCGGCTTTGAGACCGGCTACCATTCTGTTGGAACACATGACACTTTTGCAAGTTACGAGTATGGTAAACCCTCCAAGCTCATACAAAAACGAGACGTTGTGTTTTTGTTGATTGTCACAGAATGGACTATCGGTGTTTTTTTCCTAAGATGGTGTTCTGTTGAAGTAAGAAGCCAAAAACAGTTGGAACAGCATCCCTTCCGTCCTCATATCCTTCCCAGTGGGTGCTGTTGCGCAAACTACCGAGCAGTACATGGATTCATACGTCATGTTTACGTATTCAATGAAATGACGAATTCCAAATTACATGTTTCGTAGACTGTCCACTAAATTTTCAGCCTCATCAGATATTGCTGTTTGGCATCCGTTGGTGTCTTGGTAAATCAATAAGCCGAATTAAAGCAAGGTCAAGTTGGCACGAACGTCAGCTGACTTGCACGTGTATCTTCCACATGCTTGCGCGCATTCTGAGGTCAGGTGACTAGGCACAGAGATTGCGCCGGGCACGAACACTGATGACTATACAAGTATTGATCGGTTGATAAGCGTACGAGAGTGGTTTGACTTAGATTAGCGCCACTCTTTCGGTGCAGAAACTGGTGACGAGAAATCTGTAGACTGACTGAATACAAGTACGAACAACTCGCATCTGGTGTAGCACAAACTCCCAGATTGAGGGTTCTCCAAAATCTTGCAAACCCGGTGTGCTCGTGAGATCAATTTTGGACGTTGCCAAACGCTAACCGTCAATTCGAAATGTATCAACTCCACCCGATTTGAACGATTCCTCCTAGGTATGATTAAATGCAACCGAAGAGTGGTCAAAACGTCCCTATTCCAAAGATCTAAACTTATCTGTACAATCGACCAACTACCTAATAAAGGAGATTTGCTGAAAAGAATTCTGTTAGTCAGTAACTAACCGCAAAAGTTTACCAGTATACACAGAAAACCCCACTCTCCACCCAGTCTGACAACCACATTAGGAAATAACGAAGGAGGTGGTGATGTTGATAGTCTGTGGAGATTTCGGAGATTTCATCCTTTAGGTGTGGCCAATCTATGCTGAAAAGTCGAGAGGCACAGGATGAAACAGCTGCACATTGCATCCGGGCTTTTCACTGTAGATTGGCATCGCTTACAATTTGATGAGGATCATATCTCAAACAGCAACAAGTAGAACCTTGAACCTCACTCGTACAGCATTTCGGAACTCATGGTCTCGACACTCCAGAGGATTTTGTTTTAAAATGGGACCCAGAGTTTGAGTGGTCGTTCTGCTTGGTGTGTCATCTATGAGTTCCCTTGCAGTTGAGCTGTCACGCACATCCGCAGAACTCTTTGACGTCTTTCTCAAAGGATCTCGGAACATATTCCCAACCAGTTGCTACAGACCTCTTGAAATAACGAGTCTACTCTACTAACAGCCAGGTCACTGATGACCAAACATATCTAGGAGACAGGTCACGTGGCTGACCTTGCTGTTACGCAGTCGAAACAGTGTTGAAGATAGCCTGACAACCCAAGTTCTGACCAAGCGAATTCGCAACATATGGCATACGATAGCAACAAAACTGCTTAGTGCAACGATTCTCGGGGGAAAGTAGAATCAACAAAAATCGGAAAGTGAGCAAGACAGAAACGTGGGGCGGAAGGTTCTCAACTGTTATATCCAATCTTCTATCCTCAGAACCTCCACACAGGGGACTTATGGTCCTGTGAGTTAGTGTATGAATGACATCTGAACGGACGATAGTCCATTCCTGTTTACTAGCAGCCACATATATGGTTTCGAGATCCGACACGTTCGCATCTTTAACTACTGGCCTTGTTAGTATGGTTTACCAGTTACGCTGAATTCGAGTACTTTAAGTCAACCAGTCCCCATGGATTCACTTGCCGCAAGCAAAGTGAGCTTCTGATGAGATGTGATGGGCTGTGAATCACGGCCTTGTTCATCTGAGGTACCCGGTATTCTTTCTACTCACAGTAACAAGTTTCGGTGTCCCGGGGCTCTACCCATCATTAATACCAAGTTGTTCAAATTTGAGTGAAGGTTACAAACCAAATCAAAAGCTCATGGTGATGTCCTTGGTCTACCTTTGCGGATTTTGTCTTCAACCCCCGACGACGTAGTCCTTTGATTGTCTCCGATTGGTAGAAGATCTGGTCACGGCGATCATCCGTTTACGCTTGTTATGTATCATTGGTCTTCCATACACGTTAACCGTTGACTAGTCGCGGTGATTGCAGGCAATGCTTGCGGGTGAGTTTCAGTAACTTTGTTTCAGAAGAGCTTGTAAACAACCGGTAGTTTTTATTTGGGCAAGCTTTGTTTCAGAAGAGCTTGTAAACAATCGTTATTTTTTATTTGGGCAACGTTTCGCTTTTGACACAAAAGCTTCATCAGGCCAAGTGAACACCAGGTCACCAAGTTGGCCAGGTTACAAGGCAGACGGGCACCAATCAGGAAGCCCTCTTTAGATTATCACAATAGGTCAGTGATGAGTGTCAATTAACGGCTCTTGTCGGCTAGTGTGTGGTTGCCAAAATCTTGAATTGATGGGTTAGAAGAGTTTCAAATTAGTTCCGATCAGCTCTTGTTCCTTAATCTTCCACTTCAGGGTGCTTCAGTTGATTATTCATCTCGGGTGCAACTGGTAGATTTTCCTTGGTCTTCGTGGGCTTGTGATTGCTGCGACAATTTAGTTGGGGGGGTGAGGTCAAATGGAATTTAGATGATGACTACTCCTCCTTCTGATGACCGCACACCAACACGTGTCAGCTCGACCGATCCGAAACCGCTCTCCACGCCAGTTCCACGCCTTCTATTCTGTTAACACTAGGATGCTTGGCGATTTCTACCGTCTCGGCCATCAGTCTCTATGATGTGGACCGTAGTCCTCGCCTCAAAACCTCAACATTTTCTAAATCCATTTTGTGCCCCGTGTCCAGTGCATGTTCTGCAATTGCCGATTCTTTTATTACCGCTCGATATTCATCTACGTTTCTCGGCGGCTTGTTTATTTTCCTCTTATGCTCTCCGATTCTGGTGTGAAGTTCCCTGGCCGTCTGTCAGTAACTTTGGTTTGTACAATGAACTACTTAGCACTACTGATCATTTAACGTTTCTTTTTGACGTCTTTGTTGGTGAAACAAAGTCTTCATCAAGATGAAGGTCAGCAGCCAACTTGACGGCATTGTGGTTCGAACCCGTGGTATTCGAAATGGTAGAGTCCAGGATCTGACCGACTCGGTCAGAAGAGCCAATTCGTGGACTCATGTGTTCGGTTACTGAGACAGTTATTTTGTTCATCACTCATTGCAACAAGCAGGAAGGAGGATAGGACATTTCAACCAGATGCAGCAGCGGCTCACATCTTTCGCCTGATCAGGAGTTGGTTTCTTTTTCCTCTTGTGAATATAAGAGTTTGACCAACTTGTGGTTCTTATCTGAGCCCGACCGGAACGCCATATGACATTTCGGTAAGCTGCGTGAAGAACGGTCCAATAGGCTGGCTGGTACGGACCGGGGCATAATCCACCAAAAAGTTATCCAGTTACAAAGGCACACGAAAAAGGTTTCATGGGGGTTCTTAGGCCAGAGTGCATCATTACCCCCCCTCCCCCGATCTAATGTCTCTTTGAGGTGGATCTGTACTTTTATTGCGTTCATTTCCAACTATTTGTTGATGACCAGTTCACACCCTCCTAAAATATGGGTTTCGTTTCTAATTGCACTTTGGCCAGTAAACGTGCAGCAACCGCGGTTGGAACGACCTTCCGAAACATATAATAGATGTTTATTGGTACTTTCAAGTTTCGTTGACTTAAAAGTGCAACTCGTCTTACGTAACATGGTCGCGTATGGCTTCTAGTGAGGTTGCAAAACGGAGAGATCTACCGGACGCTTATTCGAACTGACTTGGGAACACTCGACTTACTTCCAGGTGCGTAACGATGGTGGACGGCCTATGGACATTTTTCAGAGCAATGTGTGTTTGCTTGCGGTCACTGTTTCCGAAAGAATATGCTTTCCTGCCGGACCGCGGTTCAAGCCCACAAACGGGATCACGTTACTACCAGACGATATCGTAGAGTTCTGAAAATCCTATAAGGAAGACAGTGAAACATTTTACTCCATTTCGTGGTATTGCCAAGTTCCCATTGAGGTTCTGCGCCACTCAGAGTCAGCCGAGAAGTTTGAGCCTGCCTTGTGCCAAAAACCGAGCACATCTCTGCACACTCCGCATCGTGTGATCCACTACTGACTGGCTGCTCAAGTGAGGACATCTCAGCTAATGGATCCATGTGTGTGTGGGGTTTCTCCCATTTGTGAACGTGGACTAACTCGAGAATAACTACAGAATAAAAGCGCTCACCCATCACTTGATTGTCACATCCACCAGGAGGTGACAATGATTAAACGAGTAGAAAAATGTCCATGGATTGCTTCGTTTTCCAGAATCGGGGATTTGAACCAAAAAGGCGACACTGACAGCGATTGTTAAATGTGCGTGTGTGTGTGTGTTTAAGATATTTGAGCATCTCATAAACTGTTCGGCAATCAGGTCAGAATCATTGCACTGAAAGGAGTTCACTGATGCTGACTGATGCCGACGGCATCTCACCAAACCTAGGGAATTCAATATTATAGTTCAAATTACTCACGATCGGTCAAAGACTGTACTGAACTAATCATAGGACACGATGTAGCCAATCGATAGCTTGACGTACCTGAAAAAACTGCCGTAGGCAATGAATTGGTTATTGCCAATCTTGCTAACGAGATTTGTGAATTCCACCCTAAAATTTACTAGTGAAAATGCTACCGTTTTATAGTCTGTCAGCTGTGTGTGTGTGTGTGTAACGAATCCCAAGGCGAGATCGAGTCTGGACTGTAGAGTGGCGAGGAGTGTACTCGGGCTACGGGTGGCCGACGTTTAACTACACCTCAGATAATGCCATGGATTCGTTCCAATCTATCTCCGTGAATTCATCACATCGACCGATTTTGAGGTCAGTTACTCAGGTGACTTCCACCTAAGTGCTTGGTACACTCAGTTGCTCCGGAAAGATTAGGAGAGTACAGTAGACCCGTTTACAAATTAAGACTTGACGTTCAACACAGCATCCGAGCAAGTAAACGGGACTGAGACCTGTATTTGTGTGACGTCTATCGGGCCCGGATCTTTACACTGCAGGATTGATGAAATATCAAATCTCGGTTTTCAAATTTCTCCAAGAGGACTAAAAAAGGAAGGTAATACAAGTTAGGACCATTCTGCTCCGACCTCACATACTCAACCGAATGCGAGAGCAGATGGCTCAGTGGTTAGAGCCCCAATTTACTGACCTCAATGTCCGTGGTTCGAACCCGACCTCTGCCTCTCGACTTCCCTGTCTAGGCTTAGGCAACCTGGCAGTATCTCAGCCCTTGTGCTTCCTCCGGGCGGCATAGCAGCTAGGCGCCGGAAGGATATTACAGCTGAACGACTTCCACACAGTCCGTCAAAAATACACACACCGTCAACTACCGGTATGTTCATTGAGATGGACTGAACATTATTACGGGAGTTCGAGCGGCTGTCCGCTTGTGCAGTTTGTGTCACACCCCCACAGAACGTCTATTACCAGTCTTCACAAAACTCGCATTAGTACGCTACAGTCTGGCGAGCTCCAAATTGCATCCAGAGTGTGTGCCAGTTATACCATTCCACCCGGAATCGGTCTTCGGTATCTATCGAAGGACAACAATTCACAAGTGAGTCACCAGCAGCATTCAGCGTGACACTAATGGTTCTTGAGTTTGGGAACAACGATACAGGCTGAAACTACAGGCGAGCAAACTCTAATCTGCACCGCTTCTGGGCATAGAGTCCTGTCATCAGACCAACCTGCGAAGTTACCTGCACTCACGTGCTGTGCAGTTTGTGGCCCTGACCGGTGTTTCAGGGAAGACGGTTGAAAACCGATGTGGAATTTGGCGAAACCGGTATAATGGAGTTAATAAATTCTGAGGATATCGAAATGGAAGCTTACGCAACGGATATGCGGGTTCCAACCAATGTGTAAGCACGGAAGCCAGCGTGAAGACTGAAGACGCGTGATGTGAAGGATGAGGTTAAAACCAGTCCGCTGAAGCACTCAAGTTTCATTAGCCCAGCTCAAAAACGAAGCTGACTAGGGTCCCTTCTGTATACCATCTCAGTTTGTAGTGCCATTGAGAGGGCTAAGAAATATGACTGTCTCTCGACTATGCTGATGAATGCATTTCATGTTACACCAGTAAATCGATACTCCAAGGACAGTGCTGCACTTCCTCAACCTTCTTTATTCGTATTTGGCGAACATCCTTTTTAAAACTTCCTTCATTACTCTTCTGTTGGTGGTAAAGCAGATTTGTCAATTTCCATCATCACGTGACAAAATTTCCATGTCACTTCGGATTCCTCCGGGCCGTCCATCCTCGCCTACAGCGTCACATGTTCTCCTGAGAAGATGGAGGTTTCACTTTTTGGTCTGACGGTGACTTCGTACGTAACGAGTTTTGGCTAGAATGCATTTTGAATAGACATTACTGTGACTTCGCAAGCGGAGGCCGAGAACTTTCTAAAATGAAGTCGTAATTGTACATGGCCGTCAGGTTGTTGGTTGCATTCCGGAGGTATTATCTGAAGGTAGCGCGGATCCATGCATCGGTAAGGTTACGTCCTTCAAACTGACAAGACTCGACTGCTAAATGAATGGACTCTTCAAAGTAGAAAGGCCTGTGAGTAGTATGCCTTCAAAAATGGAATATTTTATCAGGACGGAGCAGCAAATTTGCCTAGCAAGGCTCGACTCTACCACCGTTTGATTTACTCCACGAATCAACAAGAGTGGGGTTCGGACGGGATTTGTTTTGTTGCGAACTGTTACACAGTTTTTTTGGGGGGAAATAGGAGAATTGGGCTGCGGACAAGGACAGCTGGGGGCCAGTTGTGTTTACGGAATGCACTGATTGCGTAATCTGTCCACCTTTCCAACCGAACCTCGCTGAAGACGTTACTTTCAACCTTTCTCGAACCATCCTATTTGAGGAGTGTAACATAAACAAAAAGGCAGAATAGTGTGGTAAAAAAAACTGGACCCGAGTTAAACGAACTTGTATTTAGTAGTCGGACTATTTCCAACCCGCCTGCGGTCTTCCGTAGACGATCATACCCCAGTTTTTGCCTATTGATTCCGCCACCTGTGGTGGGTAAATCACTCAACTTTTCAATTTTTGACCACCAGAAGCCGCTATCATTCAAAAAAGCACTGGCGGTAGACACGAACAAACGATTAGCTTGTAAACAGGAACTAACTAACTACTGATCGTTGTCCGACCTCGTCCCACTGCACTAAAGTCCAGACAGCAGCACAGTTTCGAGACGAGCTGAAATGTGCACTTGTTCCTGACAAAGGAGAGGAAATATAATCCCAGGCACACTTGGTAAATTTCAAATTCAAGTATGGTTCTAGTTGAATAGGCACAAGCTCGCCAAAAATGTGCGTTTTCGGCCAATTGTTGGTCACTGTGAGATTGAGACCAGAGTGGTCAAACGGTCTCGTCATCGTTATTTGTTCATTGTTGTTCCACTTATACTCTCCTTGGAGGTAGGTGAAAGTTGGAAAGCTCGTGTATTGTGGAACTATTTAGGTATCTGCAGATTAATTTCACAGTCTTTGTTTGAAAAAAAAACCGCAGTCTTGCCGTAGGGCTCATGATTTGGCATCGACATGATGGTGCACAGTTGCGCGGACCGTCCAACATTATTACCCGGAGAAGGGTAAATTTCAGGCACACTATGGTTTTTACTTGGTGATATCTGTTCTGTGGCGCATCATTTTTCCAGGGTAGGCGGCAAACTCAAGCATAGCGAAAGCGAGCTACTCATGAGTAGCCCGACGTTATCCACAAATGTGACGGGAAGCAAATTTCACTGGCCGTGTGCAATCACGCACCCAAAAGACTAACTCCGACTGGGACCCTTTCAGCATAGTCCCGTGAGAATTGGCTTGGAATAACAGCTTTCAAGTGGGCCACAACTCCCAATAAGGACCACCCTACGTGTTTTCAGCATGAGCATTTCTCTCCGAGTAAAGACCAGGACGTAAGACTTATGCCTATTTTCCTGGACTTAGCTCGCAACCGACTTGGAGTAATCCACTCAACTTTGTTTCTGAGGTGCTTGATGACCTCAAAACATGATTTTTACCCACGTGGCAAAGCGTCCTTGTTCAATCCCTGAAAGACTACGTGAAGGGACCAACGAAAAAATTGTCAAACTCAGTGAATAACTCAACCATCAGAAAGTGGTCTCCCTTGGGCAAACCCAAGTGTTAATCAAGGCTTTAAAGGAACAACGAAAACTACTCTATTTCGAAAAGTTTTGTTGAAGCATCTGATCAGACTTTATCCCATACAGTAGGCTTTATTGAGAGAGTTCACAGTAGCGCATGGAACAGCTCGGACAATACCATCCTATTTGGCGCCTACGTGGACATTTTACCAAGTCCTGGGATTCCGGGAACATTTCTTCTATTGAAGAGACGGCGGTCTCTCTATAGATATTACTTCCTATATTATTAAGTAATATTTGACCGTTCTCCTGAAGATTCATTTACTTTCAGCTAGTACCCTCTCCTATGGTGTCTTCAGAAGGGTGGAATGTTGTTACCTGCCTCCCACAAGATACCCATTACGGCAGGTTCCTTTGGGAAGCCTCCTTAGAGGGAAGGAGGTGTGCGATCCTTATTCGGTCTCTTCTGAGAACCATCTATCAAGAAGAGGTGCATTCTTCAGTTTTAACGAAGCGACTTTTTAAATGGTCATCCCAGTTTTTCAGGAGAAAAACATTCTTACCTGGCTTGTCTTGTGAGAGAATTGGAAGATTTGGTTGACCATGAGAGATTCTCCAGACCATTTGCGACAATTGTTTGTCGTCTATCTGCGCACGAAATATGCGTTTTTAGTACACAGTTTTAGGAGGTTGAGCAAGTCCTTCATGGGAATAGCCGTGAGATGCGGGGGATCACAAACCATCTGTTCGCTGAGCTTGGCAGTTGGATTGCAAATGTTTCGTCACCAAACGCGGTGACATGGTCACTCAACCTAGCACCGACGACGTCACCTCGGTTGGTGATGAACCGTTTGCAATCCAACTGTCAAGCTCGGCGAACAGACCAAGCGGCGCACCCGAACTACCTGTATTCCACAGATTATGTTAGAGATTTTGTTCGGTACACAGATAAACAGTGAACCAACATGGAACGATACAGGCTGCACACCCACGTGTCAGGTGAAGTCAATAATGCCATGCATGTAGAGTAGATAGTCCAGTATCTGAACAGGTCACATCCCAACATCCCAATTCGTGATCAAGTGAACTGCTCTTAAAATAAAAGCAGACGCTTCCGTGGTCAAAAGCATCGATCGGACGACCGCCAACTTAGAAACGCACTTTCATTATAGGGTTCTTGTTCCTTTGAACTGTAAAATGACCCTGATACGCACGCAACAGGGTCCATAGAAAACGATCTCTACATATCTTTGAAAATGGGGTTGTGCACATGCGGAAGGGTTAAAAATTGAGAGGATACTCTGAAGATGTCCACAATATTCCACCTCCAGGCTGGAATCAACCTTACCGCCAACGAAAGTGTACATTGGCTCGAAATCCAGAGGAGAAGATATATACGAAGCAGTCGTCCACTAGGAAGTACAGTACCTGCAGCAGACCTAAAACAAGAATACCGCTGCCACTAGCAAAGTACTAAACGATGACACACCCAAGCCAGTTGCGCACTGGTGATGTCATCCAGATTGTTTCGCGAAGCTCAGTGAATAACTCAACTATCAACTGGCCAGTCAACACCGTGTAGTTCCAGGAACACCCATCATCAAACACCTTGCTGGTATATGAGACTCATTCCGAACTGGCAGTCTTCAATCCAAAAAGGGTCACGTGCTCTGGACCGAAGCTCTGGTTCTCTGACACCTCAAACTGAACCCGCGTCCAGAAGTGTGTGCCCTCGAGCTTGGCTGTGCCATCCCATACCCCGTAAATCCGACTTCCCTATTTTTTATTTGTCCACAATAAAACCTTTTTGTCTTCTCATTTAGTGGGTATTCACACATTTCAGCCAAATCGATGTACCTCACCGTCAATTTTGCTAAGTAGTGCAACCATGGTTTTCATAGATGGTGAACATGTCATCGGCTGAACACCAATGCCCCACTTTCGGCTTGATAAGGTCCTTGGGGGCAACGTACGACGCGCTAATCGCCTTTTGGACACTTAAAGAACATGATCTAGCCCGATAATACTACGCTTTTCCAGTAGGACTGTTATTGCACGTGCATTTGGTCCGTCACCAACTAAACGTCCATGTACCATTTCATTCCTGGTCCGACCGGTCAGCTTGATGGTAGCCGGTTGACTTAGCCAGCGACTGTCAAAAACCAAGCGTGTGTACCCCTACCATTGGCAGAGCGACCAAGTCTCTGAACAGGAAAGAAGGGCTGACTGAAAACAAAAGTCCGACAAACTTTGAATTCGGTCTACCACCTGGTATCTTGCTGACACCACGATTGCTGGGATGCAAGAAGCGCAGAATACACTCGGCTTATTCTGTTGAGAAGGGCTGACTGAACACAAAAGCCCCACAAACTTTGAATTCGGTCGACCACCTGGTATCTTGCCAACACCACAATTACTGGGGTGCAAGAAGCGCAGAATACACTTGGCTTTATCTGTAGTTTGAGAACAACCTGACACAACGCACTACTTACGAGGTTGTTGAACGTTGCAAGTAAGCGTATTTCACCAAGGTAGGACCAAACCTTCCCAGGTTGATGGATATGTCGAGAATCCATACGGAGTATTCCCAACCCAGTCCCGCAGCATAATTCTGCATCTTGAATGTGCTAAGTGCATCCCGTAAAGACAACCTAGTTTCTAAGAAAATCGGTGTTGTTTGCATTCGGGACAGGGATAACGGACGGTCACAAAGTGATCCGCGCACACGGTGTCGGTTACCGTGCCACCAAGCAGATCTTCTCCTCTCACAAACTTGCAGCGATAATACGTCCCTTCCGTTAGCACGTTAGTCACGAAGTTAAAAAAGAGAGAGAAAGCTACTAGTTTGCCTATCACAACTTTTTCCAGTTAAATCGGTGTAGATGGAAAGAACGTATAAAACAGTCATTTTTCCCATCAGTTAATCAGTCCCAAGCAGATTGTCGTAACAAAACTGAATAGATAGATAGATACCTCGGTTGTCAAGTTTGTGACCAGTGAACAGGTTGTTTTGAGCAAATAGGCTCGATCCAGTAGACGTCCAACTCTTGTCGAGATGAGTCAACAGAAAACGAAACCTGACATAAACTTTGACGAGATAGAATCTTGGTTGATACTTCCGTGGTTAGCAGGTGGGTTCGTGTCCTCCTTGAAAACAGACACCGGATACGACAGAGATAAGGATTGAGCTCATTTCTGGAAAGAGCAGATGGGAGAAATCCTGAGTCCAGAGCTTTGTTCCCAGTAAGTAGCCTCAGCTTCCAACGCGAGTGGATGGAACCGGTGTACTGCGAAGGTCATACGATTGCTAGCCTCGACGAACCAGAAGTCGTTGGTGATGTGATACCAAGGGAATACTGGTTTGTAAGCTATCACGGTCGAAACAACAAATCGTAATTGTTTCATCCAAAACTAACACGTCAACAATTTCGGACTAAAGCACAAAACTACCGGAAGTCAACTGTTTGCGAAACGTTACAGAGGTCATCAGTTATTCAGCTATGATGGAAACCGTGGAGAAGTTGGTCCTGACTACTACGGCTTCTGTTACTGATAAAAACATAATAGTGGGGAGACAATCACGAATTCGGGAGGCGATGTTTTAGCTAGTTCATTGATACCCGGTTACCAAGTTTCTGATCAAATGAACAAAAAATGTCGTTAAATAACTAGGAAATAATGGATGAAATCCGGGAATAACCTGATGACGGTCCGTTGTGAGAGTGGGATTATGGAAAGTTGTTTATGAATGATCCGGTGTCGTATAGTCTGAGTATGATGGGCACATGTAAAGACGGACTATCAATCAATTCTCATCGTGGGATGCACATGTTTCGGAGCACTTTGTACGCTGGGCTCACCAGTTACAATAAGTATAACTTGGATTCAATCGCGAGGTAAGTCAGCATGAAACAAATCTGCTCACTACATAAGACTACTGTTCGAAGGTGCCAAGTACACGTCTGCCTGGACGTGTCGACTGCCAATTGACCTATGCTATTCACATCCGTCCGTTTTCACACTACCCCCTTTTTCATTAACCGTGTTTGAGGGCGAGATGGCTCAGTGGTTAGAGCGCGGATTTACTGAACGGAAGGTCTGTGGTTCAAACCCCACTTCTGCCTCTCGACTTCCCCTGTCTAGGCTTGGGCAACCTGGCAGTATCCCAGCCCTTGTGCTTCCTTCGGGTGGCATGGCAGCTAGGCACCGAAAGGGTGTTGCAGCTGAACGAAACCGTGCTTGAACTCGGTCCTGGTCACCAAATGACGTTTTCTGTGATAGTGAACGTATTCGTGTGAAGACAGTTACACGGTTTCGGTGCGCCGGTACTGATCGGCTGGAGCAGGTATTCGCGATCAAGTTCAACCGTTTCGTACCACGTAGGTGTATTTAAACAGCAGGGAAACTACGACAAAAAAACTCATTTGCATGATAATTTGGTCTTCACGAGAGGTTCACCGGAAACCCAGAGGAATCGTTCGTTTATAATATTCTTCTTTCAAACTTCATACAGGAGACTTAGCAAGAACAGAACAGCTTCACTCGTTTAGAATGCGGTGTCAGCCACCGAGTACTTGGCTCTCATATTTTCAGTCCGTTCTACCAGTCCAAACTGTGGTCGATTTTCGCAAACCGAACTGACACAGACAGATGAGCACAACTAAGGCCAATTCGTGGATGACTTGCTCCATTACTGTGAGGTTTGTGGCGCACTTTAACGGACATTTAGCACACAAGATGTCCGAAGGAAACAGACTAAGCGTAGGTATACTAAGCACGATAAGATGATACCATTCAAACCATCTACAGACTACGATTTGCAGGTAACAGCGGCAATGATGCTGAAAGTAAATCGCGGTTCTAATGGCATGTGAGCTGAGCTTTGGGACGGAGACCTCACCTTTTCTTACGAACAAAGTATTCACCACAGAAGCGTACGCGACGAGATGGGATAGATAAGGACGGCCTTACTTACACCCGAAATAACAACGGTCTTGACACTAGCTTCGCTGGGCCCACAGGATTGCGCAACCAACAGTGCAGCAAACGCGGATATGGGCCCGGTGTAAAAATCATTGATCGAGTGAACCAATTTGGTGTAAAAAGCCGAACTCTCGAAGTACCACAAGCCAAACGCGTAACATACTCATTTCCCTTGGGGCCAGGCCTGAGTACGTAACATTAGGAGACTTTCTCACCCAGCTGGTTGTTCTACCTCCTCATTTGACTGTTCTTCAGAGTAGTTGCGAAAAGCGACAACGCAAGGATGAGCACAGAATTGTGACAAATGTTTGGGCGTTCAGATCGGTGGATGTCTCGAACAAGCTTGTTTAGGCTTCAAGCGCACTGGAGTTTACAGCGATCACAAGACCAGAGGTAAATAAGACTGAGGTTAAATTGCGCAAACTATGCTAAATAGCGCCAGAATATAATGAAATGTCTCTTGTAGCGTCCTGGACAGTGGTGCACTATCGACAACATGAGAATCAGTAGTTTTCGGAACAACTACCAAGCATTAAATGAATCGAATCAACAGTCACCAAATCTTGGAGCCTCTATCCCCCGTAATGATGCAACAAGACAGACCACGCGGATTTCAGGACTCGCAAGCGGTGGTAGACGAGTGAGGTAAACGACTCAATTATTTGTGTGTGTGTGCATTCCACGAAATTGTATGGAACACACAAGGTGGATCACTTTCAAAAAGAACATCAAAGGGTCAAAGAAAATTAACCTTTCTCCGAAAAAAAGATTCAATCCTCTTGAGTAGTAACAAGTCAGCGAACTGTTGACCTGTGTAAGGCTTCTTTGATAGAAGTAGAAATCATTGTAGTGAACTAGAGTGATGAAAATCAACTCGGTTTCCTCTGAGTAGGCTGACCAGAATGCCCGATGCTCAACGAAAAAAAAACAACCAGAGTGAGCCAGGTCTATTCGAACAAATCCAAGATGTTAGTAGTGCAGAATGACACAGACAAGTGATAAAATTAACAACTGGGAATGAAGCAAGTGAAGAATGGACCGTCCAGTTTCGTCATAGACATCTTCGTTGAACGCACAGCCACGTCTGAAAGCAGATTAAAACAGGACAAAGAAGGTAAGTACTGTTAGGAATTCTCGATAAGATGTGAACATCCATTAGGCTTGCAATGACCTTGAGAAATGGAGGGATATAAATAACCGAAACTAAGGAAATTATTCCGAATGTTTTAGGTTTTACTGTACGTAGTTCGTGGAGAGCAATTTGGGAGATCCAGGACGCACCACAAAGCCGTATGATAGCTGGTGCACCGTCCCTCATGGACAGATCGGCGTTCGCCGAAAGGAAGAACGCCACCGATTTCAGAAGCAATTTATCGGACGGTAACCAACATACATGTTTGAATAGGGGCGTAGCGGTTGCTGGTTGGACCGACCAATCTGGGCACTCATCAAATTCGTTAGATGATTCAAACCGTACGAAGTGATGCCCGGCGCCATCCAAAATTAAAATCACAATTGGACCAATAGAAGGACTGCCACAGTGAAGAACGGTATCATTATCTCACACGCAGTCCGTCAGTCAGTCAGTGAGTTTATCAGTTACAAAGCATGCACCAGGGTACGTTGGTTCTAGCTGCTACGGTTTGCTACCCTTAAAATGAGACAGCATGGGAGATACAGCGGAGCATTGGAGGCGATGACATGATTAACTAGTTCGGGAGACTGGGAAGCTACGCATCGAAGGCCATAGCTTTGATGCACGAGCGCCATTGGCTGCGTAATTGAACCATCTCTGTCAGTGCCACTAATCGTTGGTGAGTTGAGTTCCGGGATCCCCATACAGGGATGTGGCAGTTGCCGACCCCACTAAGTTTACTGGTTAGTCCTTTCACACTTCGCTGTCACTTCACAAGCTGTCCACCTCTCGATTGCTTCCACTCAGCACAGTGCTGGTGTGCGGATCACATGTCCTAACGAGCGTAATCTATGAAGCATCAGGAACTCATCCATCATGGGAGTGTTCCTTTTTGTTAAAACCACCCCAGCAATGCCAATCCGATGTTCGCACCGGGCCAGACGAATGCTTTGGAGATACCGATGGTCAAACACTGACTGACGGCTTTCTTGCGTCGTTCGCGTGTGGAGACCACGTTTCTGGTCCATAAAGCAGTACGAATAGAGCCGCCGCAGTGTATCACAGTGTATAAAAAAAGATAATCGTTCAGCTGTAGCCAGCTGTAGCACCCTTTCGGCGCCTAACTGCCGTGCCACCCGAAGGTTGCACGAGGGCTGGGATACTGCCAGGTTGCCGAAGCCTAGACAAGGGAAGTCGAAAGGCAAAGGTCTGGTTAGAACCACGGACCATCTGGTAGTGAATTCGCGCTCTAACCACTGGGCCATCTCGCCCCATTAGATTATATAGTATTACATTGGACGTTCTTTTTCAGACCAAGCGCATCCCTTACTGTTCAGAAGTAGATCCAAATTGATCAGGTGGAAATGCAAAGCCGGTAAACGCCTGAAGGGACGGAGAATTGCTCTATATGACCATTTAGGTACTTGTGCCACCCCCCCAGCAAACACGTCCGGGAGACTCCAATATATTCACTCGTGAGAAGAAGGAATGATAGGAGCCGTATCGCATGCTCAAGTGGTTAAAGCGCAAATTTACTGAACGGAAGGTCCGTCGTTCGAACCCCACCTCTGCCTCTCGACTCACCCTGTCTAGGCTTGGGCAACCTGACAACAGCCCAGCCCTCGTGCAGTCAATGACATAGAACATTTCCACTGTGTTGCTTCCTTCTGATGGGCACATAAAGCATTTCGGTTTCCGAACTTCTCTCCTTGAAGGGGTTACATTTGAAAAAGATCGTACTATCGAAATTCTCTCCTACGGCTTCCTCCACAAGGATTTACCCTATCAGGGTTTGGAGTGAAATCCTCACTATCTATCTATGTTTCTGAGCCGGAAATGAAGTTCGCAAAGGATGTGTGAGATTCCGCATGTGCGCTGAAAAGGCATACTTACTATCCGTTTGTGATGTTTCCAGGCAAGTGAATGTGCTGCACCGGGCCGCCTCATGTTCCAGTTGCTACGATATTCGAGATATCGCGATACATGTAATTACGTGTCAAGCTAGGGTGGATGCATTCGCATTTACACAAAATGGGTTCCGCGGAAAGGATTGCCTAATGAAACTACACCAGAATTCTCAAGTCTTGGAAGAAGCCAAGAGAGATATGAGGCGGCCTGGTGCAGCACATTCAGTTGCATGGAAACATCACAAACGAGAGATTCAGCTGGGTTCCAGGTGAGTCTCTCGAAAAACCAAATTGATTTGCAAATGAGTGTATTTATCGAAATCAGTCCAATTTGGGTTCAAGTAGAACATAAGGTTGACGGAAACTCGGGGACTGCGCCTACCTGATGAGCCCGAACTGGAAGGGCGAAACCGGTCGTGGGCTGTCGAAGAATTTTCAGCAACCTTATGAGTAGTGTACTACGTATAAACAAAGGTATTACCTTTTGCTCGAGGTTAGGGTGCAGAGAAATGCTTAGAAAAATACGTTTAGGAGTAGAACGTGAAACGATCAGCAGAGGCAAAAAACATCAGAACACGGAGAAATACCTTTAAGAAAAGAATCGGGTCGGTGAGGAACGAAAAAGCAAGCAAGAGATCACACAAACTGCTGCAATTCACGCCGTGTCAGGAGAAGCACTTGTTTGGAGTGTTCCTTGATCATCTTCACCAGAAATAATATCTTCTGGTCTCGGGGGTCTGGGTGGAAACAACCCATCCCATCGGGCATCCAAACTGACGTAGGGGTTGATTGTGGATTGTGTCGGCAAAGTTCCATTCGAACTCGTGAGCGTGGACAGTCTGGGACCGTCACTGCCTCCGGCAGCAGTTAGTAGGGTGGAAGCTGATATGTTAGAAGCCGGGTGCAAGTCCAGTCGGGCGGCAACATCGCGGAATACGGATTCAGCCTGCCGAGCGAAGATGGACAGTAAACGTGTGAAAACACCCAGCCAACCGAACAAAAAATAGCGGAAATCGAGACAAGAGAAGGTTCCGTTCATGACACCATTCGCCCCACAAGAAAGGAAAAACTTGTATCGCTAAAAGGTGAAACAAATTCAACGAGGGATCGTGGAAGTTCAGCGCCTGTTAGCAGACGGATACTGAAAGATTAGATGCGGAAGGAAGGCGATATCCTACATTCAAGGACATAGTTGAGAATATGTATGTACTGAAAACCTTGGCTCTAGAAGCGGTATGAAGGCCACCAGCGATGTTTGCCTATACAAAAGCGACAACTCAGGTGTGCTCCTGCCTGTCTTACAGCTACTTTACACAAGCTACTAAAGAACCGATTGGTAGCCGAATCAATCATAACCGAGCAAATATGAAGTTATTGCAGCGTTCGGAACGGTGTCCACGGAGGCTATTTGTATCTATTTGTAAACTCATATTAAACACGGTGATTTTGTTTACTAAAATGAGGGCTTCCAGGAGCAAGCCGAAATCTCTTCTTGACCGATTTCATGGGTCCATCAACGAGATCATGCTTACTCGATGAAACATGCAATGGGTTGGTTTCCAATAGGTTTGAGTTGTGTTCGATCCAGAAAACATACTCTGATATCTCGAATATCGTGCCAGCTGAAACATGGGATGGTGTTCGTGTGCCACATTCGATTTAAGGATATCATAAGCGAGAGTTTCTTGTGAATCTTGTGCTAGCACAGTTCAATCCCGCTATAACACAACCATCTGCCCCATTCAAGGGGGGGGGAGGTGACAAAGCCCACCACCTTCTCCCCCGTTCGAATCCATCGATAACTATTGTGTGACTACAACGACTTGTGAGGCCACCGTCGAATTATTCCGGAACATAAGTGCTATCCAAGGACTGCGGCATCTTGTTATTTCAGTATCACCTGTTGAGCAATCAAAGTGATCACAATTTACACTATTTCAGATTACTCCCAAGTAGTAAGATTTTCAATGTTTTTTCCGGTCGTCCCATCCAATACGGATCGTGCTTGAACTGTACGGCAGTTAGGCGGTTGCATGTTGAAATAATCAATGACGGTTCTGTGTCTGTTCCAGGACAGTGTGACGGATTGCACAGAGCCGACTATCAGCCACATCAGACAGATAGGAAGTTAGAAGGGAGATTGGGACATTGGCCAACGGATACATCAGTATGGACACAGGACCGTAAGAAATCAGCTGTAGCACTCTTTCGGTGCCTAACTGCCATGCCACCCGAAGGAACCATGAGGGCTGGGATACTGCCAGGTTGCCCAAGCCTAGACAGGGGAAGTCGAGAGGCGGAGGTCGGGTTCGAACCACTGAGCTACCTCGGCGAATGGGGCACTAGGAACCATAAGACTGGTTCTGAAGCAACTCACTTCAAATGCAGCACAAATACGAACATGCGATCAGTAATAGCCAACTGTATCGATTCGGCGGTCTGTAGAGGACAGTTATGGCGGTCTCTGGAGCCGACAAACTGCAAACAGACGGATGAAAAACATCCGCGAGAACCTCCAGACTGATGAGAAAACAGCTGAACAATTACTAATGTCCATAAACATACTAAACGGACAGAACCACAGACAAAGGGTGGTCAACAAGCGCGTACCGCGCTGCGAAACATCACCGCTCTTAGTGTGCGCCATACGACGTACCGTTACACCTCAAGGTGTGTGCAAACTGCTAGCCAGACAGGAGACACGGGTAGACAAGAAATCACATGTGGACTGGAACAGCCTTGAACACACGGTGCATAGGAGGACCTTGAAAACCCTGCTAATTCAAATGACACGAGGCTCGTGGCTGAGGGAGTGGAACTCCCAAGTTCCGTCAACGTCCGATTCCAGGCTAGCTCAACTCTCCCCTCGCAGTGACGCTGCGGTTAAGGCATAAGAAGCGAGGGGACGGCAGCGATGAGTGCGAGACACAACCAGTTGACTGTGTGGTATAAAACAAAGTCGGTATTGGATTGAATAAAGGAACAGGCAAGCGAGTATGAACAAACCACGAACCTTTCTCGCCAACTAACAATAGATTGAGACAGTTTGATTCCACTTTGATTCTTTTAATAAATGAATAGTCCACAGCCGACGACATGACTCCTCCGGGTGGGAACGGCTTTTCCATATCTGCCTCCGATTCTCCGTTCATCTGAAAGTCCTTAAACCCGTCAAAAGTGCTACAGCTTCCATGAGTGACGTACAGAACTGATACTACTGACCGCATTACGGGTTAGAAAGATATCCGTGATTCCAGATGAACTTAAGTGAATATTAAACGAATATTTAGTGGCTTCAATCCCAAGCGATGACAACGATGAACTTTGTAGAATCCGAGGCTGCAAGACGGATCCCACAGAGCCGGCTTCCATCGATACTCTACCTCATACAGACCAATGGTTCCTACTGTCTCTCATCTGTTGTTTCAACCACTCACTACTCCAAGCACATAATTCCCTACCAATCTCATCTCCAACTTCAAGTCTGTGTGAGATCGGATAGAAGTGGGGGGCCGAGGTGGCTCAAGTGGTTAGAGCGCGGATTTACTGACCGGAAGGTCCGTGGTTCGAACCCGACCTCTGACTCTCGACTTCCTCTGCCTAAGGTTGGGCAACTTGACAGTATCCGAGCTCTCATGCTTCCTCCTGGTGGCATGGCAACTAGGCACCGAAAGGGTGTTACAGCTGGATAGAAGTGATGGCCAGCTCTGTGAAATCTGCCCCCCGTTGTACATTCGTTTATGTTCGGTTTGCGCTTGGATTGACCTTACCAACAGCGCAGGGTTTACAAGAAACAAAAATCGCGACAACTGCAACATAAAATGTAGTTCACCTGCAAGCCCCTTCTTTCAATAAGGCCAAGCTAGCGTGTGTCTACCCACCACTCCAACAAGTATGGCCAAACGAACTCAATCGCCACCACTGATCGAAGTCACAAGGGGACGACATGAGCGTTCACGCATGTTACTGTTACGACTCAACTACAGTTACGATAGCGCGCAATGTTTTGTGGTCTGTGTGACGTTACAAGTGGCATTCCGGTAAGAGGTGACGGATACCCACAGAGTGACGGTATAATGAAGGATACAACAAAAGTTCATTCAATTGTGACACCTTTTCAGTGCCGTGCCACCCGAGGGAAGGGTGAGGGCTGGGATACTGTCCGTTTGCCCAAGTCTAGACAGGAGCAGTCGAGATGCCGAGTTTGGGTTCGAACCACGGACCTTCCCGTCAGTGAGTTCGGGCCTTAACCACCCAGAGCTTGAGTAGGTCCCGCGTGACAAAAAACGAAGGTGCCGTTATGACAAGTTACTGTATAACGAGGATACACCTGACGTTACTGAGAAACTTGGACGTAAACTGTAGTGTCCTCATGGCGGTTTCCGTTTGATAGCTCAATTCAGTGGAACGGGAGGTTGTGGTACCAAGACAAGCGATAACCGACCGCCCTAAATCCAGGTCTCCCGAATATAATATCCAAAATATTCATAGGCAAGAATTTCGGTCTTCCCTGCAGGAGATCACCCTGCTTGGAGGACCGATTTTGTGGTTCAGGAGAGATGATCGCTCTAGAGGAAGAGCACCGTAGATATGAAAATCCGAATCCTCCATTTCGTGAGGAGAGGAGTCCCAGGCTACGAAAATTCGATACTCTCGACTGTAGGCCGAGTATGATGATGGCTGTTTGGTGAACAAGGAATGGAGAAGCATCCATGGTTCTGCCTTTCCTTAAAAAAATGGATGACTTTGTGGTTCCGGTCCCTGATGTGACGTGAACACCTAAGGCTGGGAACTCGGGAATTCCAACGACCCACGACTTATGTGAATGTGCCACGAAAAATCTCGCATAGGCTCAGATGCCACTCAGTTATAATTATCAATTACGAGTCGAGCTCGCTTAGCATAAAAAAGTCCTAATGTCTATTTATCAAGTGGCAGTTGACCTCTTCACTGAGTTTGACAACTGGATCACAAACGCTTCGACAAAATAGGAGGAGACATCATTACTGCGCGGTTGGGTGGGTAAATCCCCCATTTCTGTTTGCCTTCATTTGGTTTCCGAAGAGAAGTTCATATCCACAGAGAGATTGGTTGCTCGAGGACTGATTGGTACGTAATTCCGACCGGCCATTCGGGATTATCTTGCGGCTAGTTGGTTCGCTGAGTAGGTTATTAGAAGTGGTCCATTTAGCCTTTTTTGTGCGCTTCGTTCTGTCATCTGATTGGTCGACTGAAAACCTAATGTTAGTGATTTCCTTTCTTTGATTTCATTGGACCGCCTGCCATTTCTGTGGCGTTGTCGCTCTCGATGGATTCATAAGACACCTTACTATGTGTTTGGCGCAATTTCCATCTATTACGTTGTTAGGTCTTTTGATTTACTGATTTGTGTTCTGCCTGGGTGTGTATTCCAGTGGCTTCGATTTTATCCATAGTTCTGAATCCTCTCTGCTGAGCTCGAAAGTTCTTCGTCCCTGAGAGCTCGACAGACTGGGTCAATCTCAACGTGTCTTCATGGCTTTCTCATTTGAATACCACGCTTGCATAAATTCATGTCAATACTGATGTTGCTGTCCTTGATGATGATGTGTTTTTACACGAACAAACCCCCCAAAATAGGCAAAAACAGGATACGGGGGTAAGTTAATCGATCGACATGACCCACAACAGGAAACCTTTGAATAATAAATAACGTGGAATCCTCATCAGTGGGAACCGAAAACGGTCTGGAGGTGAATAAGAGGAAGTGGAACAGGTAGACCATCATCGGTAATAAGCAAGTAAGTTCAACTTACCGCAATTGCCGTGGAGTCCATATCGAAACTGGAGTCAGCTCCGGGAGAGAGGAAGAATCCGGTGGAACTAGAGAAGCGAGGGTCATTTGTCCTGGCCGAAGTTATCGTCTCCACTGAAGATAAATCGGGTATACAAAAATAGCCAGCCCACAGTACCCGTGGCAGTGGGGAACTGGTATCCGATTGCATTTCATCACAGGATTCTGGTGCTAGGTGAAACAAACGATCGACAGTTAGGGGCGAGTTACCGGTTGGTTGAACAGTTGTAAAACTTGCGTTAAAAAGGCACACGAAAACAAAAGAAATGCACCTATCCTCCTCTGGAGAGACCATTTCTGGTCGTTTCCTTGCACCTTTCCTTACTAGTTAAGAGTTACGCTCATCAGAAGTACTCAGAAGAGAGCTTTTGATCGATCTCTTCAGGTGCACCTCGGTGCGCAGGCAACTGAGGATTGTTCCACAGAGAGCACAGAAAACGTCAACTACTTAAAAGATTGAAGTAGGCGGAAAACAAACGAATTTCGCTAATTAGCTGTGGGTGGTGTGGGCCGACAGAAATTACTACACCAGAACGACAAAAGGACAGTTGAAGCAAGTGATATGAAGAAATGTTTCCCCAACTTGTGTGCATCGGTGTGAGACTAGTCAGTACCTCTACCCGACACGACGGCTCACCAAAAAAAAAACACTGGCAAACAAATATCGTGAACGTACCACGAAGTTCAAAAAGACGATTGAGCATAGGTTGGAATAGTTGCGCTGGGTCCAGTGACGCAGATCGTATTTGCGCAGACACATGAACGACAACTAAAGTGAGACCAGAATAAGAGGTGGATTGAAAAGTAAACAACAATAGATAAAATAGTAAGAAAAAAGGTCGAATAACTACTGACTCGAATTCACGAGTAACGCACCCGGAGTTAAGTGGTGAAACGTCTCGTAGGATTTTCCCCGACTTAGACACATATTAAAGAAACAATTACACATAGTTATCTAAACGGACATCAGAGATCGATCTAATGCGTTAGACTTTCGTTGACAACCATCACATGGGTAGGTTTGGACGACGAAATCTAACACGGTTGTCAAAAAGGTATCAGGTGTTGCAGACAATACGTCATCTGAGGAAGCACCTGCAACTAGTGCTAAACGCTAGTCAAGAGGATGTATGCATGACGCCTCGCTGGAACGGTCCTTCCTTGTAGGTTGGTTTGTTTACGCCAGATAAAGTACAGAAGCCTTTCCCAGAGAGGTCCTTCCGAAACGGAGTTACTCCATTAGAGAGGCAGATAAAATACCTCAAACAGGGGGCCACCCTGATGAGACCAAGAAGCCTATGAAGTGTCGCATTTTCCTAAATGAGCCTCCAGGTTACTTCCAATGGACTACTTGAATAATGTATATATCTGACGGATGGAATAGAGAGTATGCAGTGGGCGCTGAACGAACCAGCTTATCACGTTTCCCAGGGTCCATGAAGTATGCAGGTGGCTCGTCAACCGTATCCGGTCACATCAAGGGTACTACTTCTGGGACTGAAGAGATCACCCGACAGGCGTGGCACACTGGAGAATCAGCGACAGACCAGTAGACAAATCTGGTTACTATCGGAGGTAGAGCCATCATTTGGAACCACAAAATTTACATGGTTTTGTAAGATTTCGCAAGACATACCTCCCATTTTGCAAATGTTTTATAGTAAGTCACCGATCCAATCTGTTCTGTTCACATCTTGCAATCAATAGGTCTCATTCAAATGAGCGAAAGGTGGGATCTGACATATTAACACGAAGATCGGGTCTAAATAGAAACGAATGACGGAACAGGCTTAGCCCTCCTCCCTAAAAGAGACACTCACAAATTTCGCCAGATTGCACACACCTACCAATTGAAGACGTTCTAAAGGATGGTAGAGCTGAACACTACGCCGGATTCGAATGCGACTTTCGTTTTGTCCGAGGACGACTGAACTTGACGCCGTGCATTCCGCCACTGCGCATCGGGAAGAAAACTCCGTTCCGACAACGACGCTAGTCATCATACCATGAACAATTTGCATGATGACTTAACACAGCGAACAAAACTCTTCTTTGCTTCCGACGGACACCGGCACTTTCCCAGGGATCAGTCTATTTCCTTCGACCGTACAGTGGATGCTTTCAGTTAGCCTTTTTCACTATTGCTCTGCCACTGATACTATTAAAGGTGCTGGCGGAAATGTTCGCCTCAGTGGCTCCCATCCAGAGTCACCATCCCCATCTTCTTCATGTTTATTGTCCCTTTTTGTTACCGACCCAAATTTAACCACTTGGTTTCACTCCACAACCGGTGTCTATTGGATCGATCAACTGTCGGACTTGTGTGCCGATGTGTCCTGCTGATCCAATGACCCAGTGCAACCCATTTCACTCTGTGTTTCAACTAATCGGTCACTGATCATCTTTGCTTCTCTCCAACACTGCATCGTTGACGTTCACGGCACCGCCGGACGCTCTTGTGCCATTCTCATTGTTGATCGCCTTTTGTGTGCATCGCGCGGTTTTGGGGGTCGTTAGACCCGGATGCCCATATTAAGGGCATGTTTTTTGTTGCCGTCTGATGGACCATAGAATATATGCATATATAGAGCAGATTTTAAATTGATTTGTTCTGATTAGACTCGAAGCATCTGCCTACGAATCACAGTACCGACTGGGCTCTCGCAACAGATATTATCATTGGTTCTCCATTGCAGCCTCAGAACGCACCAACCGCTCCCTTTTAACACGAGCGCTTAGGGGCTACTCTCAGTCTTCTTTTCAACTCTCACTGTCGATCACGGGACTGCCACGATCGATCAAACCATTTCCCGATCTTCCTCTGCCAAATACCTAGGTGTTATTTTGTACCACAATTTTCTTCGATCGGAGCATGCTGGGTTAGTCTTCGTTGGAATGAAGCGAGCTTCGTTTGGTTTTTCACCAGTAGGCCATCGTTTCCTGAGTTTGACTCCAAACTCTCCTAACGAGTACCATTCTCGTCGCCCGGAAAAAAACGGATTTCCTTCCAAATTAGGTTTTCAAAGCCTACTTTACGTCAAAACTCTCTCCAAATTCGAGACGACTTTTTGTATAAAAGTGTTTCTGAATCGCAGTCTACTCCTGTCTAACCACTTTGCAACGTGCCTGCTTGAGCAACTTAGCTAATTGTTCAGAAGTAATACGCTACTCCTAAGGTTGCTGAAAACTTCTCAAAAGACCACGACCGGTTTCGCCTTTCTTGGGGCTCATCAGGTAGGCACAGTCCCCGAGTTTCCGTCAACCTTATGTTCTACTTGAACCCAATTTGCACTAAATTAGCGAAATACACTCAATTGCAAACCAATTTCGTTTTGCGGGAGACTCGCCTAGAACTCAATCTCTCGTGTATGATTTTTTTATGAGTAGTATATACATGTCTATACATGTGTCGCCATATTTCGAGTATCGTACCAACCGAAACATGAGTCGGTCTGGTGCAGCATATTCAGTTGCTTAAAAATATCACAAACGAGAGATTCAGCTGGGTTCCAGGTGAGTCTCCCCGTATCTAGCTAATCGTTCTTTACTTTTCAGTACGTTACTTTGGTGTTAGACCGTCTAATGCTGCTCACGGCTGGATTCCACTGAGACTTTGAACATATGGGCTAAAAGTAAGACATTAGTTCTTTTTCAAACAGGAAACTGCTCAGATGGTTGCTGAAAACTCTTCGACCTAGTGAGCAGTTTCCTTTATGAAAATATACTGCAATATCTCGAATATCGTACCAACTGAAACACTAGGCGGCTTTTGTGCAGCACATTCAGTTCAAGAATATCTATCATAAACGAGAGATTCAGTCGATTCTCCTGTGAAAACCAAATTGATTTGCAAATGAGTTTATTTGTCGTAAAACGTTAGCTATTTCACTGGAACATGGAATGAACACTGACATTTATCAAAATCTTCAACGATGTCAAACGTGTTGGTAGAGGGGAGACGAGTGAACGACTTACACAATTCCACGTCATTTCTCCTCGCCGTTTCCACTGGGATCTCGAGTAGCAGGACCGGGTCAAGTTCGGCTTCTCCCCGACCAGACAATGGAATGGCTAGAATAGATACCTGAAAATCGTGGGACTGAGTGAACCTGAAGCCATCCACCGTTGTCCGTGCACATAAATTCCCTCAAAAACGTGTTTGACAAACACACTTGCCCTCCATTAAATGTTACTCATATGAAGACCACGTCCAAACAAAAAAAAATCAATCAGCCGTAGCACCCTTTCGGTGCCTAGCTGTCACGACACCCGGAGGAAGCACGAGGGCTGTGATACTGCCGGGTTTCCCAAGCCTAAACAGGGGAGGTCGAGAGGCGGCAGTCGGGTTCGAACCACGGACCTTCCGGTCAGTAAATTCGCTCTCTAACCACTTGAGCAATCTCGTCCAAACAAAGGCAGGTCAACCATGCGGGGGTTGCCCTTCTGACAAAGCTGAGTACCAAATAATCATTTTACTGATTTCAGTTCACCATACAGATGCCTGTTTCCTATGCACTAACCATTTTTCGCATGCTTTCAGTGAACTCATTAAGTGTGATTTGTATTGGCGTGTAGCTCTAGCGTGGAAATCGGAACATCTTCCCGTCCGTCCGTCCAGTATGCCTGAACGATATATCAAAGTAAGTAGCAAACAGTGAACCGTCTTAAGACGTTTGAGCTGTACATGGAAAGTGGGCGGTTCATATCCTCGTTATCAGTGATACACACAAAACCTAGATATGCCAAAATCGTTACACAACGTGTTTGGATTGTGTCACGACAAATTCCGCGTGTGCAATCACATCATTTTTGTCCGGAGACCAGCCGCTCTTAATAACCGAATATCACGCCGATTGGACGGATGTGTCACGCTCGGGCTACGGACTAGACGAAGGCGTGCCCTGATTGGTTGGAATGTCAGCCAATCTGCATCGACCGTCTATAGCTAGGCGCTTCTCGCCCCATCACGAAGATGTTAGCGCGACCTTGTGGAACATTCTGTGATGACCTTATGAATAACTTTTCTTTGTCTCCATAGAGGGCGATCTCAAGCTATCGTGTCCTTTGATATACCATAGTGGGCGGAGCAGGAAGCCAAGGACCGACATAGAAGTTGCACTACCGCCAGCAAGACACAACAGTTTGACGACAGCAACACATGAGGAGAGCAGGCCGTGAAAAAGAGCGGAAAGGAACAGAGTGGGGACCCAATAAAAAAGTCCTATGCACTTAAGAAAAGGGGCTAACAACAGGGTGACTACATTTTGGAACAGCAAAGAGCAACACATTATAAGGCGCCATCAGCGAGATTGACCCGACGTCCTTTGCGAACCTCATCGAACAACATCCAGTTACAGACGCTGGCTAAGCAGTCCTTGCCTTTATCCTGTATACACGGCCCCTAGGCCTCAACAAAACTTGTTTTTGACACCAGAAATGATGCAACTTGACAAATGTTGCTCAAGTCGTGCTAAAGCGTGTACTGACTCCATCTGCCACAGAACTTGTGCAGCTGCCAAGCTTTGCAAACCGATCAACAACATCAAGGCCTTCATTTTTGAGAGTTTCAGAGGCGTATGAAGTGACTGAACATCCAGGAGCAAGACTGCACCTCCACTTGCGATTTCCTATACAGACTGGAATGACAGTCGAATAACAAAACGAGGTCGCCTATACAATCCAGTTCATTGTAGGCTTGAACACAACCAACAACGCGAAGTACGTTGAAAAACTTCGATGGTACTCATCTTTGTCCAACTAACTTTACAAGTGTCATTCTATCTTTGAAATAAAAGAAAAGGGCGATTGCTGGTCGGCGGTATACTTGATGCTGCTCAGGCAGTTTAGTTAATGCAAACATGTGGTCAGTGTACTTCCTAGCTACCTTTCGATTCGGTGCAATCACAACTGCACCAAATTTGGTTGTAGGTCAAAGGAACCGGGATTTTGGCACGTGATGGGGGGGGTGGGTGGGTGCCAAGTGGTTGGACTGCAGCTGCACAGTAACAAACTGAGAAGTGGAGTGGGAAACTTGGCTTACTGAAGTAGGGCTGGGCCAGTTGCGATCCCACGACTTGCCTCCCTGTCCCTTGTCTGCCCATCTACGGTCTGAAAAAGTTGGGACCATCATGTCCATCAGTGCACAGACCTCAAAAACAGTCAGACTTCGTCACACGTGTGACACTCTCGGTATTGGCCGTCACTGCATCTGCTTGTCGGTCCTTATTAAGCTAACTGATCGGTACACAAGCGAATATCTGCAATTAAGCCAGAGGTAACCAACAGGCTATCTGCTGAAGCGGACAGACCTCTTTGGCACATCCCCACATCAACTAAGAAGCTCCAACCGAACCGACTGGTGATCATTAGGCGATCTGATCATAATCTGTAAAAGTCAGGATGGCACTAGTTGGCGAAATCCACAGGTGTCATCTATCACGCCGGAAATGAGGCGCCATTAACGAGCGGAGACACATTCCGAGCCCGTATTCATAGGCCGGTGGACCTACAACACTGCTTGGTGGCTCTCTTCCCGATTCCCCACTTGACAGTCCACTGACAGTGCTGTACTTAGGTGTACCAACTTATTAGCTCCCGCTTCCAATGCGCGACTGTCTACCCTACCTCCCCAAATCATCGATGGACGAAATTATGGCAGCTACAACCACTGTACGACAAGTACTCGGTTCTTACAGCTGATAATGATTCTTTCTTTGTGTTCATTGTTATCCAACTCAACGACAGCACAGGTCGACTGTTCACAGGCTCGGTTCAACGTGGAAAATGACGGTGACGATTACTTGCAAAATAGCGCGCGGGATGACAATATTTGTCTCCACCGATTGATGCACGGCTGACAAAAGGAACACGTTTGGAAGAGCATTAACCTGCGGTTTTTGACATAGTAACTCACAAAGAGAAGCTCCTTTTAAGAACGTTATATTCCTCTGGTAGGAAGAAATCAATATAACCGCACGATAGGCGCGTGGAATGATTGACTTGGTTGTGGTAAACCGTCATGAACACAAGAGCATAACAAGAGCACAAACGAGACGATTTCTCCGATTCAGCGTTCCATACGGTATGGTCTGCATTCATAGCGATTAAAAAAAATTGTAGCACCCTTTCGGTGCCTAACTGCCATGCCACCCGAAGGAAGCACGAGGGCTAGGATACTGCCAGGTTGCCCAAGCCTAGACAGGGGGAGTCGAGAGGCAGAGGTCGGGTTCGAACCACGGACCTTCCGGTCAGTAAGTTCGCGCTCTAACCACTTCGGCCGCAGAGATATGAGAAACGATGGAAATCGAGACTTACGTCAGTTGGTTTCCGCCCCACTGGGTATAATGAACGATCGGTGATCAGAATCGCGCGCGCACACCACCTGTGGGTGAAGAAATTCATTGCAGGGAGCTGAGTCACGAACTAACGCTGTTGTTTACCTACACGCGCACACTGCCGTTGCAAATTGCGTTACGCTCAGTTGCAGTGGACCGCCACCGGCATTCATCTATAAAACATCGTCTGGAACGCTGAACAGGAGGTTGTGGAGCACTAGACTGGCAACGGAAAGCAATGAATAACACCGCTACTCTACGGGACACTAACCAAACATTGTAGAGGAAGCGAAGACTCAATGTGAGCACACTACCGACAAATGCAGCGAGATTTGAAACAGGGGATACACCAGTACCGCACTAATACGACCGTAAAAGGGATAAGTGGTTCAATACTGAGAAATCTACTAGAAACACCAATTGTCAGAAGCCACAATTCTTAATTGATGCTCTCTCTCTCTCCAATGGCGGCTGTTTGTAGCCAATCAAATTGAGGAGCTTTCTTGAAGAGAAGAACCGCGCAAAATTGAAATATGATGCCAATCACATTTCGGGACACAATTCTGTCCTAGAGTGATGCCTTCTACGACTACATTCCGATAAAAAATTTTTTGGCATACGTCATAAAAATCAATGCAAAAAAACATATAGAAGAGAATGAGAGAACTGGATACCGGTGAATTTGAGTTTGTATCCACTGCTGGGGTGCACAGTCCGCACCAATAACGCAACAGGTTGTCCGAACTTCGTGTCCATTAGATAGCCGAGCGACGAACTGACGTGCAGAGCGGGTTGGCCCGGATCCGATATTGTCCACGGCTGGTCTATTGCCTGTATCACCCAGCTGCGTCTCGATCGGACGGAGCGATACCAACTGGCAGTCAAGGCAAAACACCGCTCCAAAGACGGCAGACATCCTTAAAATTGACGGTTAAAATAGAACTCAGTGTAAAAACTGACACAATGGACGAACTAATCAGAAACTGGGCAGAAGGACTTGACTAAAAAAACAAAGTCGGACTAAACACAATAGAGTATAAACAAGTTCAGTCAACAACGATTCCGAACAAACACACAATGTAGGGTTTTGTACGGTGTAACCAACTGAAGTGTGGCCACTGCGAACTTCAAAATGGCGATTCAGTTTTGGCCAAAGATCTCCGCTACTGAAATCAGGCTGCTAAAGGATCCAAGACTGGGACGCTCCGATTGGTCACAATTCGATCAAACACAATCAAACGGTCTGGCTGGGGGTTTATCCCCTGGGGAGGAAAACACTAGCATGACCTTCCAGAAAGTTTTGCGTTTCGCTGTGTAGTCTCGTCATTTCATCTGATTATACGTCATCCGAATCTACCGTGTGGTGCGTCACACGCATATCCATGACAAACTTGGGTAACGGAAAGCATCGTCACTTTGGGTCGTCAAAATGTAAATTTTGTCTCAATATGTTGTCATCTTAGAAATCCTTAGGCTGTCTGACCACTGAATCCGACCTCGAATGCTGATGCATGCAAGTGAAGCCTTTCCCGTAACAGCTCATCATTAGAACATGGGCAACAAGACATTGTAACCCTCTGGGGTTTGCGAAAATACAAGGATTCCGTATACTCGGAAGAACTTCACAGAGGGCTGACAGGGTCAGCGACTCAAGTCCGATACCTGCCGCTGTTTGAGGATAGATGCGAGTAGACAAAACAAAATCCGATACCCAAAAGGAGTCGAGTCTATACTGAGTGGTATTCAGTGTGCAGTCTGCGCAAGCTAAACCTTCATGGAGTGAAAGGCAGCGGTTACTCACCGACAATAGGACTGTGGCAAATCCCCACAGCCGTAGAGGGGCCACAAAATCGGGTGTTGACCGAAGCGATTCGTGGAAATGAGTAGCCTTCGGATCCGACGGATAGCCTAGGACGGTGGAATGAACATAAAATAAGTGGGAGGTTTGAAGTTGAGCTCAGCATTTATTGAACGATAGACCCTAGCACAAGGAAATGAGAGCCAGTGGAGAGGGTCGTGCATGGTTACCTGGCCGCCGCGTACAGAGTCCTTTGACTTGTGCACCAGCGGGACTCCAGCGTGTTGATGATTGCTTTTCGAAAGCCGATGCCCTCTAACCCACTTTAAGCGGGTTAACACATAGCCTATCGGAAAATATATGAGGAATCCGTGAAAGACGGCGGTTTCATTCTTATCTCTCTATACTGGACCATGCGATTCTAGAGGAGTAGAAAAGCGTGATGGACTACCCTGGGGAGGAAGACATAGCATAATATATACGACGAACTGGCCCTAAAATAAAATATAATGTGTCTATCAATAAACCCAGAAAACTGGAAACATCACAAACGAGAGATTCAGTTGGGTTCCAGGTGAGTCTCTCGCAAAACCAAATTGATTTGCAAATTAGTGTATTTCGCTAATTTCGTGCAATTTGGTTTCAAGTAGAACATAAGGTTGACGGAAACTCGGGGACTGCGCCTACCTGATGAGCCCCAAGAAGGGCGAGACCGGTCGTGGGCTTTCGAAGAATCTTCAGCAACCATATGAGTAGTGGATTACGAATATACTAGAAAACTTGTTTATCTGGATTTGGTCCGTAAAAAACACAGTCAGTCCCTTATAATGACCAGCCTCGGGGAACGTAAAAAAAAGTGGTCTTTGTCCTCGGATGGAGGTAACAAGTCTTGTTACTAATTGAGCATTTGTCTCGCTTTAGTTTGTGTGGTTTTCTGTCCAAGAAGTTTCAGCTATTTATTGATTTGGGATCGAGATAGCTCAGTGGTTAAAGCGCGAACTTGCTGATCAGAAGGTCCGTGGTTCGAACCCTGCTCCTGTCTAGGTTTGGGCAACCTGGCAGTATTTCAACCCTCATTCTTCCTATCGGGTGGCATGTCAGCTATGCACCAAAAGGGTTTTACAGCTGAACGATTAAATCCTGCACAGATTGTCCATCGGGCACACGACTGGCGTGTCAGATAGTCGGATCGCAACTGCATCAACACTTTATAGGCGTTTTTCTTTGGCGAATCCGGTTCCTCATGTTTTCGTCCGATCTGCCAATACACCACTTCGATCAACGGCCAAAGCATTTACAATCCAACCACTTGATACGTCTGCTAGGTGCCTTCATCTCACAACCTCCCGATGTTCCTGGTTACACAGAGGCTAAGTCATTTGTTATCGAGCTGATTCAACGATCTTATTAGGGAAAATACACAATCACTGCAAAGCGCTGATCACGGTTCTCCTCGGTTGGTCGTGAAAAATTGGAGTCTTAGGAGCTAGTGGGGTAGATAGTTCTGGAAAGGTGGATACCATGCGTAACATCCGGAAGATTGAGTAAGCCCAGAATAAACTGACGAACCGAGTTGGAAATTTTTCCGCTAAATGTTGAGAACACTGGTTTGTCCAACCGAGTTGGAAATCTTTCCGCTAAATGTTGAGAACACTGGTTTGCTTAACGAGCACACAGGGCGGCTGACGAGACTTATTGAGACCGCACCCACAAGTTGCCTCGGTGTACTACACCAAACGTGGGTACCGCTTCCATAAGAGCTCACTACCAGTGTACATCATCGACTACATGCTGGGATTCGAACTCCAGTCAGATGAGTGGCACGAGTGGATCATTTGTCCAATACAGAATGAGTGCCTCTGAGTAGCATATTTGGTGGAAGTCCAAAGAAGTTCAAGACAACGAGAACACCTCGAGTTTGAGGTGGGAGATCTGACCTGATAGTTCGAGTTCATGCTGAACTTTGAAATTGTTCTGCATGGGTTTGAACAGCCTGAGGGTATTTCAGGCCCCGTACTTTCTGCGAGAAGCATGTTACCGACAGGGTGGGATAGCCAGCAGCCTAGATAACTTTCCTGGTTTGTCCGCTCGATACTAACAAGTCAGATAGCTTTAAATTTAACAAACCAACTAGAAACAGTGGGCCATTTAAATGGGCATAACTCGGACATTAAGTCCCTTTCTACTTTCTAACAGAATTCCTGTTTTATTAGTCGAATAAAATATGGAATAGCGTGGCTACTGAAGATGGAGAAATTTCATTGCAACTGCACCCCACAGCTGAACCACGTGGAGAGTCAGAGTCAGCAGTCACGTGGCCGGTTCTTCCAAACCCGTCCGAAGATGACAAAAGGACTCTTGCGACACAGCTGACGGGATCCAGGAACGCATCTCTCACTTTGACTTCGGCAACCAAAGCAATTTAGAGAAGATTCAGGAGAAACACCCACTCACCTCATCAGTCATGATGTTTTCTCCTGCCAGAGCGAGGTTGGTAGTGATCACCTCTTGGAGGAAATCGTCCAGGTTATGTTGCTCGCGGAGGAATTCACGAAAGGGACGGATTGCATAAGCTGAGAAATAATTAAAACAAAGCAATCGAGCAAGAGATGGTCCCGTGACAGCGCCATAGGGTGGAAGGCAACATACCGCTACGCTACACTGATCCACCACGTCTGTACAACCTGAAGCTGGTAGTTAGGGAGTCGTTTGTCCAGTACATAGAGGACCTACCTGCACCTGGAAACTCAGACTAGGTGAGTTGAAAAATATGAAATTTTGGGGAAGCATAAGAGGAGGTGAGTTGGATCAGAGACGACCTACACACATGACGTTTAGTTACTTTGTCGAGAAGTCATTACTCCGCGCTTCACCTAATATTGGAGGAAGGTGTGACTGAAGTAATGGAAGGGTCGTTGACACCCTACTAGCAACTGTCCGTTCAACAGAAATCTGCGGGTTAGCAGTGTGGCTGTATACGGGACATGACATTGTTGTCTTCTCTACACAGTCTCTGTCAAGGCAAACAATTGAATTCTTGCCTATTTTCAAAATAGCACAGCAAATCCGGAGGAAGGGTTGACGAGCTCATCACCGATCCTTTGAAAAGAGTGGATGCGAAACCCACCCGAAATGTGCGGATATCCAGACTAATTGAGCGCAGAAACACGAAGGACATCGCTATCAACTGAAGGATCCTAGTTTTCTCAATTCTCACCAAGTTGGCATTGAATACGGGAATGGGGCGATTGGGTTGACTCCAACTTACCATCATACGAGCCATTTTGTGGTGCACCAGCAATCGGCGTCTGATTGTCGTCTACAGTCAGATTGAAACACCATTCGAAGAAAGCGCCCAACAATCGTTTCTGGCGCAGCGTGAGTAATTTGGTTTTGAACAATTCAGACCGACCAACAGGTACCTGGAGTCGGTAAAGAGGGTTGAAAGATGTTAAGGGGGGGTGAATGGAAGTCGGGTTGTACGACTCACTCTAGCAGGTAGCATAGCCGAGAAGCTCGTTTTCACTCAGTGCTTCACGAATAAAGTCGAACTCTGAGAACATCACGGAAGAACGAGAAAGCGACCAAGCGGTTGTAGCTAAAACTAGCGGAAAAATACTAACATAGAAGCGGCTCCCTTTTTTCCGAAAATCTCCATTAACCTGTGGTTATGGATGAGGGACTGTGTCTAGAGAAGTTGTCTGTAGCGGTAAACAGAAAGCAGCAAGCAGGCGATTAAGGCGCGAAACTACTGACCGAAAGGTCTGTGGTTCGAACCTGACCCCGGCCTTTCGATTGTTGCTATCTAGGTTTGAGCACAATCGAAAACCTCGTGCTTCCTTTGAATCACAGGGCAGCTAGGCATCGAAAAGGGTGTTACAGTTAAAGGAGTTAATTCAGTTTTTTGCGCAAAGTGTCAGAAGCTGGAGAGGATATAGAGCCACATTCACGTTGTTCCTGGCCGAGAACACGTAAAAAACGAACACCACAGCTGTGTCACTTTCAAAAGAATCGAACAGGCAACGTAAATTAAACGCAAAGCTTCAATCATCGCGGAGGACTATACGGACCAGTGAGGTTGCGCAAGGCTCAACCAGGACATTCCATGGTCTATCGACAGTGCCAGGAGCCAAAACACAATGGACGAGGAGGATTCTCACCCAAAAGTAGGTAGTTTACAGAAGAGAGTTTGACGAGTGAAATCCGCCCCCTTCCCCAACCCATACATACCTGGACTATCGTTGGTGCGGCCGTGATGGAAGTTGAGCCATCTGATTGTTGTGCCTGTTTTTCTGGCGAGTTGGGGACAGTCGTGTAAGCCAAACAGCGCGACACAAATCGGAACTCCAGGTAGCGAGTTACATCCGAACGCAGCAGTGCGGTCACAGTTGGACTAGTTGCGAATATAATCTGTGAAGTGGAAAAAAACGACTTTGGAAAACAGGGGAACTTTGGATGTCTCAACACAGTTGGCCCGCAAATGGGTCACACCACGTCACCGACAGTTTCAATAAGCTCACTATTTGCATTTTCATTGGCTGTCGGATGACCCCACGACTAGCGGTTGCTTAAGCCCGGATGATGCACTGTTATCGGCTCACCTCTTCTGTACGACCGGAATAAGGTGATATAGTACTTAGCAGGGCAGCAATAGGATAACAAAAAGGTAATAACAATAATAAGATAAGAAAGGGGCATCTCTTTTTTGGGGTGGACAAGTTTTTACAATCGGTCAACCGGAATCTCGCTATTGTTCAGTAGTACATCGTAGCTGCTTATTTTGCTCGGAATTGTACTTGAGTACTTTTGTGGCCGACAGGTATACTCACCTACGTACACGTGACTGTAATCGTTGGGTTATGTCATTCCCCTGCTGTGATCCACTTCGTTTCAGGCGGACCAGCCACTCAAAGGCTTGTTTACAATGAAACTCGCTGCACTACCCGCCAAAAGACCGACACAATCATTGAAGGGTACGGTGTAGAGGAGAGTGTGCCACGGCTAGAAACTCCATTCATCTAACCTCCGAGCAACGGCCTGAGTCGAGCTTGGTTAGCTTGGATCGAATCGATGAGGTTCACCTTGCCAGCGTCATGTATCGTCCAGGTTGGCTTTTATGAACACTCGCCCAGTGAAACATGCGTGGCCGTTGAATGTTTAACCCTGACAAATTTGGGAGCCGGTGCACTCCATGGCCACTGTTAGTTTTAACGACAGTTCTAACACGTGCGCGGGGATTGAGTAATACAGATTTCACGCTGGAAATCTGAAACTTCAGAATGAATGACTTAAGTTTGTTGACAGGTTAACGCGACATGGCAGCTACACGAGCCACGGCAGTACAGTCGAGGCAGGCAGCAGTATGGCGCGACTACTTTCTGTCAACTTGCATTAATTGTGACGTCAGAAACGAAGTTCATCGGAGCCAGACGACCGTTGATACAGGGCGAGTAGGAGAGGAGTAATACTTCATAGTTGCGGAACCTGGCCTCTCTGAGCTGGAGACCTCCTGAAGACCCTCTTGTCGCTGCGTTCATAGCAATTTAGGAGTCGGCTTGCTGCAACGTGTTCACAACGAAATAGCGGCTAGGAACCTTAGAGGATATGACATGTAACCGCTCCTGGCCTGAATGCCTACCGCGTGTTGGCATCATGCGCTGAGAGCGTGTTGGGCCAGCCTCAGAAGCGTGGCTGGTTTTGGATGCGTCAGCGTGTTAGAAAGCGGGTATTTGGTTGTGCTGCAAGTACTTCAATTGGGGAAATCATCCAGCACCACCGATTACGATGGCTCAGGTCATGTACTACGCATGCCGAAACACCGTCTACCGAGACGAGTGTTGTTCTCCGTGCCCTCTTCAGCATGGCGCAAACCGCGAGGTGGACAGCGCATGACTTGGCAGAAAGACGTGAAAGTGATCACGAAAAGTTTGGGTGTTGTACGCCTTCCAGGATGGGGTCCCCGTGACCCCGCCTGTGCTTGGCTGGAGACGTTGCAAGAAATGGCGGCTAATCGATGTCAGTGGCATTCATGCTGTCAGTTTCTTTCCAGATTGCCTGATTGAGCGGTTGGAGGTGTAGGCACCTCAGAATGCTTGACATAGGTCAGCACTAGGTCCCCTCCCTCATCCACTCTTTTTCTCTTCTTTTCACTCTAGGGCTTTTAATACATTATATATATATATATATGAAATTAGACGAACTTTATGGTTGTACAGCAGTGAAGCATCAGTGCCAACACTGTTGTTGCTGTCTTTGATGATGATCATGGGCCAGCACCCGGCAAACGATACTGGGTCAGATCCAATGATGTCTTCTGGGTTCAACGAAATTCCCAGACGTGTTCATTTCATGGCTTCTTCAAGGAGTAGGCACCTTGTCCAAGAGGAGACCCATTCACAAATCAGGCTGGTGTTTATGAAAAGTCCCAGTGAATTATGAAACAAGGTTAATGAAAATTCGGGGACAAGGCCTATCAGATGAGTTCAAAAAAGGACGAAACCGGCAGTAGGTTGTCCAGATGTATCATTTGCCTGGAGAGTAATGCCATACAGACGCCGACTTTGATAGTTTTCCTAAGGACATGGGAACACTTGCGCTAGGTCCCAACCGTTTCCCCTCTTTCCACTCTTCACTATAAAGTTCAATTTCATGGCAGATTGGTGCCAGTACATGTTACAGGTGTATTACTGAAAACGATGACGGTGATAGTGCGTGGTTTACAGCTGTGTTACGACCCTTTGCGGTATTGCAGCTAGGTGGCACGAAGACAGAGCAAGCTATGGTTGGGACGATCGATCGCAGCACATGACGGCTATGCTCTGATATGATTCAAGAAACAGAACTTAAGATTGTAATCTGTCTGACCTGGAAAGATAACGGCAAACCGTGATCAGCTGAAGTAATCGACCGGAGACATGTTCACAATACGTGTTCATAGCATATGTTCTCAATGGGAACCCACTAAGCTTAACGAAATACCATCAATGATTAATCTGTGTGCAATTTTGGAGAGCAGTGCGCGTGTGTGTATACGTTCACGGAAAATTTAATACAGCAATCGTCGTCTCCCCGAAATTCATTCTGCTGAGGAGGGGGGAAGATTGATTCGAGAAGTTGTCTGTGTGTGTGAGGTAGATTGAGGATGTGGACTGCAACGGTTTGGGATAGTGTGCAAGAACGCGTTACCTTCCGCAACAAAACTTGCTATGACTGGAAGTGTGTGTGTGTGTGTGTGTGTGTGTGTGTGTGTGTGAATGAGCCGAGACCACTAGGAACATTTAATCGCTGATGAATCAGGTAAAAGAAGCATTTTCCTTGCTCAAAGAAACATCTTCATAGGATTCAAAAACGTCTTCTCGTGGGGGGGGGACTAACCAATACAAACCCCTGTAGATTTTTCGACTCCTCTGAAGTGAATGACTCTTGAACATATTCCGGCACAAAGTGGCGAGTTTATTTGGTGGTCGTCAGCCCCATGATTTACGTGATCGGGAAGAGATAGTGGTTGCTTAATCAAGGTGAACTTGAACAATAAGATGACAAAGGGACAGCCACACATATGACCCGATGACCGAAACAGTTCATTGCTAATTCATTGTATTCAAAACAGTCATAAACCCATTAGCTGTTCGACTGAGTCATGTCTGTTAGCAACCCAGTCGATTTCCGCTCCCGAGAACCTGTTCTACAGAGCAGAACAAAGCGAAGCAAACGGTGCAACTTATGAAGTTCGACTACGTTGTTCACTGTGGGGAGAGTTTATCGAGTAGAACCCATCTCAGTATTGCTGATTCGCAATTACCATTTTTACATGAAAGGCTTCAAAGTCATCATAACCTACAAGAAGTAATGCGGTGCAAGCGTATTCTCTGATTCGTCGGTGGAGAAAACAGTGGTATGCAGTTTCCAGTAGGCGAATTCTCCCAGGGAGTACGTTTGTTCTTACTCACATCACTCTCGTTTGAACAGTTCTCCCAGTGCGCAATTAATCCGGTTGGTCCAAACCAGACAGGAGAAGCACTAGACTCGAATTTACCACTTATTAGAGCTCAACAGTAGTGAATTTCGCTGACCGTACCGGGATTCGAATCCCAGACATCTGATACCCTAGGTGAGCGTGTTGCTTGCACCAACGTACCTTGGAAAACGGTTTGAGGACGAAAAACTTTAGAGGTGGTTGACGAGGATGAGAATAGGTGATTCCGTGGGGGAAACACGGTGTTGCAACATACCTTGGGGAGCAAGTCTAAGTCAACTCGTCGCATGCGGGCTTCCACACTGGCTCGGGTCCACACGTGAGGGGTCGAGTTCGAGGAAGCAGCTGGTTGCGAGGAGTCACTATTGCTGACTGGATGTCCACTAACCGGAGGGAAATAGATCAAAAGGAGTTGTGAGAATGAAAAAATGACACGAACCAGCGTGGACGACAAACTTCAGCAGCTGCAGACTACTATTCCCATAAGAACGTACGTTTCAGACCTGATTTACATGTTCGAATCATCAAAGAATGACATAGATAACGAGAACCGTAGCATAGTCAAAATACTTGGCCGAGCTTCTAATGAGGAGTCGATATTCTCTATTCTGCTGATCAGTTCATCTACTGTCGGCAAGTTGTCTTCTGAATCCCATTCGCTGAGCTTCAGCATTGCTGATCCGGTGTTCCCACCAGACTCGGCCAATGCTCGGAAGACATTGATGGTCAAACACTGAAAGTTTTTGACGTCCTCAGCATTGGCCAGGAGGACGCACCGTCGTAAACTCGATCTTGGACGGATAAGCTGACATCACGCCCACGCCCACGCAGTTTCACGGAAGCTGCTCTGGCCTTCCTAATTCGGATGGAAATATCATCTATAGCTAGACCACCGGAACTGATACGGCTAACCAAGTAGAGAAATTTGTCTACTATCTCAATCAGCTCACGCGCAAGCATGAGGTTTAGGTTTGATTCAGCCCAGTCTTGTAGTGGCACTTTGCACTTTGCAGGTGTGAAGCGCATGCCAAACCACGAGGCAAAAGTATTTAGATTATTTAACGTTGTCTGCATTACAATAGCGTCAGATTCTCGAACAGTTACGTCCTCTGCGTACACGATACCTGCCAGCAAATATCCACAAGCGCAGAAGCTGAAGTGAGTTTTCCATAATTGTAGCAATGACGACGCTGAAGGGGAAGGCTGCAAGAGTAAAAGGCAGGTTTCAAATCAAGAAAGGCGACCATTGTTGGTTGCTCAAAGCAGTGTCGCTGTTCCAGAATCTGCCGGAAGTTTAAAATGTGATCGGTGCATCCTCTTACAGGACGGAACCCAGTTTGGTTTTCACGGATCTGTCTCTCCCTGTGTTCAGTCAACCTTCGAAGGATAAGACCAGAGAGGAGCCTCAATGCCACAACTAGAAGGCTAATGACACAGTGGCTTCAACATACACACACACAACAGGAACGACTGCCGATGTGTACAATCATGCAGACACTTTCTCTTCAATTCAATCCAATTCAATTTATCAGCTATAAACCGTGTACCATAGGCACATTGGTTCCAGCTGCTACAGTTTCGATCACCGGAAAACGGGAATGTGGAACGTACAACGAAGCCTTGGAGGCGAAGGTATGTTCGGGTTCGAAATTAGGTAGCTACGCATTGAAGGCGATAGCTTTGGTGCACGAGCGCCACTGACTGCGCGATTGGGCCATTTCTGCCAGTGTCATTAACCACTGGTGATTTGAGTCCCGATGTCCCCATCCAGGGAGGCGGCAGTTGCCCGCCCGACTAAGTTTACTGGTTAGGGTTTTCGTACTTCGTTGCCAGGTCATACACTGTCCACCTCTCAGTCTCTTCCACTCAGCACAGGGCTGAGCGAAAAGAGTTCTGCGGGGCAGACGGTCTTCTGGCATGCGGAGTACATGTCCCAACCAGCGCAGCCTATGAAGCGTGAGTAATTCATCTATCGCGGGAGAGTTCCTTCTTCCTAAGACCATCTGACTACCTCAGCATTACTAATCCGATGATCCCACCAGACCTGACCAATGCTGCGGAGACATCGATGATCAAACACTGACATCTTCCGTACGTCCTCTGCGCGTAGGGTCCACGTCTCTGATCCATAAAGCAGTATGGATCGCACCACCGCATTGTAAACTCTTCCCTTAACAGACAAGTTCACGTCACGTCGGCGCCACAGGTGTTGGAGGTTGGCAAAGCTGCCCTGGCCTTTCCGATTCGAGAAATGATCTCATCTCCAGCCAGTCCGCCGGAACTTATGCAGCTGCCCAGGTAAACAAATTTATCTACTACGTCGATTGGCTCACCTGCAAGCGAGGTGCGGGTTTGATCCCGCCCAGTCTTGTAGCAGCACTTTACACTTTGCGGGTGTGAAGCGCATGCCAAACCGTGCGCCAGAGTTATTTAGGTTATTTAAAATCATTTGCATTTCGGAAGGGTCTGAACCAAGGAGAGCAATATCGTCCGCATACTCAATGTCTGCGAGGGAACGTCCCGGGAGCATTTCGACTTCCGAGGTTTCAGAGGCAGGCAGGGAAATTTCAAGCAGCATGTCAATAACAAAGTTGAAGAGGAAAGGAGAAAGAGGACAGTCTTGTCTTACACCACTGGATGTGGTAAACTCAGGCGAGAGCTTCCTGTATACTCGTACGCGCCCACAGGAGTCCGCATACAGTGCCTTGATAAGGGAACTTTCTCTTCACCTCAAAAAGCGTCAGTAAATTGTGTCAACTTTCTTTGAATAGGGCTCAACTTAACCTGGTGCCTTGTCAAGCCTCAGGAGAGATATTTCATTACTTTACTTCGAAGGAGTCAGGCAAACAACTTTAAAAGCCGCCAGCATAGCGCTTTAAGACGCATGACCACGCTTGGGCCTTGTATGCATGTTTCGGAGACACAGCACACACCAACATTAAAGGTTTTGGCAAGCACTGCCTGTTTGCGAAATCGACAGAGTACGGAGGTTGAAAGCTCTTAATTAGAAGGGACTTGTTTATTGTTAGGATACTTGCTTTCTGTTGACCTGTTCCCACAAGGCAGAGCAAAGGAGGATCGAAGTTACGGCAGAGACAAACAGACAGAAAATGATTTTGATTTCAAATCGTGGGGACCTTGCCCTGGGCAATAGCATCTGAGGAAAGGTCATAAGTACAGTGGTGATGGGTGTCTGGATATGCAAACAGAAGCGATCCAGCGGGAGGTGACCCGTGAAAAAGGTCGCAAAACCACTGACCAGGGACCACCCAAACTATGGACGCATCTGCATGACCAGAACTGAAATTGTCCGAAACGCGAAGCGCCGACCGTTAAATCGCGGCAGGTTCGCTTTCCACTTTCACTGGCAGCTTGAAAACTCAACATATTTTAGGGTCCAACATGTAAAATTTCTCAACTGTACGCACCGTTTATCCAGTTATGGGGAAAACATGAAAGATGATTGAAAGAGTCTGTTTCGAGCTAGCTGGGCAAAACAGTGAAGAGGTCACAGGCCAGGAGACAACACAACCATCAACCACTGCAATATAGTATTGTCAGTAAGGTCAGATTCCTGAAGGTCATCCCAGAATACCTGAAACCTACTGAGACCCTCAAACTCCACTAAACGCCGATCAGACAGCTTTGGATCAAAGTCAGACAGTGCGAGACAGTCTTGGATCAAGGTCAGGGAGTGCCCCCTGAATATATAGAGCGAGGCTGTTGTGCCTTTCGCAGTCACTCGCTTGTTCGTAATAAATTTGCTGTGTTCCTTGTCGGCGAGTCTTTATTTGGTGTTAGGCACTGGAGCGGGGACAGCAGTCAGATATAACGAGGATCCCCACCAATACAACAGTATATATATGAGGTAGATTGGTATTCTCATTTTACTGGCGTCTTGGTCCTGTTGATAAATAGCTCAGTGGTTAGAGCGGGAATTTACTGACCGGAAGGTCCGTGGTTCGAACTCGACCTCTGCCTCTCGACCTACCCTGTCTAGGCTTGGGCAACCTGGTAGTATCCCAGCCCTCGTGCTTACTTCGGGGGGTATGGTAGCCAGGCACCGGAAGGGTATTACAGCTGAACGATTATTATTGTTTATTATTTCATCATCAGCAGCAGTAGCATCAGTATTGACATTAAGGCCTCACTACCGTGCAACCACCAAGTTTATATAATATATATATAATATTATATATATATTATATAAACTTGGTGGTTGCACGGTAGTGAGGCCTTAATGTCAATACTGATGCTACTGCTGCTGATGATGATAATGAGTACAAAGTAAAAGCGAATAAATTACAGCGATATCTTGGCGAAATGCTGGCGACAATCAAACTTCACTGGACAATTTTTGAACATGTTGCCAGCCAGTAACCGGTTGAGGTGACGATACAAATAAGGCTCCTCTCTATAAGTCGCGCTGTGGTACACCCTCGGATGAAATCATGAAGTGCCCACTTATGTGATCGATCTGCGTGAGACCACTGCTAGGCTGTCAGCAGTTGACTGTATATGGAGTGCACGGAAACCAGACGAACGCTGGGTTGTAGAAAGGTCACGTCGACTATATTACTGCTCACCTGTGTATATGAAATGGACGATTAACCTGTAGATAACTAGGTGGGAATACGACACTTAGTCTGGCGGCAAAACCCATTGACGAGATGGATGAAAGATGTTCACTAAGACCATAAACGTGACCCACACGCACAGCTATTTCTGCTCACCGCATGTAGGGAGCTCACCCAACACTATCGACACCCCTATCACACTTGTGCATTGCAAAGCCAGGCAGTCTGACGGCATCCTTTGTCTACATGATCTTTAGCAGACAAATAAAACCAAGAAGCATTCGGAGATCAATTTTGAAATGTTTGGTCGAGGTGACAGACATCCGCTGCTATGCTGTCCGGGTATTCGACGCAAAGTAGGAGTCGCATTACATAAACTGGTACAAGGAATGAGCCAAGTGAGATATCGACCATAAACCGGGTGTGAACGCGCAGATCACCTTCCCGTTTGCGATCAGGGCAAACAGTTTAGCGGAAAACCGATACTTACTCAAGAAACCACATTGCAGAGCATCTGGAAGGGACTGAATAGGAAGAATTCTCAAATTGTAAGACTCCGCCACCAAGCGAATTCGATTCATCTTTGCTCTCCTGAGTACCATCCTAAATGGAACAAATGGTGGATTAAAACTTTGACAAAATTTCAATAGAACTCACTGGCGACAACAGTAGGCGGGCCAAGTCTTCAAAACGAATCGAAGCAGAACTCCCTCCGTAGTAGTTGTTTCTAAGAGCGATACATATATACGAACAGTAAACTTACTGGTCAATGTGCAGAACATGTTTCCCCAGAATAGACAGACTTGCAGAGAGGATTGATTCCGGTAAACCTGTTGTAACATTGACCAGAAATGCGCATAGTCCCAGTAGACAGGGGATGAAATTCAGCTTACGAAATCACTGATTCACAAGGATGTTTTGATGCAGTAAGCTCTCGTATAAAGGCAAAAGGCTAAGCCCGTTCGTCGAAAACTTTAGTCAGTGACGAGCAAAAGCATGGGACGATAGACCATTCTGTGTAGCATTAACATTGCAATCCCCTTGGAAAGCCAACTGTTGAGTGGTTGTCCAACTGAGCAAGAGAGAGTATTTGTTTTTGAGAAGCAACAAAAGGGTGGCCCATACAACCCATACACTGACTTACATATCAACGCGGCCAATAAAAAAAACTCTTCTTGAATGCCATATTCTGGAGGAACCAGCTCTAAAAAAAGTTGTCTATTGGCCTTTTGAAACACCCTTTAATGATACCAAAATTACCACTGACCACTCTTGGCCAGCCGTTTGGGGTGGTCGTTGTAGAGGTCGACAACTGTGAAAATACACACATTATTCCGACGAGAAGGACGCTTCTGAAGGGAAGCCAGTAGCACTGAGAGCCCACAAAGGTTCCTATCAGCCAAATTGTATGGTACGGTTCATTCCCTACAAGATAGATCGGCCTCAGAAAAAGTGAGTCTCCATTTTTCGTGGTAGCCTGTATTAGGAGGAACAGTGCGGGACGAGGCTTATTAGTGGTGAATAAAGCCGACACCCTGAATGCCATGAGAAACTAATCGCGAAATCATCTCTCAACGACGACGGCGCCTAGCTATGGGACTTGGCTTGACTACTTGGGGCTAATCAAGGACGAGTGACACGAAGGACATAGTGAGCATCGTGAAAGGCTGAGGGCCATCTAGGACAGATACAAAGTTGACGGACGGTAACCAGTCCCCAAAGGGGAGTGAAGTTTTGAGTGTTATTCCACGACCTGTAGGTGGCAGAAGGAAAAAAACTTCCCAAAAGTGCTTCGTGTCCCCAGTCGTGAAGTCAGTCTATCTGTAAAAAGTGACAAGCTGAAAAAATGTGTGCACGATTGAGTGCCTCCAGAAAATGGGGTGCAATGTTTATTTAGCTGTCCCTGACGTCACGGGAATCCTCCCGGAAGGAGATATGGCTAGAATCACCGAAACAAAAAGGAGAGAGTAAAATTTGTTGAGTAGCAGACCATGGTTGGATAAACTCACCAGTCCCATAAATGATGCAATCCACATCCTCTGGGAAGTCCATATTGTGCAGTCTCTAAGGCAAAAACATTGAACTTATAACGGAAGGACCTGTATAAATGGAGAAAGCAAACGAGCTGTAGTTCCATCACAGAGAGAGGACATGCCTCGATGAATATCAATTACTGGCTAATTACCTTCGATGCCCTTACCGTCATGGACAAGAATAACCCAGCAGTAATAGGTGGCGGCTAACGGTAGGATTGAAGGAGTTGAACGGATGAAAAGTGAATGCGAAAAGTCTGCTCCTCCAGAGAAAATGACCAAGAGGTTTGGAAGTGACACCATGCTTGCCAATTGTCATACTGTGCAAGTTTTTTGACAGTGCATAGCGCTGGACGTCCACATCAGTCCGCTATTGAAGATGGGAGACCAGCGTGCAATCTCATTGCTTCAGCGCAACAAACCACCTGGACCAGGCTGTTTGCAACATGCACTCTTCAGAGAAGACGGCGAGTCCGTCATGGCTAAACCAGATACCCCACTACAAAACGTCTGGAATGAGGAGAAACCTCCAACGGAATGGAGCTTCTAGACCATTCCCATATTCAGAACGAGAAGAACACTGTGCGACAGCAAGCAGGGCATCAGCCTAGTGGCTATAACTTCCAAGGTGTTCTCTGAAATCATCCTGCGCAAGTTGATCCGTCATCAGCAGTCAGATTCGCGAGAATCAAGCTGGGCTTAGTCCCGATTGGGGTCGCATCGATAATATCCCTCATCTTGCGGCCAATGTTGGAACTGAGCCTCCCACCTTTTGACGACCAACGATGTTCGTATTTCCGGATCCCAAGTGTGGTTTTGACTTCGTTGATTGTCAGGAACTGGCAGTGCCTGGTGACGAAGGGTGTCCCTTGTAAATGCTCGTCTCTTATGAAGGTTTTATATGCTTCCTCCTGTGGGCGCGTACGCATGTACGACAGATCCTCTCCTGAGTTCATGACATCCAGTGGTGTCGGCCAAGGCAGTCTGTTTTCTGTTGCTTTTTGTCTTCAACTTCGTAATCAGTATTCAGCTTGAATCTTCTTTGCCTACCCCCAACACCGCGGGGGATCGAACTACTACAGGAGAGTTCGTTCACTGACAATAAGTACATCGGAGATATTGCTATCCCTAGATCAGACCCCCTAGGAATGCAAATTGCTTTAATCAATCCAAATAATTTGCTGTACATTTTGGGATGCTTTCACACCTGTAAAGTGCTGCTGTAATACTGGGTGGGATCAAACCCGAACCGATCGATGTGGTGGATAAGTTCGTCTCTCCGGGCAGCTGCATAAGTCCCGGCGGATCGGTGAAAGGCGAAATCGCCTACCCAATTGGGAAGGCCGGAAAAGCGTTTGTTAACCTACAACATTTGTGGCGCCGATGTGACATCAGCTTGACTAACAAGGGTACATAGCACAATGCCGCGGTTTGGTCTGTTCTACTTTGTGGTTCCGAAACGTTGCCGCCGCGTGTGGAGGATCTTCGAAGTCCCTCTGTTTCTGACCGCAGATGCCTTGGAAGCATTGCGCGAGCCTGATGGGAACACTATATCAATAATCCCGAAGTACGCTAGGTGGTTTTCTAGAGAGCTCATTCTCCCTTGATAGATCAGCTGGTCAAACTGCACAGGTTATGCTAGTTAGGTCATGTGCTTTGTATGTCTGAGGGTCGCTTGCTTTGTAGTACCCCCTTCGCCAGCCTTGTATAATGGAGACGACCCAGAGGCAGTCACTCCATGACCTGGCAACGACGTATGAAAGACCCAACCAGGCAACGCAGTTGGGCTGGTAAATGCTATCTTCCCGGATAAGGACCCCGGGATAAGACAAACCAATAGTTAGTGACAGATATGAACCATGGGGGTCTTGCATCACACCAGTCGCCTTCACTGCGTAGCTCTCCATCCCTGTCACATAGACTTATGTTAAGGAAGCTCATACAGTCATCGGAGCTGCGCGGAGATGGCACCATTATCTTCTGGGCATATCCCTCCAACTTGCAGGTGAACAGCCATCTCTTGCTTTTATGCACGAGTTGAAGATGGTAGCAAAAGTAACGAGTAGTTGGACGATGGAGGACAAAATCAGCACATAATTTCTTAAGATCCGAACTGGACAGTTTGGCGGCTGATAATAGCGTGCAATCTGTTCTTCCAAGAGCCCACTGTACCATCGAATTGCATGATTCACTCAGTCGCCCTGGTGTTGTTCGAATGGTTAATTTTGCACGTTCTAGAAATTTACCCTACGATGTTAAATCTACTATTTTTGGTTGTTCGACTTGTACTAAGGCGTAACCAAGATTATTCTACCCCAGCAATTTCGAATTCATCAATGCTGCTCAACCCTTCGGACGACACAGTGTAGAGTTTAAAGTGTTTCTTCTGTCGCCAGTTCGTAACAGCTACTTACCTACTGCCACTGACGAGTATTCACGTTTTCCATGCTGAACTTGAAAAAAGATGTAACGTCCTTTCGGTGTCTAGCTACCGTGGCAAACGAAGGAATCACGAGGGCTGGGATACTGCCAGGTTGCCCGAGCCTAGACAGGAGAAGTCGAGATGCAGAGGTCTGGTTCCAACTATGACTGCTCGGACGATCATTAACCGCTTCAGTCAGCTGTTTTCCATTACTGGTATGCCTTCCTACACTCATTCTGATAAAAATTCCAACTTTTGTATCCACCGTGTTAACGAATTTTCATATAAAAACAAAAGAACGACTGGTCGAGCGACAGTCTATGATCGCCGGGATAATGGACAGGTTTAGAGGCTCAATGAAGGATTGTGGCTGTCGTGCTGTCTCTGAAGCCATGAAAAAAAATTGAAAAATTGTTCAACTACAGCACCCTTCCAGTGCCTAACTGCCATGCCGCCCGAAGGAAGCACGAGGGCTAGGATACTGCCAGGTTGCCCAAGCCTAGACAGGGGAAGTCGAGAGGCAGAGGCCGGATTCGAACCACGGGCCTTCCGGTCAGTAGATTCGCGCTCTAACCACTTGAGCCATCTCTGAAGCCATGACGCCTATCAATTGAACACTGAGCAGCCCAACAGGATTCATCGCATTCCATTCGTTCCGTACTATACACTGCAACCAATGAACTTCCTCCTGCGCGATCGTTTCCAAATAACAGAGGATACACTCTGAGTGTCACTCCAAACCCGGCTCGTTGAATCCGGTTCCTGTGCTCGTGGAATGAAGCGTCCGTTCCTCCAAATAGGACCCACCTGTTGATGAAGTGGAATTTATCGAGAATAAGCCGCAGTTGGGAGATGGAAATGGGGAAAACGTACCATTAAGACACTTGGCTCCCGGACCACATGTACCTGATCCCATAATTCCAGAGCCGTTCACCAGCATACCCTCGTCTGGACATTTATCAAGACCAGAGTCGCAATCCGAATCCGACCAGCTGATCACCACTGCAGGACAATATATAACCCGATTATCCATTCTGACCATAGTGCTAAGCAGCAGCGTATTCGTCCATAGCAAATCAGAAACGGGGACGTGTAAATCATCGACCCGTCCAAGACTCTTGAAACGTTCCAGAAAACATTTCTTGACACTCCAAAAATAACACTCAATTTCCATATTTAGAAAGCTTCCGGGTTTTCATCAGACAGCCCACCCCGGGGAAAGTTTCTCATCCGGGATAAATGTCATGATATAATTATGCCATCCACTTCGTATAGCGCCACTTATATTCCCATTTCTGCCTATGTACCCCATGTCCAAGACGATTAAAGCCCGATTTTTAGGTGTTTATTTTTCTCTTTGTTGCTCGTGAAACCTATTTAGGACCCAAAACAACTACTTCGATTGAATGGTCGGCAGGCATGAAGTTTGGGCTTAACCCAAGTATTGTAGCAGCAAAATAAATCACAAAAACTGCCTAGGTTATTTGAAGTGTGCTAGGCGGAATTCACGCAGATCCCTCTTTACCGCCGGCAGTCGGGCGCTGCTTCGGCCGAAAAACCTATCCCACGCAAGATTGGCCAGGAATCGGGACGCTTGCCGGTCCGGCATCAAGGCCAGATCTGATTGGTCGAAAATCTGGACCCAACAGCCAACCATGATCCAGTACTGGCCGATTGCCGGTTGCCAATGATGCATCCAGAACGCGTCAGAATTTCCAGAAAGTTATTGCCGCTTACGCTATATATATGAAGCGCTGTACAAATGCTCTTGACTTTGTTTGGGGCGTTAATATATCTTGTACACCTTTGGTGGTTGTTTTGACACGCACGCTGGCTTGGGAGGTTCAGACCGAGAACGAAGCTGAGAAAATACCGTTACAACAAAGTGACATACACCTATGGACGACCTGAATAGCAGGGCAATACCATTGGCATATAAAGTTTCTATGAGCGGATGTCACGGAGGCATTTCGATCCCCGAGGTTTCAGAGGCAGGCAGGGAGGTCCCAAGTAGCAAGTGAATAGCTATGTCGGAGAAAAATGGTGAGAGTGCAGCTTAGTCCTACATCACTGGAAGTGACGAGCTCCGTTGAAAGCTTGCTGTATCCACGTATACAGGAGCTCACATACAGTGTCGTTATAAGGGATAAAAAATCAGAAGGGGTATCTTCAATCACCATATACAACCAAAGTCTTATGGCCGACAGGGCCAACCTTCAGATCAAGAAAAGGAACGTTTGAAAATCCGGCCCAGTTCGAGAACCTATCTTAAGGAAAATATATAGCTGACGCATCCTTGGTCAGGGCAAAGCCCAATTTGATTCTCACCATTCTAACCATCAGGATAATCGATCAGCCTGCACAAAATAATGCCATAGAACACCTTGGATACCAAGGCTATCAGACTGAGGCCACGATGGTCTCCTCATAATGGTAGTGCGCCCCATTTTGAAGGACTCTCAAGGCGTTCCTTTCCGCCGGTATTTTGTTTTCGTTCCAACTCATCCTTAGTAGGGCCGCCAGGCTGCAATCCAGGTAAGGCATTGCAGACTTCACAGCTTTCACGGCGTGAAGCAGAACCGGAATCCCCTGTATTCTTGTTATCCAGTCTCTACTTTTTGCAGCGACGTGATCGGGCGTTACTTTCTGTAGGGTTGTCTACAAAAGAGAGAACACGATCCACATGTTGAAAAAAGTCACGGAATCCCGGAAACTTGAAAGCTTCCAGTAAACCGGTGTCCAGTTTCGGGACTTCGGTAATGAGCTTGCCACTGTCCGGATCCCCACTAGGAGATGTATAAGTAAAATTATAAAATGCTGCGTGTTCCGAAAAGGCGTGCAAATCTCCAGACTAACTCCTGGGTGCTATTTATGCAGCCGTAACTCGTGCATGTATGGTAATGTCTCATGTAAATGCATGACAGCTTCGACTTCTCTGGATTGTTTCTTTGATCTGTGGAGTTGCATGCATCAGCAGCAAAATATTTTGAGCAAACAAGAGTGGGTCACCAAATCAGCCTCAAATGTTTGGTATCCAGGCGCCGGCAGGTGGCGCAAGCAAGCCATCAGACTATTTGGATGCCGGGAACCGTCCAGGCCAAAAGATCTCTCAGGGATTCGCGTGAGTAGATTTGGTGTAATTTTGGTTCAAAAATTGTATACTGGCGGTGATGGGGTACATCTGCGTTTGCAATTCAAAAAGCTTTGAACGGTGACGTCAAGTGCGTACCTCATTTTGATTCTGCGGGCACTTGAACCAATTCCTCGGGGGAGAATCACATAATTGAAGTTGGCATCGAGTGCCAAAATGTCGTCGCAGGTCCCAAGAAAATGAGAACAAATCTAGCTAAATTGTATGCGGAGGATTTTTGTCCGGTCATGCGGAAACCGTTGGTTTGCGCCGACTGTCCTTCAAAATACAGACGTTGGTCGTGGTTAAGCCAGTGTGGGGTTCGAAAGCATCTGGCTCACACCTAAGTGCTCATGTTTGGGGGGCGGTTAAGTAGCTGGGGTAGTTTATCGTTCGGTTTTCGACGCATTAAGCACAAGAAAACAATAAGAGAGTGGATTGCACGGCTCTCAGTAATTTAGTATCTTTCGGATACAATAAAAAATGAAGGAAAAGTTGCAAGCTAGCTGGATAAGCGTGATGTTGTGGTAGCACACGAGATCCAAGCAAAAAAACGGTGTAGTTTTTGCGCCTGTGGGGACAAGTTTCTTCACATTGTCCAACGGGCTGTTACGAAATTTGTTGTGGGTTTTCACGGATTCACGGATTGATACATAGGAGCAGGCCTCGGAGGCGACGATACTCCAGGGTATAGAGATCAAGCGCCGCCAGACAAGTTTCATAGTCCACGGATTTAAAAAAGGGTGTAGCACTGCTCTTTAAGTTCTCAGCGCGGGGCAGTGAGAACTTAAAGAACAGTGCTACACCCTTTTTTAAATCCGTGGACTATGAAACTTGTCTGGCGGCGCTTGATCTCTATACCCTGGAGTATCGTCGCCTCCGAGGAGACGATAATAATAATAATTTATGCTCTGTTTGAGCAAGGTTTGGCCAACAGTTTTTCACAGGTGACCCAGCAAACACACGGTGGTAACATGGTAAGAAGATTTTCAAGCTCGGAGCGCACACTTTCATTAGGCAAAATTTTTCCAATTTCGGGTAGTTGCTGCGTGGGATAACCTTCCACTAACGCTCTATCTACTATCCATTCTAAAGCTCCATTAGACACGTTTTTATGTGAGTCCTCGCGTTCGCGTGTAGCGGTGTGGCTACCCAAAATGCTACTTAACCAGGAGTTTGTGGCAACGAAATAAAAATAACATCGTTAGACTGAGTATACAATAATAAAGAGGTCAGATGGAACAGGCCCACTAAGAATTGTTCTCTTTAAAAAGTTCGTCGTTGACCAAGGTCAGCGAATAGATACTAATCGAATCTTGGTTGTCCAGGGGTCTTGTGAATAGTTCTCACATAATATATTTCGAAGACAGTCTGAAATGTTTCGACACCAGAATTAGCACAGGAAACTCGCGAATGACCGCCGTAAGCGCGAGCTAAATCAGAAGAAAAAGTCGAAGCACGTGAACACGTTTGTATTGCTTGTATCTGTACACACGCGCGCTTTGTACTTTTTCGTATTCAAACAAAAAACTTTTATGCAGTTGACAAAACACGCAGTATTTTAATCGGAGCAAAAGTAAGATACAAGGCGTCGGACGCTGAAAAATTAAACAGCAGGGGTAAACCATTTTGTTTTGCCTTTCAGCTAAATGGCAGGTACTGAACGACAAGAACAAAACCGATAAGGGAAACTTGGGCGAGAGCCTCGATCCTGTGTATCGATCCATGAATCTCACGGATTCACGTAAATGCGTGACTCTCCGGGGAAGCTTTAGCAGGGGTACTTGCAATCGTTTTTCAGGATCTGGATGGTTTTCTTCTGAAACTTTACTCATCTGAGGCCTTCAGACCGTCCTGTAGTGCTCGATACAACTCTAATGTGAGTGTGGGAGCTAGCTAATCTTCTGCCCTCTACTTCTGGTTGACAGACACACTGACTTTCGACCAATGAGCGTACCGCGTTTGCGACACCCTACCCGCCTTTGTAGTCGAGTTGAACGCTCGCTCCAATGTCGGCTATTTTAGGTGGCCCTTCTATTCTTTCACGTGGTAAGTGCGCTCACATAAAAGAGCGCGAACTAATGTTCATTTCCCAAACAAATGCCTATCTAATAAGCATCTTCGTCATCCCGTTATTTTTATTATACTCGTCTATAGATACACAGCACGGGTCTGCCTCAATGTGCTGTTGCCCCACGGATCTCCTATACATCATTTATTCGGTGACCAAAACACTAGACGAGGGTCATATGGTAGAGCTAAGTTGCTCTGACTCTCAATAAACAACCAATCCGATCAACCATCGGTTTCTGGTTGAAAAGCTAAAAGTTCTTGTTGGCGGTGACCGGACCACATTATGGACTAATGGTCCACCTAAGTGACTGGGGCGTGATTCTTTCCTGGTTGCCAATCACTTTAAAGTACTCGGCATCCAGACCACCTGCAATGATCTGCGGAATGGTCTCGACAGTGTCTGACCAGGCTAGAACCTGCGACCTCCCGAAGAAATGCGCGGCCACCACCATATCCGGATGGGTCATGGGATAATCATAACACCTTATGTTAGACCATCATCAGCTTGTAGCCACAAGTGAGGCTATACATCTAGGAGTTGTGCTTTCCCAGAATATGGAAGTACAGGAGCAGTTCCATTTCAGCACACCGCGCACGCGCGTTTTATTTGGGTTCATGATGACATCGATCAACCACAACTCAGCAACCTTCATTCCTTCTGCTGCGTTCACCTATGACCCCACTAAGAATATGTGCGGACATGGAGTCCATACCCCAGGGGAGACATTAAGGCTCTCAGTGATGTCCAGCGACTTGCAACAAGAATAGTTTGGGTTATGTAGGGGAAAATAAGTTCTTTGGTGTTGTATTCTCTAGAAGCGGGGTGTTCGGGAGAATATTTGGCGCTTGCTTACTGGCTTTTGCGACAGGGTTCTGATTTGTGCATATTCTAAAAGAATGGGGCGCCCAGATACCGGTAGTTCACCCTTTTGGAGCAGAGTGCGAGACCGGAACTTTGTAAGAACTTCAGTAATATGGTGGTAAGCGCTTGGACTATTTACCAACGGATACCTTAGAACTTCAGTCGGCGCGAGCCTTCAGGGCTTGTCTCTGCACACACTGAAGGAGACTTACCTGGTCGGATCTCTAGCTGGTGCTTGCACACCAGACTCATTCGGGTTTTGTGGGGAGCCTACACCACAGTTCTTCCTTAGGCACTCTATGTCGGTAGAGCTTTCCTTCCTCCATACCCTCGACTATCGGAAGTGTTTGGTGACTCATACTGACTAGTTTGTGAATATGTTTGTGAATATGCAAACCGATTTCCACTATACCTATGGGCAAGCAGTCTGTATGATTACTGAGCCATGTAGCCAGTTTCCTGTCCGTGTGTTTGTCATTCTTCAACTATCCTTTTGTGCCTTTGCCTCTATTATACTGGAAGACGTGACGGGTCATGTGCACTGGCTAGTGTGTATCCTGTTCAAAAACCATGAGTGGACTGCAATATTAAAGGAACAGACCGATATATCTGGCTGCGTCTTTATCCTATCGTTCCCTCGCTTGCTGTTTGGCCTCTACATATCTAATTGCCATGCTACTGTTGGCGTACCGTCCTACTTCTGTGGTCGACGATTCTGGTGCATCAATTTGATGACCTCTCAGGCGTAAATACCTCAGCAACACTGCCAACATCGACTTGAACTGAATGGAATTGTGTTGCACGCATTGAGCACGCCTGTCGCCTGTGGCTTGAGGGTACTGGGGCGACCTGGATTTTCAACAGATCTGTTTCGGTGAAAGCGAAGAACAACCGTTTATCCACTTGTTCTCCCGGAGTCCTTCAGATGTAAAGCAGGTTGTCATTATTTGCGATTTAGCTTGTAAGAATTAACCCGATACACCAACTGACAGCAGTTTTCTACCGCTTTTTGGTCCCGTCTAGGATTTGCTCCAGTCGAAACATGTTTTGTTTGGCGGGAGGATAGTTGACAGGTTGTCCGTACTCGAGCATTGAGTGTAAGTGCAAACCCAGTGCAAATCCAAAGACGAGGACTACTTAAAAGAGAGTGATATGAACATGCATTATGCAGATGCCGCTGCCACTTAAATGTGATGAAAGCCGATCGGAATACCATAAAATTCTGGTGACAATTGTCACCTTGCGATTGATTTGCTGTTCGTTTCCCGAAGAAGTTATGACATGGTGTGTGGTACATGATATCAATGTGCCACGTGCCAATGGGTCGGTTTAACGGGAAGCACACAGAAATTCCGATTATTTGAAGCATACGACGCCGAGACCAACCTTGAAATTCATCCAGAACATCTGGCAAGCGGTTTCCATCCGACCCGACGGTTATCCTCTTTTCATGCCATCGACATCAAACAGCCAACTTTTTGGAAGATCCTTCACCTGCACTCGGAAAAGCTCTGGACTGATAACGGACCGCTGAATTAGTCCACTAGCTGCCACTTCTGTGACGGATAAACTCTTTCAAGTCAACATTCATCATGCACTCTGATAGAAAGTCATACACAAGCATGCATTTTACCAAGAAGTCTACGATGAGGGGTTCCGTCGAAGGCTTTACTGAGATTGATTTTCACCTCTTCTGCAAACGTTGGGATGTGATGCGTAACTCCTGCTAATAAAGTTGAGGGGCGTAGTGGTGTAACTGGATCTCTCATCTGGAGTTGCACTGCTGGACGCTAAGTGTTTCTCCGTTGACCATATGATCGCCGCTCTGGAGCCCCAAAAAGTGATAAGACCCGGTAAACTTTATTGCGCCTTTGTAATCGTTCTGTTCTATCAATCGTGGAGGGGTTATGTTCAGGTGTACCCAGCAATGTTCGAATAAGATTCATCTTCGTCAGACACCATCGTGCGCGAAATTCACACTATCAATCTACACCAGTTTCAACAGTGTACATTTCCTCTTCAATCGAACAACACGAAGTGTGTCCGCCGGTCACAATCTTGACAATGCATCTCTTTTAACCCATCAGTAACACGGATGGCCGTCATTCAACAACTTCAAATCGGAGCTGCCTGGTGAAAGGAAAAATACCTATTTTTGTGGAGGATTTTCTCGTTAACACTCTCCCGGTGCATTTTTCCAGGGCAAACTTTGGTAACTTCTTCGCTGTGTATGTAGAATATAATGACCACTCATGTGTAGCACCCTTTCGGTGCACAGCTGCCATACTATCCGAAGGAATTACGAAGGTTGAGATAATGTCAGGTTGTTCAAGCCTAGACAAGATACTTTGTGACATTCAGACAAATCAGAATGAGGTGTGCTTGGACCTACTTCTTCACAATCCATAGACGACTGGGCTTCATGCAGAACTCGTCGACCGCTTGGATTGTAGGCAGTTTGAGATTTGCACGTTGTCCGGCGATTTTCAGCCCAACTAACTGGCTGTACGAGAGTGTTCTCCTCTGGTGTTGCTGTCAATGATGATGATGACCATAGATTTGTTTCTGACCTCTAGGGTGTATGATCCCAATGATATGGAAGCTATGGATACCCTGGGACGTAGGAATCTTTCTGTCATTGATTTCAGATAAATGGGGTAGTTCGACCGCCTCCTGTCCTATGGCTCGAAGGTGGAATGTACGGTGCACTGATATCCGTCTTGTGCTAGCCCAAGTGTATTCTGTTTCGAAATGGTATATCTATTCCAGCCCCTGCATGGACCCAGCGTTAGCCTATCATAGACCACAGCCTACCACACATCGACTCCATTCAGTATCTAGATATAAACTGACAACACGAATGACAGTGGCATCAGTTAGTGGCCATATCCTCCAGCGTCCCTCTGTGAGCACAGTGTAATGTTGGCTCCATTCTTGGAGCCGGACAAGACCTTTGCTTTTCATAACAACTTTCCTTCTACCAAGCCACATTTTGCGCATCTCTGCATCCTCATCACTCCGGATTGAACACGGAAAATGACGCTATTCCATCACACTTAACCTCTAGAGGATAGCTGCAGCCTCTGGAAGTCTGGACACGAACTCCGCCCTTAGCCTAAAATAGATCCACACATCACTGGAACCCTCGGTTGTACTATCCCCATTGCGCTATCCCCATTTCTGCAGTAGAGGAAAACCTTCATTCCCAGAGACGGGAATATTCATCATCAGCTGTAAAAACCGCATACTTGCCGTACAGTGGTTCTGGCTGTCACAGTTTCGTTCGCCGATGATCTGGGTAGGTGGATAGATAGGTGCACATTGGGGACGGTAGGTGATGCAATTGGTGCGTAAGTACACGGTTGTCAGTGGACTTTTCACTAGGGATATCGGTAGGGCAGGTATGCTTTATTGCGTGAGCGCCATTAAGCGTGCGACTAGGTTATATCTGACAGTGTCTTTAACCGTTGATGTGTTCCGTCTCGGGTTCCCCATTCAGGGAGATAGTAATGGTCAGCGCAGCCGAATTTACTGTTAATGGCTTTGGTATTTCGTTACCAAGCCACTATTTGACCTCACCGGCCTCATTTCCAACCTTCGCGTGGTTGTGCAAAAAGGTATCTTCGAGGAAGTTGGTCGGCTGGCATACGGAGCGCCTGACCAGAGCTTAACTACCTGTCCATGGACAGACAGCTAATGATCTGCCAACTACTTCCGCCCTGCTTTTGGGAGAAGACCACCACGGGATGGGACAACCTCAGTCGAGGTCACGTGAATATCAGGATTCCTGGGCGCATTCTGAGGGGAGCCAAAGACGATCAGGCCAAATATATCTCCCACACACCAACCAACCATACGGTCACTACTTTCTAGCCGTTTGGGAGGAGATTCGTCAGTTCATTGCTTATCCCGGTGAAACTTCTATTCCCGACATCTTTGTGACTTATATTGAAGACTTCGAATGTCTTGCGTAGTTGAGCACCTGATTTGCCCCTCGCCTTACCAAGTTTGGCGAAGCTTTGTCCTCAGCTTAGCTTTAATCATGTTGGTCCACGCAGTATGAGTGGAAGCAACCGAATGTATAGGTGCTGACGAGGACGTCCGCCCACCAACACCTCGCGCGTACCTTTATATGTTGCTCGTGTACTGCAACCACCAATACTAAGGATGTGTTCGTCAGTCACAGCTGTCGGGTACTGCCACTGGGGATCAGCTGCTTTGGAGCAGTTGGTAGTGGAAATCTTCCAGTTTATGGAACCGACATTGAACGACGCTTTTACATGCACAGAATTTCATCGAGATATGATCTAGATTTTTTTTCAATGGAACACCGTAGATACCACGAGTTTCGTAGTCAAAAACCTAAATGAACTGTATTGGATGTACTTCATTGTTCAGTTGGTCTTGGGCACCGTCTTACTACATCACCATAATCGTTGATAGCAACACCAGATGAGAACGTTGTGGGACACCACCGCACACCCATGTCAATTTGTTTGAACAAAGTCTTATAGTGGAAAAGAGAAAAATGGAGCAAGGTTGTGAGCTATGGCTAGCTTAACGCAAATATCCTTCAACGCTCAACCGGAATATTCGAATGGAAACTGATAGCATGAACGCTACTGACATCGGTCAGCTGCTTGCCATCTCAATACGCACCAAATTAGATTGGTTTGAAAAGTATCACTTTATTCGGGCTTACGAACGCTACCGGAACATATCAATGGAATGTTTTTACCTAGTTCTAAAGAGTGTGAACCTCGTAGTACAGGCTTCGGTTTGCTTTGGAGTTTACTGTAATTGGCCTGTGTGCCCAACGACGGGGCAAATGGTGTTGAAATCAACGAGTGCCTTCACCATTCTGCAGGATTGTGGAGCTGAGAACAACCCATCGTGGAAACCACAGCCAAAAGAGCAAGAGCAGACGTTAAAGGTGTTCTGTGTCTCATCTGTATTTTCCCTGAGCGTCTCGTCATGTTTGAGGTCAATTTCAAGTAAAAAGGGTGATTGGTGGCTGAGACGTTATGCACAGCTACGGTCTCCACTTTTATTTCTGGTAACCTGGTAGAACAAATTGATGCATTTTCCATCATGTCTGCTCCAGCTGTGTGGAAAAAATACCACAAAGATAAGGATCAAACCGTGCACCTCCAATGAACACCTCAAAGAAGGGCGCAAGTCCGACTGGTCCCGAAGAGTGTCGCTTTTCTGGATGAGTGCTGTACGTATCGAGTATCGAGACCATTGACATGATGGTGATAGTGATGATGATGACTATTGACAAGTTCACTTATTTCGAGAGCGTTGCATCCTCCTGGTTTCATGCTGCTGATGAATTAGCCGGCAGAATAAGCGAAGCGCACCTCGCACTTGCCACTCTGCGGAGTTTGAAAGACCTCGACAAATGATAGAGTCTGTATAAAAAATCGTTCAGCTGTAGCACCCTTTCGGTACCTAACTGCCATGCCACCCGAAGGAACCATGAGGGCTGGGATACTGCCAAGTTGCCCAAGCCTAGACAGGGTAAGTCGAGAGGCAGAGGTGGGGTTCGAACCACGGACCTTTTGGTCAGTAAATTCGCGCTCTAACCACTTGGGCCATCTCGCCCATATAGTCTATAGTGAAGTCACTCCTCTCCTACTGTTAGGAAAATTGATCTGCCCGCGAGGATCCATATAAACTCTCGATTTTTGTCCATCTGTACCTCTGCTATCTGGTTTCGATTAAGCCGCAAGATCGGCTCAGCAACAGGGTTGTGTCCATTTGTTTTTCTTTCGCGAACTAGGGATAGTTACGGGCTGCCACAAGAGCTTTTTATTGGGACTTCCTGGATTTCACGTACCCCTATCTTTTCGGTCGCTTCTGTGTAGGTTTGTGAGGGTACGAGAAATCCTTATAGCATGTCGCCTTCTTAGCCCACCCCATGGGCTTGGGACAGCGTATCACGTTAGGATCCAGCTACCTCTGAATGTTGGCGTGTGCTAGTAGTTTGTTGTCATCTCAGTCTTCATATTTCTTTCGAGTTATGTTCAACTGCATGAGTAAAAGGCAGGTGATTTTGTAGGATCTCCTGTTACGGAGCTCCAGCTAGCTCATTGGCTAAGGTAGGAACTTATTGTCCGGAAAGCTTGAATCCAATTCCGCTCTCTCAACCACTCGTGTCTGGAATTGGATAACCTGGCAGCCCTCGTTGTTCCTTCGGGTGGCATGGCAGCTACGCACCGTAAGGGTGTTACAGCTGAACGTTTTTACCCAAGGAGGTCTAATTGCCGTGACTGTCTACCCCTGTTTTTGTCCCTTGTCAAGTTTGAAAACATTGTGTGGTAACAATGAAAGCTGGAAATAGTTTTCGAAAACCAGCCGCCACGCGGCCAAGAAATATGATGTGTTTTGAACCCATTGTGCCCATCGCGCTTGCTCACCCATTATATGACACAGTTAGGTTCATCCAGAACATTCGATCGGCCTGGATGTGAGATAAAGGCCGGCGTTGTTGAATAGCAGTAATAAACACTGAGGTAGTAGTGTAAACATAAAACCGCCAGTGGTTGCCTGACACTCCCGTGTCATTGAGTGTCTCTAAATACTGGTGAAGTGTGCTTCTTATTTTTTAGCCTCAGTCAACGTGAACCAGTGATTCGTTGTTGAATTTTACATGTTTCGTCTCCAAGTTATCGACTTTCTACTGTTCTCTTAAAAAATCGTTCAGCTGTAGCATTCTTTTGGTGCCTAACTGCCATACCACCAAAGGAAGCACGAGGGCTGGGATACTGCCATGTTTCCCAAGCCTAGACAAGGGAAGTCGAGATGCAGAGGTCGGACCTTCCGGTCAGTAAATTCGCGCTCCAACCACTGAGTCATCTCGGTCCTACTGTTCTTTTCAAACAGAGGTAGATGATTCACACACCTTAGGTCATCCAGTCATATCACATCCTAAGTAGATTCAACCATAGCCGGAAACCGTTCCTCGCATGTTATATTGTACTCGTAAAAAATACAATCTCTGCGTAGTTATATAATATACATGTATTCACATTAGTTATTAGCCACTGCAGTGGTCTATGGATACGAAATGTGAAAAACATTGGTTGTTGATCAGGTGGCTGTTGATCTGTCCGTGGAGCTTGGTAACTGATTGTGATGTTTTTTGATCGCGTAGTTGCTCTGATATGTGTGAAATCGAGACAAGGTGATCACTGCTCGAAGAGAAATTTGTAATTGTTTCTGCAAAATCTGTGTGGTCGGTCGTTGGTTTGTTCACTGAGCTTGACTGTTTGGTTGCCAACGCTCCATCACCAGCCGCGGTGACATCATCAGTGCGTTGCGAATGGAAGTGCGTGATTGTGTGATTGGGATGCTATGGGTTACCAGTGTTTTTTAGGGAAGTCTGCTGACGCTGGGAAAGGTTGAATTTATTTCCGGATAGAAGACGACCTTGTTTATCCATTTTGATCTCTTAGTGGTCTGCTGCAGCTCATAGCTGTTTATTTCGGTGTGGTCTATCTTGTCAATCACATGGATGTTACTTGGCTTCGACTTGCTTTGGTACGATCAACATTCTCAGTTAGATTTCTATGGGTGCGGTCATCTTTTCTTTGTGCGTGGGCACAACTTCATCTTAATAAATATCCGATTGTCGTTCTGAGGACACGGTTGCTCACTGCCTATCTGTTTTCTTGTTTCAGATGTGAACCCCTACATCCCCGACCTCCTCAGAACTCATCCAGGGTCTGGATTTATTGGAGACAACCTAAACTCCTATCGTCGCCAGCCCCAACCCGACCCAACACTCAGTCCGCGCTGTTCTCCCTCTCCTTCCCCCCATGTGGCCGATTCCAATGCTTTCCTCTCCACCGCTCGCCACGTACCAGTAGAATCCATTCTCAATCCGTCGACCGCGAAAGCGCAAGATCCCGAATCTCGCACCCACCCATTTCCACCCACACCTCCTGCACCTCCTGTGTGCATCCGATGTCGCGATCCAATTATGGACCACTACCTCTTTCGAATCCGTGGTCAGGCTTGGCATGAGGCGTGTGCCGTCTGTTCGGTTTGCAACGTCAAACTTTCAGATGTATGCTTTGTACATGAAGGCCAACTGCTCTGTCGCAAAGACTATGATCGGTATGTCTACGTTTATCTGTTTCTGCTCGGTATGATCGCATTCTCAGGCGCCAACGTCTGCTTTTGCACTAGAACCAAAGTTTATATGAAAGTGTATCAAGAACAACTCTTTTAATCCGCGGCACATTTACGAATTTCCTATCTAGTTTGTTCTGGTGTCAGTAGTATAGTATTGTACCCGCCGTTCAGATATAGCTGCACCTTGCTACAACCAGCTGGCTTTGTGGTGCAAAACCGTTATGTATGGTTCGCGTACGTTTGTGATGTGTTTGTATATGTGTACTAGAGTTTTCAGCGAGTACTAATCACCGCGGAATTTTCCGTCACTTCGCCCATCGTTCTGAAATAGGTCACACTTGGTGGCACCTCGTGTGCACTGGTGAGCGCTTCACTCGGTCCCGAGCTCTTTCACCTTGGATACCTTTAGCGGTAGAGTTCGCTTTCCCTAGCACACTTGTTTACAGTCTTCAAGGCAACTCTTGATCTCCGAATGTGATGTCGAACAATATTTGCCCGGTAGGCCACGCTGTTGTGCTCTGTGTTCAAGTGCAATACCATTCCACCAATGAGGACTTCCCTCCGAGATGGACGCGACGGCTGGAGTAATGCAGTTTGATTTTCAAAGAGGGACCTCGCTGAGGAAGGATACAAAAGGTCCTCTTAGAGTTTAGCCCTTCCTTACTAAATTTTAAACCGGTACGCTGCAAGCGGTGCCCCCATCCAGAACGCCCCCCTCAAGAACGAGCACTCTTCAAAAATGGCGGGTATGTTTGGTCCCCTGGCGCTCCTACTGCATTGTGGACTCCGGGGACAGACAGCTTTGTCCATTTGACCGATGTGTGGCTGGTTTACTGCTTCACATGAAACTCGTCGCTCAACCATAAATGATAGTTGGGGTCGTTCAAAATCGTGGCAACATGATAGGTTTGAATGCAGCTTCCAAAATACTTCCCTTTTCCACCAATGTCGCTTGTGATAATCAAATCACGATTGGCCCCTGTTTAGTGAAAATAATCACTTTTATAAACAATGATACCATCTTCGAACAGGATTCTCATTAGGTTTAACTCACTCCGTTGCTGATAAATATCTCAGTACTGTACTACTGGGGGGCGAAATGGCCCAAGTGTTAAGAGCGCGAATTTACTGACCGGAAGGTTCGCGGTTCGAATCCGATCTCTGCCTCTCGACTTCCCCTGTCTAGGCTTGGGCAACCTGGCAGTATCCCAGCCGTCGTGATTCCTTCAGGCGGCATGGCAGTTAGGCACCGAAAGGGTGCCACAGCTGAACGATTATTACTGTAATCCGCCATGCAACACTTTCAGCTCCAGTGCATAGTGTTTCCGGAAACTTTTCAGCCGTGTTACTCTGAAATCCAGCGCGCAAGGCCTTTCGGTAACCTTCCTTGTTGGCTATCCATCTTCTGCGGACAACAGCACGTGTGTGAATCGTGACTGTAGTGAGGATGTCAAGTCGATTCCCATCAAAGTATCCTTCAAATGGGATTAAAACCATGCTTTTTCTCCCTTCTAATTGATACTAGTGCGACCAATAGAATGACTGCTGCCGGCGCATTCAAATTCCCTTCAAAAAGCAATGGTCCGTAAAGTTTCCAAGTCGTTGCAATACACCACAGTGCTTTTTTAGCGCAGCTCTCGATAACTTCTCGGTTTTTACACGCACCAGATGCAGTCATTCTCAGTCTTTCGGTATGCGCCGCTCGGCGGTTATCCTGTGACTAAGCCACCGTAATCGGTGGTGTCGGATGTATTTCTTCCACCTCACGAAACACTTGTTTGTTAGTCAAGTCATTGCGAATTCGTTGGCGATAGTTTAGGCCAGCGATAATTCTGATACCAGATGCCGGAAGATACCTCAGGTTGTCCGATCGCAGAAGCCAGTCAACAACAAAAACACGACTCGCATTGTATTCTGATAGAATTGACCCCTTAGGCCCCGTGGGATGTACTTTTCGCGACCGTAATTCTGGTCCTCGAGTTTCCTGCGCAGTCATCATCACCATCTCCACCGGTAGCATGACATCAGTATCCAAATTTGATGCTTCGCTGCTTTGCTTCGGGCGTTGCCGTGCTACCGTCACCACTTTCTTGTGAGAACCGTTTTCCTATCCCCACCTCATTTCGCTTTACACGAGCTGCTCAATCCTCACTGACCACTCTCATGTTCTCCTCGCTCCCTGGCACGCATCGTCTGCGGCGTGTTGCATAGGACGACGTGACAAGGAGATCCGGTCGTCTCTCTTCATTATCTGTCAACGGCATGCCACTGTGTCTGAATGTGACGATAGGTGGTCATTCACCCCAGTTCCGGGATGCAGTTTGCATCTCTTTACCTGTCACGCAGCGGTGCGTCTTCAGGCATAGGAATTGGCTATGATGACCAGGTAGTTTATCTTTATTCTCAGTGGCGCCTTCATGCACCCACGGCATGGTCGCCACTCGTTTTTTAGGACAATGCCACCGTATATTGTGAGCCTTCGACCACAACCGTCCTTGATGGCAGTATGCCGAAATATTGGCAGCCTAGGTGCATCAGTTGTTTGCGGATCAGGTAGCTGTCGGTCTACAACCAGGTTCCACTGAATAAAATTTGGCAGGCACTTGCATACTCACGGAAAACGTGCCAATAACCAATGAAATGAAACGAATACGCACACAGTAGGGGTGGTTTCAAATCGCCAGATTGCAACTGCTCGAGGCCGCATACGACATGACGACCTGGGCTAGCTAAAGCACAACAGCCGCAGCTGAGGCCTGACCACTTGACATCTTTACCATGCGCGAAATTTACATCTCAGCTGGACATCTTGGTGTTAATCTCCAGAGCGGTTGACTGTCACCTTGACACGACCTGCTTTGACACCGACTATTCCTCAAGGCAAAGCTGGCTACCGCCCATCGGCTGCTGTAGCGCGGAACCTGAGTTGCTCTGACCTTTGAATGGGGCTGTATTTGCTTGCTAGCTACGAGGATCTTTTAGAAGACAAGTGAAATTTGTTGAATTTATGGCTTTGAAAATACTCTCACTGTACTGACGTACCCTTTGTACAATCAGGCTGAGGTACCCCACATGTGGCGCTTAATTCAGGACTGCAATCGTCCGCACTCGTGACATATAAGTCAAGTTCCTGTTTCATTGGAACTCAATTGGACGTTCCTTGAGATAGACAAGGATAACTCAGTTAGAACCACTGCAGTTGTGCTCAGAATCGGCAAAACCCAAGTTTTACCTCATCAGGATGAAAGATTCCATCACAACGTAATAGAACATCAATTTAGGTGTAGGAATTGCTAGGAATGTCACTGCGTTAATTGGATGATCGGTTGTTTTTTTACTTTGATGGACGACTTTCCACAATTTTACTTGGACTGGTTTCCATGAACGAGTTTCCGCTGATAATGCCACGACATTTGGAGTATTTTTACCCAAAAGCTTTAGCTTCCAACATCCCGAAAAAGGGTTCATTCACTCGTGAGCTGTTTAATCACATGACGAGTATATGGGGAAGGCAATCTACCTATCTACAGCCGAACTACGAATGACAAACCACCTAAGATAAAGCGAAACAAACATTCTCCGTGTATGAAGACCACCCTTTCAGACGGGAACCATTTTGATGCACTTCAAGGGTGCTCTTCATAAGATGGTATAGCCATATTCCGTATGGCAAACTGATGTCCAGTGTGGCCTGTTCTTTGGCTTGACGAAATTAAATTTTCGCCCGAACCGACTTCACTATACAGGCTTGAGGGTGTGGCGATGTTGTACTGTTCAGCTTGTCTGATCAGATAAACTTCCATATTGGTATGACCAATCTAGTGGGCACTCATCAGACCAAGAAGGCTATAACAGCTAGGCAACTGATTGGGGCGCCGGCCTGACTCAACATGGTGTCGCGTTTTGGATAGCCGAGGTAATGCTACAATCTGAGAGAGTGACTTTGGAGATACGATGTGACCATATAACATGAGCCTAACGTAAACTGCTCGTAGAATCCGATGCAGTATAACGGATTCCACGGACCGGTTCGCAGCTATTGGACCTCACGCAGACCCGAAATTAGAAAGGAGAACGGTAGAGACATTGGATAGTAGATACATTGGTGTTGACACAGACGACAGGACTGCGGCAAACGGCAGCGGGAACCATGGGTCTGGTTCGGTTGAGTACGACACACATACGAACGTACGATCAGCATTGGCATACTGTAGCAATTCGGGGACTCTAGGGGTCTCTGCATGGTAGTCGATCAATACATTAAATGAACTTACGAAACGAAAAAAAACAGCATACAGAGGACGTAGAGAACAGAAAAGGTCTGCGAGGACCATCAGACAATCGGGGGGGGGCAGTTGACCAGTTACTAAGGGACGTAAACATACAGAACAGGCATAAAGGTCATAGATAGAGTAGTTGTAGATGGTTGCGGGATTTGTACGCATCATGTTCACATCACTCTCGTTTGAACAGTCCTCCTTCTCTCCTGGCGCAATTGTTCTAATGAGTCCACACCTAAGGGGGAAGCTAGGCATGTGCCGCATTGCAAAACTTTGCAATTCCGATTGTGCACCATATTGCATACCGTCGCACATATGCGAACTCCACTGAAGTCAGGCCCAGGGGAACTCATCATCATCGTTGACACCGTGATGTCAGTGTTCAACACTGATGCTTCGCTGGCGTAACTGGCCAGCAGGGAACCACACACGGAGTTGAACGATCTTAGACACGTTCTGAGTTGAACGTGGGGAGTGGATTGACCGTGATCACGTGGTCCGTTTTAAGCGTCCCCGTTTGATTCCGAGCCAGATCCACCCATAGAGGGCACCTAGCCGTAAACAGTGGCGAACAGATAGGTTAAACGTAAGCAATCTGTTAAACCGTATTGGATAGAATACGGGAACAGAAACAACAGTTTAATTTGAAAAAAAACGGAACACTCAACCTATTTAATTTGTTACCCTGAGATAGCGTAAAATTTGAACATTTTGATTTCCGTAGGTAATCAAATTCCTCTTCGTAGTTGGGAGGTAGTTACGCATTAAGTACGATAATTCCTGTAGGAAACTGACATGGAACCTATCTTCTAGACCCTTCCGGGAAAGCGCATGTCGGAGTGGCCTCTTTTTTTTAGAAGTTTCACTGTCAGCTTTCTCAAGTTTGAAATCAGTGAGGGATTGTACTTATGGGTCTTTTGATCAAATATTCATATCGCACTCGCTGAGCTATCCAGAACACTCTCTACGTGCAGTTATTGGTAATCTTCGCTTCGCTAGTACCCCGCATAAGTTTGCCGTCAGGCATGGAATTGTCGCTTGATTTCAACGTCATTGACAGCACGACGTCAGTATTGAGCGAGGCGCGTTTTACAACCATAAGTTAATTGAAAGTATTAATGTTAAGAAAAAGAATAGGAGGGAAGGAAGGAGCCTCGCACTAACCTGATGCGCGGACCCCTCCCCCTCTGGTATAGCTCATTCGGTCGCGGAAGTACACAAGGCGTCACAGCACATTAAGGTCCAGTCTCTTCGTGACAGAGAGATACGTGTGGAGAATCCGTGACTGGGGTGGTTTTCAAGCGGTTTACATACAAGCTGTTTGGCAGCACAGACACTTTGCATTAGTTTTGGTAGGCACGTGCTGCCTCCCCTTTTCTCGTCTCTTCTTGAAAATCTAGACTAATTTTGTCCCATATAGTGCTGACGTTCAACATTGATGTTAAAGTCACCCGTACCAGTGATATTACTTTCAAACTAGGTGCGAAACGGGCCAACACCTAATCTTTCGATCGACGGCGGTGTAGGTAGACTGACTATACATCCCGTTTTGTTGGTGGATCACGTGCTGTGCTGCGTGATCTTGTCAGGAAACACCACGTGCCCATATTGGACTGTCATACACTGATTTTTAAATCCCGCTTCCTCCAACTAACACATAGGGAATTCTGCTGTTTTGTCAGAACATCCCCATGTCGCTTGCAAAGCAACTTATCGTTGATGATTGTTTCGCGAAGGTGATCTCCAGTCAGCTAGACTTTGCACTACTGCAAAAATCCATTTGATGTTGCTGCTTTTCGCGTCAAACTGATTTCCAAATGAAAACGGCTTTGAGGTGAGCGATTCAGCGCAGGCGTAATTAATTTCGTTTCTGTCGGATGTCGTGTACTGGAGTGCGGTGTGACATCCTATCGACCGGATGAGGTCAGGTCAAGTAATAGCCAGCATACACCGGTGTGAGGACACCACACCGATCTCACGGCACAAATACCGCTTTAACAGGCTGAAGGTAGACAGACATTGTTGTTCACTTTTTTGTACTGCAGGCACAGTGTCGATTGCACTCGGTGGTAGCTGGACATATCCCTTAAAATTCAAGGAGAATCACTGGAGATTGTGGAAAACTTTACATACCTCGGTAGTTGTATTAGCTCTGACGGAAGTGTGTCTGGTGAAGTCAGTGCAAGAATCTCAAAAGCTCGAATCACGTTTGCTAATTTGCGTCACTTGTGGCGTCAAAAAGGCATCTCACTAGATCTTAAGGGTCGGGTGTACCAGGCTACAGTAAGAGCTGTGTTGTTGTATGGGTGCGAAACATGGCCTCTACGGACAGACGATGTGAGGTGTCTCCAGGTTTTCGACCACCGATGCCTCAGAAGCGTGGCTGGTTTTGGATGGCGTCAGCGTGTTAGTCACGAGGTGATTAGAAAACGGGTATTTGGTTGTGCTGCAGGTACATCAATTGGGGAAATCATCCAGCACCACCGACTACGATGGCTCGGTCATGTGCTACGCATGCCGAAACACCGTCTGCCGAGGCGAGTGTTGTTCTCTGTGCCTCCTTCAGACTGGCGCAAACCGCGAGGTGGACAGCGCATGACTTGGCAGAAAGGCGTGAAAGAGATCACGAAGAGTTTGGGTGTTGTTGGTGCTGTACGCCTTCCAGGATGGGGTCCCCGTGACCCCACCTGTGCTTGGCTGGAGACGTTGCAAGAAATGGCGGCTAATCGATGTCAGTGGCGTTCATGCTGTCAGTTTCTTTCCAGATTGTCTGATTGAGCGGTTGGAGGTGTAGGCACCTCAGAATGCTTGACATAGGCCAGCACTAGGTCCCCTCCCTCATCCACTCTTTTTCTCTTCTTTTCACTCTAGGGCTTTTTATATATAATTATATATATATGTATGCATATGAAACTAGATGAACTTCATGGTTGTACGGCAGTGAAGCATCAGTGTCAACACTGATGTTGCTGTCTTTGATGATGATGATGATGATGGTGGTGGTAGCTGCTAAGTGGCCGCTTGGGAAGAGGTGTGCTACTCGCCCAATGGGGCAACTAGATACACGCGTCAGTGTGATGGACACCACAACCAGAAATGTCCCGCCAAAGCATGACTTTTTGGAACATTCGCTAACTTGCATGCGATGTTGTGGCTGCTCGTTTATACACCGTTGTATCCCACGTCCTGCGTGCTACTACTCTTTCTTACTTTCGGATGAGCGAATGTTCCACCGTGTTTAGGCACCGGAGACCAAATCATGTAGCGCTATTGACAAGAGGCCGCAAACAGAGAACGGAGGCTAAACGTGTAATAATACAGGGCTATCGGTAGGTGGGGTGGATTTTGAGTGGCCAATAGCGTTATCGGGTCACACAGACTGACTGGTTTGGAGTGGCAGCTGATGAGCCGTGGATTTAACCGCTTGGCGACTAGCTCACACAAATCTTCCAGCTGTAAAACCCTTTCGGTGCCTAGATTCCATGCTGCCCGAAGGAAGCACGAGGGCTGGGATATTGTCAGGTTGTCCAAGACCGGTCGAGATGCAGCCAGAACTGGTTTGCTGCCAAGCACTAGTGTGTCCACATGGTAGGGAGTGTGAGCTGCTGACCAGTGAAGTTCCCTCTTCGAACTCCCCTACATGGCTTTTCTAGTGTTGTTGCCGTCTGTTTCAACAACGTAGTTGTATCTCAACCATCGAGCCTCCTTCGGGTTGCATGACGGCCATGTGTCAAAAGAGTACCATCGATGAACAGTCTTACGTTTATCCAGTCTGCACATACTTCTGTGACCTGAACTATACAGGACGTGTCCGGTTTTCAGAACGCTACGCTGTCACATGGTGCACAAGACCGAATAGCTCAGGACACGTGCAAAACACAGGCTCCGTTTCCGTGATGCGACCGACCAGCACCTGCCATTATCCATTCTAAGATAACCTGTCATAGCGCAGCTGTGCATTCCTATCAATCGATGTTGGCGTTCCGTTAGTCGGCACACTTTTTCCACGATATATGGTATTCTTAGAAACCATAGAGTAAGACCGGCTCTCTGAAGCTTTTAAGAGTTTCTTAGCCTTAGGACTCAAACCCTGAACATTTCGTTACTCCGTCTGATTTCATCCCTCTGCCCCCCCTTCGTGAATGTAAAATGTAGGTTGCACGCAACGAGGTGCATTACGTGCCGACAGCCTATGCGCAGCCACGAGCTATTCATGCGCGCACACCTACCCCCCTCATCGAGCGCGTCCACTGCAGAGGCACCCCGCCCGCCACTCTTGTTCCACGTTTCCTGTTTCACCTGCTTCATCTGTCTGCAACCCCTGGTCGTTGGCGATCCATATACGATTGATCCGGTGAGCTTCCGTCCCATTTGTCGTGCTGACTTCCTTGCGGCTGACAGAACAAGACAACATTCGGGTGCGTCAGCTCAACAACAGCCCCCGCTATCTCCCTATCAGTCTCAAACGTCCACTGAACCAAACCCGTTGCGGCGACCACGTGAGACGATAACTGATGTTGCGACACCTTCCTTCTCTCATGCTTCTGAACCGACTGATGTTCAGTGGAAATCCGAGAGACTTCAAACCAGTACCCATGTTGGAGGCACCAGCAAACGCATGCGGACTTCACTGACAGACGACCAGAGACTCCACATGCAACGGGTTTACGAATCAAACCCACGACCGTCAAAAGAGGTAAGTATGAATGAGAACCACTGCACTTTATTCTTCCCGTGTCGATGTTATCGTCTATCATTGCGATTTACCAGATTATTTACTATACTGAGCTGTTTGGGTTGACAAGACCACCACAATGAGGCCAACCTCATCTACGAAAAAAACTGAAACTGTTCAGCTGTAGCATTCTTTCGGTGCCTAGCTGCCATGCCACCCGAAGGAAGCACGAGGGCTGGGATACTACCAGGTTGCCCAAGCCTAGACAGGGGAAGTCGAGAGGCAGAGGCAGGGTTCGAACCACGGACCTTTCGGTCAGTAAATTCGCGCTCTAACCACTTGAGCCATCTCGCCCCAAAGGTATAAGGTCACGAGCTCTCTATTGCCACTTTAAACAACCGGGCAGCATTCGGTTGTCATAGAGGAATGGCCATATTTGGGGAGGGGGGAACAACATATAGAGTGGTTTGTCTTTCCACAATACTGACCGCATTTCTCCGTAATTTTACGATGTTTTACTGGTGGACCCGAGTCAGCTATGATGTTGTATTCTGTTCGGTTGATGAAAACCTATTCGGTCCTATTCCGTCATAAAAAAATTCGCTTACATACACCTATTTTGAACACTTCTGCCTAAGCCACCACACCGTTGTTCATTATTTCCTTTCCGGCGGCTAGGATCTAAGGCCTTCAAACTTCCGAGTTGTCGCAAGACTGCCGCCAGACTGGGCTATGTCTGGCTGTCGCGCAAAAGCTGCCCGGACAGCTTTTACGCTCGTCCTGTTCTCCTCCCTTTTTTATTTGTGACACCACGCATGTCGCTAATTCACTTAAATTTGAGACTAAAATACAGGGTATGCTAGATCTTACTGAATCGTGTTTCGTCAGCAATATTCATTGTTGCGTTGATAGCACCAATCCAACAACTCTGTCGTTTGACTGAAACAGTTAAACTGTTATGCCGATACTCTAACCGCTAGGCGGACTCATTACGCCGACGGAAACAATCTGCCCGAAACAACACACGCATGAACTTTCTCGGGGAGGAGGGACGGAGCGGACCACTGTGTATCCGTTTGTGTCCTTGGTCAGATGCATTCTGAGAAATTACACTCCCCAAGCCGAGCTGTGAACGTTCGTTCGTCTTTTTATTACCCAAACAACAAAAGCACAGTTATCACAAATGAACCAATGAGAGGTTACCAAAAAGGTGTGCTCTAATTGGTCAGTTGTTTTGGAGATATCAGATACGCTTTCAGAACTATATAAGTGCAAGTACACTCCTGATATCCCATGATTTGGTGAAAAAGTGATTTCGTAACAGTTATCATCAACTTGTACGGGCAACCGAGCCGTCCGTATTTGTAATAACGGCATTTTCTCAGCTTAGTTCTCGGTCTGAACCTTCCAAACTAGCGTTCCCGTCAAAAACAACCACCGAAGGTGCACAACGTGCAGTAGTGCCCAAAACTAGGTCAAAAACACATGGACAGCGGCGCACCATTTATAAACTGCATGCAGTGACAAAACCACATTCTGGAAATTCTGACACCTAGGCGCGCCATCGGCAACCAGCATTCGCCAGATACTGGATTATGATTGGCTGTTGGGTCCAGGTTTTCGGTCAATCTGAGCTCGCCTTGATGCTGGACCGGCAAGGGGCCCGAACTTTTGGCCAATCGCGTGCGGGATAGGCTTCTTGGTCATAGCAGCGCCTAACTGTGAGCCGTAAAGCGGCATCGGTGCTGAATTTCGCCCATCACCTCCCCGTTGAACTTTATTAACGTAACCTTGAAGTCCGGGGTTTACTTGCAGTGGACTCGCTAGTTTGCGGATTCTGTCTGTCCAGCGTCGCGGTCGTAATGCGTGCTCGGGCTAGGCCTCCGACGGAGCAGCTGATTTGTTTTCCGCAATGATGCCGAGATCGCAGCTGCAGTTAGCTAAGCCATTGAATAGGAATGATTCATCTCATTGCCTGTATATTTTTTGACTGTCAGACTTTAAGAGTCTTGTCATAGAACGCAGGAAGACACAACACTGGTACGACGAACATGATTCGGCAAGATCCGTTTCGTCAGACTGGCATCCTCAGCTTGATCCACCGAGATTCGAACCCCAGAAACACTCTGTATGCAGGGTCCAGCCATAATGAGTGCGCTGCTTCGCTCTGCAATACAACACAGAATAATGACTTTCATCTTCAGTACACAGTACTGCGAAGCTGTATGGGAGCACCACTGTTTTCAACCCAGTCACGTACCTTCGTTCGTGGAGTGTTTGGAAGCAAAAAAGAATCATCTCCAGTTTTGCCGCATAAGTTTGCAAAATTCGTACAAACGAAATATAGTGAGAAAGTGTGGTTGCAATAGAAGAACTAGAGGGTCCCTGTGAACTAATGTAGCTGGGATTCGACAATTGTTCTGGAATTTTTTTTATTTTTTGACATGAGGCAGACTGTTAACCTTAGTCTCCTAATTTACTTGTGTTTCCCCACTATCCAGACAAAAACGTACTGGGTTCACACGATAGCTTCTGCTATGCTCTGGCAAAAACAGACTGTTTTTCCCCTGTAACTAATCAGCATCACGTGTTCTGTACACATCGAATGTCGTGGCACAGTGATTATCGCTGTGGTAGGGTGATGAAGCATCGACTGTCAAGCCTGAGTCAGATACAAATGGGATAGATTTACTGCTTAAGCGACTAACCGTAGGCTGGCAGTGTGAATATGTGAACACATGATTAGCGTCGTGTCGCAGACAACTGTTCCACATTACTTGTTGTGTGAGAGGGAAGCACTTTGCCGTCTTAGTTCTCGGACCCAACTCCACCGGATACTTGACTTGTATATGCGTAGAGTTAGGCTGCATAAATATCACACGAATAGAGCCTTACCATGGAAAGGACTGGTGCAGCATTCTGTAGGAATTTTCAAGCTCCCTTTGGCATGTCAGCCAGACTGCTAACGCATCACGAATTACGAATCTAATGCTGGTCATATTGCACAGTTTGGTTATGGTCACGATTTGACTGCCTGCAAAAACAGCTCCTCGCTGGTTTACCGACACTGAGTTGAGACCCTTTTCGAATAATAAGATACTACGAATTGGGGGAGAACCAATAGCGAGTTTATACGACTGGTAGTCCAGAGCAGATCCACAAGTGATGACTCAAACAGGAACAGTATGTCCCAGATCGCAATTAGTTTACAATGTTTTGTTCGACGTGGAAGGCCAAAAACAGTAGTTCTGAATGATATGACATCTAAGTTGATGAGCAATATGGTGAGTGGGTTATTACTGCTATTTTTTGCAATATTTGCTTCTCAGCACTACTTAATTCCAGTAGCTCTGATGCATCCTAAGGTGTCTCTAATGCCAAAGACCAATGATTTTCTTTTGGGCTTTGCGGTCAGAACTGGCCATCTCGATCGAGCTGGCAACAGCATCTGTGGAAGAAGACGGAGCTCCAACTGTTTTCGTCTCATTCACGGACATACTGCGCATCAGCTGTTCAACATTGAGCTTCTTCGAACTGCTTCTGTTGTAGTTCGGCCTAAAACAGGCTTAACCCGTAACCACCCTATCGGATTAGATATTCAGGTAGTTTTTCAGCAGTCGATTAGTCAGATTAGTAAGACACTGGAGAATCGGTCGGAGTTATTCAGCTGCGGTCGTGTTTTATGAGAAGGAATCCGAAATTCAAGTGTAACGGGGAGGCATTTAGTCGGTTTCCAAAAAGTTCCTACAACACGCGCGATAGGGTGATCAGTACGGAGCGTGTCTCACTTCCGGCACGTTGTCATCGCAAAACGTTGGAAATCTCGTGCAACTTGTTCGCTTATAGTTAGAAGCAGTGTGACCCTTTTGCTGAGATTCTACTCCCACTATTTAGCCTGTTTTCACATACACACACACACACCTGTTCACACATCGTTATTGCCACATATTGATGCATACTTTATTAGACCTGAGTTGTTCGTTCTCCTCCAATACACGTGCACTGTGCATAATGATTAACTTGACTTGCCATGCCATGCGAGCGAACTGTCTACGGGTTTGAACTGTCGCGAGCGTGTGCGTGTGAACAGAATCCGTGTAGGTGCATTAGGGTGAGCAGACCAGAATTTGTCTTAGTCTGTTGACAGGCAGGTTGACAGACGAATCACGTGCGACGAGCCTGCTCGCCTGTCACGGCAGGTAAAACAAATCACTACTGGTTCGATAAGTTCTTCGCGCACCCCCTGTTCAACTCTGCTCCCAGTTACCATGTGCTATGCAGACCCTCGGTCTACAGAATCAAGTCTCTTTCAAGTCACTACGATGAAGCGTCTGATATTCCACAGGACGAGGTCAGCTATGAACTCAGAGCATCAGCCAAAACTCGTGTGTTTGCTGGAACGCCATGATCGGACCAGACGGCCTACACCCATTGCAAAATCCTTAGCGCTGATTGGACGACTGCGTCTCTCCATTAATTTTCCATTGGACTACGGTCGCGTTCCTTCTGGCGTAATATGTGACTCATTGAAACGGTCTCTCGCCCGCTCTTTGTCCAGCAGTATTCGGGTCACTGTAACGGATGTACCGGATGAGTGCTAGGAGGCCTGACTAGACTGCCGCCCCACGAAAGGTGTACACAATCGGACAAGTCTTTGAACTTTATAACCCGCATCTGTCCAACGTCGGAATTCCTATTGTCAAGAGTGAGTAATTGTCAATTTGTCAAAGTTGATCAGCTAGGCTTAGGCGGTGTGACACAGACTTGGTATTCCTCCGCGGAAAGGACGTTCTTGTAGTCGTGAACCAAACAGAGCTTGTCTGCCAGCAGGAAAAAACTAAATCAGGTGATCTTTCCTAAAAGACGAAAGCTTATAACACGAAGAGGACACAGTGGAAGCACACTTAGTGTGTAGTGTGACTGTTAACTTGTGATTTGGATGGAGAAAGGTCGAAGGATGTACCGAAGGTTAAAAAAATGGAAGGATAGATGGCACTGGACAAATAAGCCTCAGCCGTTGCTTCCCAAAAGTACAGGAATTCACTACACAAGTGTCACAATACACATTTCTGGCGACTGCTATTGCGGGATATTCCTGCATATAATCCATTGATCACTGAACTTGAAAGCACTTCGTTACGCTCGAGCACCCGTCAACATCGACGATGCTGCAGCGGTGGTGGTGGTCAATCGACCACATTTCTGGATAGAAACTCTAGGAGAGCTGCCTGTTGTTGAGTACCATTCAAAGCCTAAAACAGAGTCCTACAACAAATAGAATTGGTCAGGCCACGTGACGCTTCCTCGTCTTCGTTAAGCTGTAAATTGGACAGCGTGTGGATCTTTCTGCCCGTTTCATTTTTCGCTCAGCACATCACCGAATCACCCTAACCTGGCGAGACTTATCCGCTGCCCTACCTGGTGGTCACTTACACACCATTTCACTGCGGACATGCTGTAGTCAGCTGAAGCGACGAAAATATCGGTGGTCAAGCGTTTTCAGACGCTTGTCCTCGGGGGATAATAACTCTCAGTCATAAAATAACTGCTTTCTAATTGCGACTCTTCAGCTTCCGTAAGTCAGTCGGGTTTCTCACGCCGAACATGACGCAATTTGAGGAAAGTGGCTCGTGCCTGACGCCACATATTCTGACTCTGTCCTTCACATTATAGCCCATACTACTGTCAAGGTACATAAACGAACTGACGGAATTAAGATCCTCACCCTGAAGTTCTAAGGAAAGGATTGCTAACTAATCAGGTAAGTCATTCCAGCTAGTGGCCTGCAGTCAGTTGATTGAATAAGTTAGCATCCGCTTGGACCTAGAATCATGCCTAGCGTTATTGGATGATTCTCAGTGCTCAGAAGATGGTGTCCTTTGCAAGGTGGTTTTTGTACGGAGGTTGCACGTGTTTGAGAAATTAATTTAAAAAAATCATTCAGCTGTAACACCTTCTCGGTGCCTAACTGCCGTGCCACCAGAAGGAAACACGAGGGCTGGGATACTGCCAGGTTGCCCAAGCCTAGACAGGAGAAGTCGAGAGGCAGAGGTCGGGTTCGAACCACCGACCTTCCGGTCAGTAAATCCGCGCTCTAACCACTGAGCCGCAGGAGTAGGTTTCCTGCTATCGTTTTAATTTTCCCTAATTAACTCAAATTTAAAAAAAAACAAATTTGTCTCGCGTCCACCGCCGCATTCTATTCTTCTCGATGATTACGATTTTCCATTCTTCGAATATCGATTAAACTACACTGTGTCGATTTCTTGTCCAATTTGGGTGATCAAATGATGACTTTATTGTCAGTTTTGTTGTGTCTGTTAGTGGTTAGGATGCATGGTTTGACGGCGAAACTGCTGGTGTCAAACGCTGCAATCGGGTAGTGTCGGAATCGTTGTATTGTCACCTCAGAGCGAACAATTTAGAATATTGGTTCCAAGATCGACCAAGAGTGGATGTGTCAAATTCTTGTCAGCTAACGCGTAATTGGGCGAGATGGTTCAAGTGGTTAGAGCGCGAATTTACTGACCGTAAGGTCCGTGGTTCGATCTTGACCTCTGTCTCTCGACTTCCCTTGTCTAGGCTTGGGCAACCTGGCAGTATCCCAGTTTCGTGCTTCCCTCGGGTGGCATGGCAGCTAGGCATCGAAAGGGTGCTACAGCTGAACAGTTCAGTTAACGTGTAATTTTGCCCCATATGGGGAAGATTCGGCTCGCCCGCGATAGATGAACCCCATCCGTTTGCGCTGGCTTGGCCACATGCTCTGTATGCCAGTCGACCGACTTCCTCGAAGGGCTCTTTTCGCACAGTCACGCGAAGGGTGGAAACGAGTCAGGGGAGATCAAGCAATTACTTGGCAGCGAAATATGAAAGCTGGTCATTTCCGTCTCCCTGAATGAGGACCCCGAGATGGGACACATCAATGGTTAAAGACACTGTCTGGCATGGCCCAGTCGCACCCTCAATGGCGTGCTTGCATCCAAGCTATTGCCTTCAATGCATTGCTCCCCTCCCCCAGTTAAAGGTCCGCTGACAACTCTTTGTTTACGCATCCACTATATCAGCTACCGTCTCCAATGCGCAGCTAACTTCCTCACCTCCCCAAATCATCGGTGAACGAAGCTGTAGCAGCTATAACCACGCTACGGCATGTACGTCGTTCTTACAGCCCGTCAGCTGAAACGTTCTGCCTTGTCACGTGATCCAAATGGGACGAGATTCACGTGACAGTGACAACGTGTGGGATGCTTAGGTGGAACAAATTAGGGGGTGAAGATTCAGACATGCTTAGCTTGCTCCATGTGTAATCGATGAGTGTATAATGCAAGCAATGGTTAATCGTGATTGCATTTGGAATATTTCCATTGTCCTGCTAGAGAGTGAATGGCATCAGAAAGTTGAAAATTACTGGCTTCCATTGCTGGTGCATCTTTGAAGCATGCAGGGGCAGTGAATTTTCATTTGCACAAATAACTAGTCCATAACTTCGATAAATACATTCATTTGCAAGCGAATTTGGTTTTGCGAGAGACTCACCTGGAACCCAGCTAAATCTCCCGTTTGTGATGTTTCCAGTCCATAATTTGTTGTTTGTTCCCTATCATCGTCTACACCGATAGAATCTCAATTTAAGTAGAGCCTAAGTCTTCTCAATTCCTGCTACTATGACACTGAGGTGTTGTGACAAAGTTTGACGGTACTTTCACGCTTGTGTTGATGTGTTTACCAAAATAATAACTCATCGCAGTTCAACTCGTTTCTTCCTGTCAGCTGGTTTTTTAAAAAAAATATATTTTCTGGCGTGAATCGCCAGCATGTACGAGCTGTCATATATTCGTTGATCATTGATGCGAACAATACAATTAAATCGTTTTCTGAAAAGTTTGGAAATCAGTCGATTCCAGGCGTTTTCCAATAGCTTGAAACACAACTATGCACTCGAAATCTTTCTCTGATCAGTTCGCTCTGTTCTGTTCCTTGTTTTGTCGAGCAGTCATTTGGGATGGATGCCAGTTATTCACTTCTGATGGTGTACAAGAGTTATGGACTATAGCAAGCATCCGGTGCACCCTTTCAGTGCCAAATAAGGTCACGCCGAACAATCGGTCCGTTTCAAACAGCTTCACCACTTATAGCGGCTAACCAGAGGGCCACGTGACTGTTTCCCTTTTCGTCCATTTGGTTTATACGAATAGGGACGAGAGTCCTCGCGTAGATGAACTTTTCGGGTTCAGCCTGGCAGGTTTGTATGTGCGGTTCTGCATCGTGTCTAATTTTCCATCTGGTCTTTTGTGGTTTTAGAATCCTGGGACGATTAGAGAATTTAGCATAGACTGCCTTGTTTTAATTGGAATTCTGCCCTAGAACAATCACGAATTTGAAAGAAGTACCGATTTTCGGTTCAGCACTATCAAACAGCATTTGCCGCTGATGCATCACGTATCGAGACCAATCGCCCCTTGCTTACTGCTTGCCCAATCTGAACAGTGTAGTGTAATGCAGAAAGCTAAGTCTGCGAAAACTGCAAGTCAATGGAGGACGGCTACACCTGCCTACCCGATCCTACAATGTAAATGGGCCCTATGCTGGGCACGAGGTGCAGCACATGGTTCACTCTGAACTGCGTATGTCTGAGGGAACTAGACCGGTCGTTTCGAAGGCTATTGGCATTCTCACATTCCATGTCCAATCAAGTGGGGACAACTAAGCAAAGGAGTCCTAAGTAAAGAAAATCGTTCAACTGTGTAGCACCATTCTGATGCGTAGGTGCCATTGCGCCCGAAGAAAACACGCGGACTGATGTCGTAAATGTTACGACAATTTGGTTGGGGGGAGGGGGGAAAACCTTTGGCCAGCTTCGGCTATTTATTCACTTCAGGTCTCAACTGCTCCACTAATGACCTCACGCTGCCACGCGGCAGGTCGACCAATCTAGAACCGCCCTGTACACGCTTTCTAGTTTTACGCATTCTGTTCTGTTCATGCTTGGATGCCTGACAAATTCCGCATTCTAGGCCAGCAGTCGCTGTGGCGTGAATCGTAGTCTCCACCTCGAAGCCTTTCAGGCTGTTCTGTGCCTCGTACGTAGCGTGTAGGCATCCGTCGCTCAGTCTTTCAGTAACGCTCGATATTTATCTGCGGCCTGTTTAATTTCCTCATTTGCTCATCGATTTGGTTGTGAAGTTTCCTTCCGTCCGTCTTATACAGAGCCCAGTACAGTCATTTCGTTTGATTTTGTAAACACAGTCCTTGGTTCAATGTACCTGAAGACGACTTCTCGACTGAGAAGTGCACACATTGTTTCCTTCCTGCAGTGCTACTGTTGTGTCAACCATGATTAGAATCCTTTAAATGGTTTCGGATATCCCTAGTTTATTATAGAATAACAGCAGTCCCAATCCATTCCCTGTTGGACTTCGCCCTTCGTAAATGATGCCTAATCAAACTAGCTGAATTTGCACTATCTTGAATTCTGTTCTTTACTTCAATTTGGGTCGCTATCCGGTCAACTTCTTCTGTGCATTGGGCCCTTACTTGGTTAAACATTGGCAAAGCAATACTGGTGAATACGTTTTTGGGTGGGCCGACACCGAATCACCCCAGTGTCAGTTCACTTCTGGCACACTGGTTTTTGGTTTCCCATCAATCTTACTTGTCATGCAGTCTACGAAGCATTGTGTCCCCGAAGTTGAGCATACAGACAGTACCTGGTATTGCCCTCTTTCGATTAGTATTGATTTTCACGTCACCATGACGTTGGAACTCACTGCAGATCATCCAGTGCGTCATGAGTTCGACCAGATTTCTTCCATTCGACTGTTTGCCGACCACATGGTTGGACACACTGAACGGAACTACCTTACGGCCTTGACTTCAGTGATCACGGGGCTGCACATCGCAATGTCCAGGTGGTAAACCACTTCGTCGAACTTGAGCCTAACGAAGACGTTGGAGAAGGTTTCAGGACTCTTCGTCTTTCTAAGTGGTGCCTGACAAGATTTGGAAATAAGAACTGTTTCCCCAGAAACCGTGAAACCGAAAAACCTGAAGGTGTTACTCCCAGAAGGAATTACTAATTGTTCAAGTTGAATAGCCCTGAATGGAAACCGAGAGCGTCAAGCCAAGAACTTCCAAGAATTGTATTCTAACATGACTTCCGGGTGGGTGTCTGGCTTGGTCATGAGCCACAGACTTCTGGTGGTTTTCATTAGGTTTCTCACATCAGTCAGCATTCTTTTGTCCATTCATTACTACCGGTTGTCATAGATTGATGCGTGCACATTCCTATCAATGGGCCTTATGCTACAGTAAGGGCTGTATTGCTGTATGGTCGCGAAACATGGCCTCTGCGGACAGTTGATGTGAGGCGCCTTCAGGTTTCTGACCACCGATACCTCAGAAGTATTGCTGATGTCGGTTGGCGTCAACGGATTTGTAACGAGGCAATTAGAAAGCGGGTATTTGTTTGTGCAGTACGTACCTCAATCGTAGAAAACATTCAAGCATCATCAACTACGGTGGCTCGGCCATGCGAAGTGGACAATGTATGACTTGGCAGAATGGTGTGAAAGAGATTACGAAGACTTTAGGCGTTGTTTGTGCAGTACGCCTTCCAAGATGGGGTCCCCGTGACCCTTCCTGCGCCTGGCTGGAGACATTGCAAGAACTGATGGCTGATCGGTGCCAATGGCGTCCGTGCTGTCAGTTTCTTTCCAGATTGTCCGACTGACCGCCTGAAGGCACCTCAGAATGCTTGCGAAAGGCCACCTCCAGGTCTCCTCCCTCGCCCACCCTTTTCTTTCTATTGTCAAGAGTCGAAATATAATTAGATAAACTTTGTGGCTGTACGATAGTGAAGCACCAGTGTCAACACTGATGTTGCTGATGATGGTGACACATTCTTATGGCTTTCCAAGGATCATTCTGACTTGACCATTTGACAAGTGCATATTGTGTCCCTAATATGATAAAATTGCGAGCAAAACATGCTAGGGATAGTCGATATATATAGATGTGCCTTCACATAGCGACACAGGTGCGCTTGGCAGTTCGAATGGGGTTGTGGAAGCCGTTTCTACTTTGCCGATATTGTGATGCGATTCAATGGAGAGGTGTCTTGGTGGGGGCGTTTCAATGGAGATTTCGTCCCTTGAGTGAAGTCACTGTATGACGAAAAGCACTGTCCAGCCCACGGCACCGGTGAAGCATACTGTTGCAACCGGGATGACATTGTGTGCACTCGACGATTGACGAAAGCGTTGAAATCTTTTCGAACTGAACCTCAGAACCAGCCGAGAGTTTTGCCACCACGTATTCGCTCGTATTCACTTTTTATTTACAAGATCCATTTACACCGCAACCTATTGCGTCCTCTCTCTGCGTAGGCACGTGAAAAACTGGCCAACGAACTGGGCGTCCCACTGCGGGTTGTGCAGGTATGGTTCCAAAACCAGCGTGCTCGGGACAGGCGAGCCTCAGTGCAGAACTGGTCCAACGATATGACCGCCGAATCCGATTGGAGACATGCATCTCTGTCACAAACAAGCCCCGGTCAATCTCCGCCACGTTGTTCCGTGGAAACTGGTGAGTGGTTGTTAGTGTGTAACAGTATTTGTAGCTCAGTTGCGTGATCAAATGACAGTTGGTCTGTTCGACGAACTTGTCAACTAGCTTGCGAACGTTTCACCGTCATACTTCACTGACCAGGAAAGCGAGTTCTGACAATTGATCTATTTCGCTGCGTCTGTAACTTTCGCGACTGTTTTTTGGTTGTACTTGGTCACCATCGGATGAGCTTCTCCAGGGATGTGAGGAGGTCGTTAAGCCATTTCGTTGATAAGTGAGTTATTCTTCGGTCCTGTTCCCTCGCAGATGATGGCATGATCAGTCAGTTGATCAGGTATCGTTCCAGTTGTCTGATGTGGAAAGTCTTGGTGCATTCGTGTGATTATGTAAAAAAACTTGGAAGTTGTCATATTGATTCGAGATGCATGGAGCCAGATGTTGGACAGTAGGTGCTTCGAAGCTCGACACCATACAGGCATACATTGGCCCATTAAAATCCAACTCCAGTGGTCCAACAACACATTGATGTACATCCCGAATGGCTCGTACAACATCTCTGATGGTGATTGGTCAACAATCATTATCGACAGCATGACACCAGAGTTCAACACCGATGCTTCACTGCCGTATAACCATAATTTATTTGAAAGCCTTAATGTGAAGAAAAGAATAAAGGTGGATGAAGGGAGGGACTTAGTCCGAGCTTACCTCAATCATTCCGAGGTGCGCCTGCACCTCCAGACACTCATTCAGGCAATCTGGATAGAAACTGACAACAAGAACACCACTGACATCGGTTGGCAGCCATAGCTTGCAGCGTCTCCAACTAGGCGCAGTGGAGATCACACGGTTTTCATCCTGGAAGGCGAATGGTACCGACAGCACCCAATAGTTCCATAATTTCCTTCACACCCCTCTACCAGGTCAAGGGTTGGCCTCCTCTGAGTTGCGCCCCTCTGAGTTGGGCATGGAAAACAGCACTCTCTTCGGCAAACGACGGTTAGACATACGCAGCACGTGTCCCAACCAACGCAGCTTCTGGTGCTGAACATTCTTCGACAGAAGTCCCCGTAGCACAACCGAAAACTCGCTTTCTACTTGCCTCGTTGCGGATTCGCCGACACCAACCCACACGAGCTATGGTCAAACACCTGAAGACGTCTCAACGATCAATCTGGACTACTACAACAGACAAGCCAATTGTGCCACACGAACGTTGCCTATGTCTGAATCATATGACTAGTGTCATGTTTGATAAAAGTCTGCCGAAGACTTTTCAACAACCTTGTGACCTTCTCAACAACCCTTTATGAAGCTACACTGCGATATCTCGAATATCGTAACATTCATTTGAAGAATAGCATAAACGAGAGATTCAGTCGATTCTCCTGTGAAAACCAAATTGATTTGCAAGTAAGTATATTCGTCGAAAACAGCCTGTTCACACTAATCAAAGCACTTTGCTCTTTTGCTCGATGATGTCATCCATGTTTTTTCCGTGTTGTCGTCATTCTGATCGACTAGCTAGGTGACAACTGTGTTGTTACGATTATCCATTTAAATTGAAGATCTTGTTGCTGTTTTCTCTGTGTTCTTTCTATTACTGCATCTTTTGGTTTCCTTCTACTGAGTGCCATCGTGTTGTATTTAAAGCAGAAATCTTCTCATGAATCGAGGGGTACTCTTGTACAGGCGGATGCTACTGATGAGGCACACGAGTAGTATGTTGTTTTCTCGTAACTTCGCCTCGCGTGTAATGGAAGATGCACCCCATGGGGGTTATTAACAAACTTGTGGAACTACTTTGCGACGTTCGTTTACAATTGCGTGATAGTCAATGAATATCCGCGAAAGCTCAAGAAGACGCGCGAGAATGTTCGGTTTTTAAACATACGATGCATATGAGGTGTTTACGTTCCTGTCCAATAGTTGTAACCGTTTAGTTGGCTAGTAAACGATTTCGCGGCGAAGGGCTTCCTTCCTTACACTCTCACCGGGTTACTCACTGTGCACGTGGCCTCAGTTATTGTTGCGGTAATAGTGTAACGTGACCATGTGTACGTGTCTTTTCCTCTGATTGGTGGGAAGCGAACGGCTCACCGATGACTAATCCGTTGATTCGACCGATCGATAAAGCAACGAAGATTGGCGCGCCTCTAAATTAAATCGTCGTCTGTGTGTGTGTAACTCAGCAAAACAAATGATGGCTACCAGGTGATGGTATATCTGCTACGGTGATACGTAGTTAAGACTGCGTAAACTTTAAATCACCAGGTTTCCAATCCCCCCGGGAAGTATTGATCAGCGGTAGTGCTTCGCGAGTACCGGACTACCAGAAAGGATCTAAAATGTATAGCTGAATCTGCCGATAGTTATTGCAAATGGGGTTGCATTGATGTACTTTTCTGTTGCTAGCCAATCAGATTGCTATTGCCCGTGTGTAAACCACCCTCGTTTGAACAGCCCTGGTCTGGTGTGTCTGGTCCGCGTCAAATAGGCTCTAACACATTAATATCACCAGTAATAACGGTAGCGCATCACTATCGTGCAATCAGACCGTTTCCCTCTTTCAGAACCTTGTACTGAAAAGAATCACCTAGAATGCTCAGTTAAACAATCTGCGTTCAAACTGAAATCAAAAGCACCTTTGAAATCCGTTCGTTGGTGATACCCGTGAATGATACTGTGCCAAAGCAATAAACTATGGTCAGCCGTAGCACACTAACCATCGTTACTCGCCAAATTAAGCACATGACACCGTGCACTTTCCTTTGCCACTTCCTTTTGTGACCTTGAGATTGAAAACTAAGTTTTTTTTGAGGCGTTTAAGAGTGCTTCAGTCCACGAAGGTTGATTTATGTGTGTGTGTACTATCTCGGCATACCACCTTTCTGTTTGAGGTCAGACCGGAGCAAGACGACAACCCGAAGTCCGTCCATCTATACTGTCTCGACCGACGTAAGACATCCATGGAACTGATTGGAAGAGCTTGTTTTCTGCAACTTGTTCTTAGGCTAGTACGTCACAAATTTAGTTGGCACTAGGTAGACATGTGCTGCAGTTGACTGAAATTTTGCAAATAAGTAGTTAGGAACAAGGGTGGAGGTGCACAGTTTAGTAGGTCTGATAGTTCGATACTTCCACTAAGTAACATCAAGGTCAGGATTGTTCGTGGGCCGGCTCAAGCTCAGAAGTAGCACAACTTTCTTTTGGACACAAAGTTGTCATAAATTTGTCATATGTTAACAAAGGTGACGAAACTCACGAAAACCGAGCTCTATTGGCTATCTTCTCTCTAGTCCTCTGAAAGCCGCAGTCATTGGTTATGTGAATAAGGATGTGAACTGAGCTCAGCTGTCTGCAAACCCTGGAGCTTGGTTGGTGGATTCGACGTTTGAATCTTGTGTGTGTTGACTACCACCCTACCTAAAGCTGTCACCTTGTCGTGGCGGTCTCGCTTCTGAGTTGCAATGATCTGCGGGTCATACTGGCTGGAACTCACTTCCCAAATGTTTAACAATGCCAGGGAGGCCAAGGGAGTGCGACCCGATGAAGAACTGCGAATCCCACGCTCACGTTTCCCGGTGATCGCAACTGTAGCAGCTAGAACCAATGTGCCTATTGTACACGGTTTATAGCTGATGAATTGAATTGAATTGTGATTCACTGGCCTGAATGTTCATGGAATAAGCTGGCTCACTGGTTAAGATTCGAACTTACTAACCGGAAGCTTCGTGGTTCTAACCCAACCTCTGTATCTTGACTGCTCCTGCCTAGGCTTCGACAACCTGGCGGTATCTCAGCCCTAGTGCTTCCTTCGAAGGGGGGGGGGTCATGTTAGCTATGTGTCGAAAGGATACTGCAGCTGGGCAATTTTTTCGTGTAACAAATGAGATTTCAGTGTGAGGCAAGCATTACGGTTGTGTAGGCGTTGTTGGCAAACTTGTACGCGTGGGGAGAATCGACTCATTAGCGGAGTCCAATCGGAGAAGATGGTTACGTCTCGAACTACTTAGTATGTACACTGGTCTGAGGAAAACACGCTTGTGCAATTCTGCCTGAGCTGGATCCGCGGCATCGAAAGACAATCAGCTGCGTCATATCGTTTAAATCAATGCCAAGGTATTCCTTGGTTGTTGATCCACTCTCGGAGCTTGGTCACTAACTCGCAGGCGCACTTAGTTGGGTGCAGCGCTAATGTTTCCTCGTTTTAGTGACGAGACGTTTGCAAGTGCCAAGCTCGCTGAACCAATCAGCAGCCACCTGATCAACCACCAATAAACGCACTCGAAATGCACTCAGTATTTTCACACATGGCCAATAACATTTCTTTCACTGAGGTGGATCGTTCATTGTGAGTTTTCCTCTCAGGTCTTCCATGTCTGAGGATATTTCGGAGTCTGGCCACTCTAGTGTGAAGGAGATAGAATGATAGTTTGAGGTGCAAATGTTCTAATGTCCAATCTGTCCATGAAACAGAGTAATTTCAACAGGACAAGACACAGTAGATGTACACGTCATAGCCAATTGGCACAAGTCGCATGTCTCCGTCGATGCACACGGACGAGAGAACTCGCCTAGTTTTCACAACTTCCGGCGTTCATTTAGGCTGAACAATTACTGGTCTGTAGAAGCAAACTACCAGATGGCACTTAGCCGCATAAGAAGGCCTAACACTGAGGGTACGCCAACGACTGGTTAAGGCAGTGGGCTTTCCATCAATTCATGAACCAGCACGACGGACGTTTGGAAGCTGGGGATATGCACAGAAACGTCTACTCCAATCTCTTACCTGGGGAACCGGTTGAACACGCGCAGCGAACGATCCTCCGTCGTTGTTCCAAATCCAGAATCCACTGTCTAAACCACCGTGTGTGAGAGCTAGGTTGTGGATGCGAATAAACGTCTTTTCAGCCGCTTAGCTTCTTGTTATACTATTCCGAACAGATTTTGTCGACCATGCTAAACCAAATGAAAACCACCGGAAATGGAGGGACGCTTCCGGTAGAATTTCCTGACAAAAGGAATGACACTCGGCAACCATATTCGCTTACACACACCCATGTACATCTCTGAAGTTTGCCGCCTCATGTAGGAACTTCTTCCACACTGTCACTGTTTTTTTTTCGATTTTTGTCGTCATTAGGCTACAAACTTCTATTCTATCTCCCTTGTGCCAACAGTTGATGGCTTCTGAGAACAGTGGGAGTCGGGCGGCCGGCGCCACTGGATACATACCACCGAACAGACGTAGTCAGTAAATGGAAATAACCAGATGTCAGGCTGTTCGCTCCACACACACACACACATGTCGTGGCCCCGGATCTCTACCAGTCAATGCAGCCGCTTATGTTTTCTCCCCATTTTCGACCACACTAGGTCGTGGAATCGCTTTTTGCTAACTCCGCTCTCAGCAACACTGCTGTTTTCCCCCCTTTTATCTCTATTGTTGCATTTTTCCACCTATCCCCTGTGAGTTTGCGTCCAAGATGAACCAGGTCACTATGAATCACTGTCACTCCGAATCACCTTGACAGTTTTCGTACATACTACTCTTACATGGCAGTAGTCACTCTATATATTCACTTCGAATGCCACTGTACAAAAACCCAACACGCACTTGCTCTTCCTATTCCTACTCTATCAGGTGTGCATTTTTTCTACCTCCCTCTCTCTTAATCTACCCTAACCTGAGCTTACCTAAACTTATTTGTAGTTAACTGTCTGAATCAAAAATGAACTCAAAACGCTCCTGTTGATCTCCGCATCCACTCACTACCTTGTATCGCTTGTATCGCATTCGCCTGCTTTTTCGTTTTGTCCAAACGCACTTCTTGCCCCCCCCCAAACACACACAATGCTCTATTTCTCCTTTTAGGACGGATTTTACTCTTCTGCATAGAGTGTTTCATGTGCAATTGTCGTTAGTAACCTTACCTTCACAGTGTTAACTACACGTCCTACTCATTGTCTTTATTTTATTTTATTTCCAAATGTGTTTGTGCATGTAAAATTACCATAGCAACATTCTGTTGCTCCCGTTTTTTACCGATGTTCGTTGCTCTTCTATTGCGGTTGGTCCTGGTAGTGGCTGAACTTCAATCGGGATTGCATTTATGACCCTCTTAGGGGTCCATCAGGTAGGCCTAGTCCCCAAGTTTCCGTCAACCCTGCGGTCTAGTTGGACACCAAAATGGACGCCTCTGGAATTAAATCCTCGCGATATCTCGAATATCATACCAACTGAAACATGAGACCGCCTGGTGCAGCACATTCCGTTGCCTGGAAACATCACAAACGAGAGTTTCATTTGGGTTCCAGGTGAGTATCCCGCAAAACCAAAAGGATTTGCAAATGAGTGCAGTTCGCTAAGTTCGTGCAATTTGGGTTCAATTAGCGCATTAGGTTGATGGAAACTCGGGGACCGCGCCTACCTGGTGAGCAGCCCCAAGAATGGTGAAACCGGGAGAAGGGTTTCCAGCAACTTTATGAGCAGTGTGTTATGTCCATAGTTCGAACTCCCCGATTAATCATTTTGAATTTTGATGAACACGTGAGGAACAGAATCTATGATCAGGTAATAAGTATTAGTTCTTTGTTAATCAGTCAATCAAGTCGAATGCAATCCGACACCGGGGGGACTAGTTTTAACCTCGAGGTGGTTGAAACTCTTAATCTTTGACGTGTTGGTTGGTGTATCTCTACGCTTGTGTTATCCAGGCTAAAGAAATTCTATTTGAAGACGTTACGGTATGACCGAGAAAAATTTACCTGTAATAAACTTTTGTAGAACTATTAAACTTGCTTGACGTCGTGAGTTGTGTACAGTAGAATTCTGGGTAAAGATAACCCAAACTACGTTTACCATAACGTGATCATCTAAAACCCACTGACCGGAAGGTCCGTGGTTCGAACCCGACCTCTGCATCTCGAATAGGCTTGGGCAAACTGGCAGTATCCCAGATCTGGTGCTTTCCTCCGGTGTCATGACAGCTAGACACCGAAAGGGTGCTACAACCAGGCGATCTGTTTTATAAGTTTCCAGTTATCATGCCAGACGGTGCTCCACATTTCTGAAAATAGATGGTCCCTCTTGTCAAAGATTTTCTTGTCCGCTTTGCAGAATGCGCACGTCGCTCATCAATCCGAAGATGAATTTTCCGGGATCGGGACAAGGAAATTCATTTGGGATATACCTCTTCGGACGCAAAAACGGGAAGATGACTCTCTATATGTACTACAGACCACCATGCAGGCTTCGTCAAAATTGCGACGTATTTAGGACGTATTTGGGATGATTTACCAAAATCCAAGTTTCATTTGATAGCCGGGAGGCCTTGGGGTCATTTCTGCGAAAAAAATCGATTTCATTTGTTTTCGATTCACAATTATGTGAGCGTGTTCGTAACCAACCATGATTTGTTTGAAAGCCCTATTGTAAAGAGAAGAATAAAGGTGGATGGGGAAGGAACTTGGTTTTAGCATACTACACCTACAAACATTCACTCAGGCAATCTGGATAGAAACTGACAACAAGAACGCCACTGAAATCGGTTGGCATCCATATCTTGTAGTGTCTTCAACTAGGTGCAGTGGAGATCACACGGTCCCCATCCTGGAGGGCGAGTAGCACCGACAGCACCCAACCGTTTCGTAATTTCTTTCATACCCTTCTGTCAGGTCAAGGGTTGGCCACCTCTCTGCTCCCGTCACTCTGAATTGGACATGGAAAACAGCACTCTCTTCGGCAAACGATGGTTAGGCATGCCCAATACATGTCCCAACCAACGCAACTTCTGATGCTGGACACATTCTTCAATGGAAGTACCCGTTACACAACCCAAAACTCGCTTTCTAACTGCTTCGTTACGGATTTGCCGACACCAACCCACACGAGCTATGGTTCTGAGACAACGCTTGTTGAACACCTGAAGACGTCTCAGTTCCGCTGCTCGAACAGGCCAAGTCTCACAGCCATACAACAAAACAACCCGCACTGTAGCTTGATACGCAAGACGGGCAACGAACACCGAATTCTGCCCTTTTAGACAACTGAGTCGGACACTGTACGACCTCCGAGGTCTTGTGTCAGTCTGCTGTTCCTTGTCACCCGCTGTCTCATCTTTATGCTTGTTGACTGGTCATCTTCGCGTGTCCGTCACTTAAGAAAGATCACCCACGGATTCCTTGATGTATCAATTCGCCGTATTAGTCAATTATCTGCAGTTGAGCTGGCTTTGGATATGGGATGTCTATCTTTTACCTCGTAATCGCGCGTGTTGATGGGCCACCATGTCGGGATTCCAAACTGGATGAAACCAACCGAAATTTTCAGTAAGCTGATATTTTCTTCGCGTTTGACTCATTGAGAACAAGCAGCTTGAGATTAACACAAAGGGATAAACTGCTTGAAGAACCGGTGATGCTCTAACCTGACCTAACATTAATTGTCCGAAATCGATTTTTACGGGACCGATTGTGGTGAAAGGGTATTCGTCTATAGATTCGCCCGTCACATCGGACTTCGCCGGTGGACACCTGCTCTTCGTGGGTAATGCCATTCACCGTTTGCGTCGAGACATGTGCACATCCAGCTGAACGCTCTGTACCCGATGTAAACTCGAGGGACTGAGACTGCAGGGTGAACAGAAGGGGACAGTTCTGAAGCCATTAGCTTACGCATCTGGTGTGCCGATAGTTGTCAACTCAAGTGGTGACAGCTGAGATACGGTGCACGTCAAAGGTGGTCAGCGATGCGTGTCTGCCATCCACAAAGCCGCCTATATGTATGTGGTGTCATGCAGCTTTGATGGGGCATTTGGAAAGAGCGTAACTCACCCTACGTTTCGGTGGTGCGTTTACAGCTATCCGTTTCACAATCAAGCCATTATCTAACTATTGAAACCGACGTTTCAGCAGTTTCGACCCATTCAACTGTACCTCTACGGGAAGAGACACTAGGAGAATTGCTTGAAGCAAAATAAAACTGATGTTTATGTTTTTTCTATTTTCCATATCACTCATGTGTTCAGTTTTGAAATCGTCGCGCCGTATGCTCACTAATTACCCGGAAGTGATCGGCTTTTCGCCAGCTGGTCACTGCGGAAGGACCCCCTAACTTTTTTTTAAGTTGATCGATCAACCATTGGTGGCATCGAACTCGGATGACCTGAAAGCCACGTGTTTTAAACGTTCGAGAATCAAAGATTGAAACTAGTATAATACCGTTATTTTCCGACGCAACTGTAATCTTTTAATAGGCGGTGGATGCACAAAACTTTTTGATGCGCTTTTGGTGGCTCTGGAAGGTCTACGCTTCACATCTATGGCGTAGAAACGTTTCAGTTTTCATGTAGTGACCATTTGGACACAAAGTCAACACCGTGCTTGAGCGATTCAGCTCACCAGTACCTGAAAGTTTTCTCAGCGTTGACTACAACAGCTAGATCAAACGTCGTTGTACTCATACTCCAAGGTGCGCTTCATGATTCGCTTCAATACATCCAAAACAAGTGGTCAGTCCTTTGTATCAAGAGCTCAGTTACAAATCTCTCTGATAAATATTGAAAATGAAGACTACAGGTAAAGAATAAACTTTCGGAACATGTTAGCTTGCCTTGGATGAAACAATCAATCATTGTTCAAGTTCTCCATTTCTGTGGGTTCAAAATTGCCGAAATAGCTGGGTAGTTTTGGGTATTTTGCGGTAAAGTTCGCCAAACATCAACAAATAATGTCTTGAGGTTGAGAGATCCCTACTCGAGGCGGGGGGCCTACTAACTTTGCAGGTAGGGGCTGACCACCGCATATCAGTGCCCTTGGAATGGGCTAAGTGGATTCGCAGCAGATGGTTTTCAGCGGCGGCTAAACTGCCAGTTTGGTGAATGATTCGATTTCACTTGCTCAGTTACGCGAAAATTCAAGAAACTGGAGAGACAGAAATTCGATGCTTTGGAACGACCGGAAAATCGCGGTCGTTCCAAGCATTTTCCTATCGTGTGTGTGCAACCGTTTCCACGCTCATTGCATCCGTTCATCTCAGGAACCATGAGTTCAGTAGGAGTCTTCGAACAACTGGCTACGACCCCAATCCCTATAATATGTACGTTTATGTTTTCCAGGGAGAACACTGTCAAGATGGAGGAAATCGTCTTGATTGCACAGAATTCCGCTCCATTTCGAGAACAAATTTTCCCAGAATCGACAGGGGAAACGCATTTTCGTTCCCCACATCCTCGTTCCCCGAGAAGAAAGAGTTTATTGGAAATACACTGTGTCAAGTCACGTCCTCTACCAGATTGGACTGAACCTGGTCAATAATTGAGTGCTTAGTGCGTGAAAAGAACTGCTCTTAGGAACATGCCACAGTTTAGAATACTCGGATATGAATGAATTTCCGATAGGTTGACGCGGAAATTGTGCACTGCCGCTTCTCTCATTGATCTCCATCGTTCAGGAAAAACCTCACTCAGGAAAAAATTTTGAGGAGCTAGCTCAGAAGGAATAATATTTCGCAGGACGAGTGAACCTCCAGTCTGAAAAGTCATCATCCGTGGAGCTAGAAAACACGAAGCTGTATCATGTGGAGTCCGTGCTTAGGGGATGGCTGGAGTTATATCCTGTCCAACTCCTGTCTGGCCGCTGATCATCCGTCGATGGCCGAACGGTTTAGGCTTCAACCACTGGCTGGGAGGTTGTGAGTTCCAACCACACAGTAGATTCATAAGATGGGGCACTCTTAATCATCCGCAATAGGGGTGAAATGGCGGACCAGTGCACGCATCTCAACCCTTGAGCATAAACTGAACTCACGCTACCAAATATCAACTGAATAACTTTTGTAGCCTTGATGTATTTTAATTCTTTCGTTGGATTTCTCAGAGTGGCTCAGAACCACAAACTCGGAGTTGCACAAAAAATCTCGCTCTCTCGTCTCATCATCCTTAGTAAACTGAGTAGTAATGTTTGCTTGAAATTCGCTGGCAACACATAACAAGCTTCGAGGCTGTACAGGCAGGCGTGGTTCCCGGAGATCAAACGTCGTTGTACTCATACTCCAAGGTGCGCTTCATGATTCGCTTCAATACATCCAAAACAAGTGGTCAGTCCTTTGTATCAAGAGCTCAGTTACAAATCTCTCTGATAAATATTGAAAATGAAGACTACAGGTAAAGAATAAACTTTCGGAACATGTTAGCTTGCCTTGGATGAAACAATCAATCATTGTTCAAGTTCTCCATTTCTGTGGGTTCAAAATTGCCGAAATAGCTGGGTAGTTTTGGGTATTTTGCGGTAAAGTTCGCCAAACATCAACAAATAATGTCTTGAGGTTGAGAGATCCCTACTCGAGGCGGGGGGCCTACTAACTTTGCAGGTAGGGGCTGACCACCGCATATCAGTGCCCTTGGAATGGGCTAAGTGGATTCGCAGCAGATGGTTTTCAGCGGCGGCTAAACTGCCAGTTTGGTGAATGATTCGATTTCACTTGCTCAGTTACGCGAAAATTCAAGAAACTGGAGAGACAGAAATTCGATGCTTTGGAACGACCGGAAAATCGCGGTCGTTCCAAGCATTTTCCTATCGTGTGTGTGCAACCGTTTCCACGCTCATTGCATCCGTTCATCTCAGGAACCATGAGTTCAGTAGGAGTCTTCGAACAACTGGCTACGACCCCAATCCCTATAATATGTACGTTTATGTTTTCCAGGGAGAACACTGTCAAGATGGAGGAAATCGTCTTGATTGCACAGAATTCCGCTCCATTTCGAGAACAAATTTTCCCAGAATCGACAGGGGAAACGCATTTTCGTTCCCCACATCCTCGTTCCCCGAGAAGAAAGAGTTTATTGGAAATACACTGTGTCAAGTCACGTCCTCTACCAGATTGGACTGAACCTGGTCAATAATTGAGTGCTTAGTGCGTGAAAAGAACTGCTCTTAGGAACATGCCACAGTTTAGAATACTCGGATATGAATGAATTTCCGATAGGTTAATGCGGAAATTGTACACTATCGCTTCTCTCATCGATCCCCATCGTTCAAGAAAAACCTCATTCAGGAAACATTTTGAGGAGCTAGCTCAGAAGGAATAATATTTCGCAGGACGAGTGAACCTCCAGTCTGAAAAGTCATCATCCGTGGAGCTAGAAAACACGAAGCTGTATCATGTGGAGTCCGTGCTTAGGGGATGGCTGGAGTTATATCCTGTCCAACTCCTGTCTGGCCGCTGATCATCCGTCGATGGCCGAACGGTTTAGGCTTCAACCACTGGCTGGGAGGTTGTGAGTTCCAACCACACAGTAGATTCATAAGATGGGGCACTCTTAATCATCCGCAATAGGGGTGAAATGGCGGACCAGTGCACGCATCTCAACCCTTGAGCATAAACTGAACTCACGCTACCAAATATCAACTGAATAACTTTTGTAGCCTTGATGTATTTTAATTCTTTCGTTGGATTTCTCAGAGTGGCTCAGAACCACAAACTCGGAGTTGCACAAAAAATCTCGCTCTCTCGTCTCATCATCCTTAGTAAACTGAGTAGTAATGTTTGCTTGAAATTCGCTGGCAACACATAACAAGCTTCGAGGCTGTACAGGCAGGCGTGGTTCCCGGATTTCAAGCGATCTTTTGGCTAGATTGGGTGGGGGGCGAACTTCACTGACACACAGCATATTAGTTTTTCTTTGTTTTGTATGTTGAAAACGGGTGGTCGTTAACCAAAAGTTCGCTCCATGTATTGAAGGGTTATGAACGAAATCACGAAACGCTTGGGTGCTGTCGGTGCTAATCGCCTTCCAGGATGGCGACCGCGTGATCCCCACTGCACCTAGTTGGAGACACTGCAAAATACGGCTGCCAACCGACGTCAGTGGTGATCTTGTTGTCAGTTTCCATCCAGATTGCCTGAATGAGTGTTTGGAGGTGTAAGCACCTCGCAGTGATTGTAGTAAGGCAGCACTAAGTCCCGTCCCTCATCCACTTTTATTCTTTCCTTCACAATAAGGCTTTCAAATAAATCATGGTTGTACGGCAGTGAAGCGTCGGTGCTGAACACTGATGTCATACTGTCGATGATGATGATGATGGTCCACGTATTGGCTCATTGTCACCCTATGCACTGGCGACTGTTGTTTCTAGGCCCTTGAATAGTGCTGTTCCTCTTTGAAGGTCAACACAAGTTAGCCTACCTTGTGGTCGATTGCTAGATCGTTCGTCCTGCGATGCTTTCAATAATTTAGTTTTCATAACTGCCACGAAACGTCAGGTGTTCATCATATCTTGTCGGAACAAATCAGCCCTGGGGTGGACTTCTACAGCAGGACTGAACGGCAGTAGTCTGGAGTGACCCATTTTAAGTTTCAATAACAAGAATCAGTCGCGGAATTTATGCACAAAAATTTGTCTTGGAAATTTATCAAAGTACACAGCAACAGAACTTAATGAATAACCCTCCAACGACAGTAACGAAACTGAAATGATGACCACGAACTGTGATAAAAACTCACATCTAGTTGTAAACATGTCTGTCAACATCACCGAGTACTGTACAGGTGCTCAGAGAGTTCTGATTGGTGCTGACTGTCTGATTTTGTGTCACACCATGTCTTGTGAGTCTTGTGTGAATGCGGAAGTCACGTGAACGGAATGAAAAAAGTGGATAACATGAACACAGTCCAACAACTTACAGGAACCCGGTTATTCAGTTAACTCACCTGAAACCCAGCTGAATCTCTCGTTTGTGATGATTTCAGGCAACTGAATGTGCTGCACCAGGCCGCCTCATGTTCCAGTTGCTACGATATTCGACATATCGCCATACATGTATATTCGTAATGGACTACTGATAAGGTTGCTGAAAACTGTTCGACAGCCCACGACCGGTTTCGCCCTTCTTGGGGCTCATCAGGTAGGCGCAGTCCCCGAGTTTCCGTCAACCGCATGTTCTACTTCAACCCAAATTGGACTGTTTTTCGAGAACTACACTCATCTGCAAATCAATTTGGTTTTTGCGAGAGACTCACCTGAAACCCAGCTGAATCTCTCGTTTGTGATGATTTCAGGCAACTGAATGTGCTGCACCAGGCCGCCTCATGTTCCAGTTGCTACGATATTCGACATATCGCCAGACATGTATATTCGTAATGGACTACTCATAAGGTTGCGGAAAATTCTTCGACAGCCCACAACCGGTTTCGCCATAACTGCTAGACAGAACTAACTATCTTAGGACCCATTATAACGGACAGGCTCGTGTCGCGTTTGCTAATTTGAGACACCTATGGCGTCAAAATGGTGTGTCCCTGAGTCTCAAGGGACGTGTGTATCAAGTGCGGGCTGTTTGTTGTATGGATTTGAGACTCGGTCTGTTCGAGCAGCGGAACTGAGACGTCTTTAGGTGTTCCACAATCGTTGTCTCAGAACCATAGCTCGTGTGGGTTGGTGTCGGCGAATCCGTAACGAAGCAGTTAGAAAGCGAGTTTTGGGTTGTGTAACGGGTACTTCCATTGAAGAATGTGTCCAGCATCAGAAGCTGCGTTGGTTGGGACATGTATTGGGCATGCCTAACCATCGTTTGCCGAAGAGAGTGCTGTTTTCCATGTCCAATTCAGAGTGACGGGAGCAGAGAGGTGGCCAACCCTTGACCTGACAGAAGGGTATGAAAGAAATTACGAAACGGTTGGGTGCTGTCGGTGCTACTCGCCCTCCAGGATGGGGACCGTGTGATCTCCACTGCACCTAGTTGAAGACACTACAAGATATGGATGCCAACCGATTTCAGTGGCGTTCTTGTTGTCAGTTTCTATCCAGATTGCCTGAGTGAATGTTTGTAGGTGTAAGCACCTTGGAATGATTGTAGTATGGCAGCACTAAGTTCCTTCCCCCGTCCATCTTTATTCTTTTCTTCACAATAAGGCTTCCAAATAAACCATGGTTGAACGGCAGCGATGCATCGGTGTTGAACTTTGGTGTCATGCTGTCGATGATGATGATGATGATATAACGGACGGAGTCTGCATGGAACTTGAAGCTAGAAACGCGTTCCTCGTTGTGACAACAATGTGCTTGTGTCCTACACCACAGTACAGGCTATATCGATATATGACTGCGAAGCGTTGCTTAGGGTTTCACGGCTTTATCGTCATCAGGGGATGACATCGCTACTGAATTGAATAAATCTACGCCCGTCACTTCAGGAGCGCACTGCGCTAGCCTAGCCGTGGTGACCCGAGCAGATGCTAGACCAGAAGATTTATCATGTACCGAGATGCCACACCGAAAACTAATAGTGTGGTGATTTTGGACTTTCAAACATACAAAAAACAGGCCGTAAGAAGTGTCTATACTATACGTATAACGATTTTCTCAGATCGACTCTGTTTTCGTCGTACTGACTACAACAATCTGGAATTTGAAAGTTCAGGAGATTCAGGTTCGCGGGCCATGTCGAATCTGTCGTACTTCTCCACATTTCTGTTTTTCTCTCTCTTCTCAACTGTTCATTAGGGGAGATGCTTCCAGCACACGGAATCAGATGATGGCTTGGATAACTCGATACGATTGGAAATCGTATCGATAATTTCCATCGCTTGATTCGAGAAACCGATATGACAACGTCGATACTGATGAACTGAGCATGTTCGTCGTCGTGAACGCAGTGAAGTCGTAGTCGTTCGATGCGTAGCTGTCATGCTACCCCACGGAAGCAAGAGGGCTGAGAAACCCTCAGGTTGCCCAGGCGAAGTCGAGGTGCTGAGGTTGAGTTCGAACCACGACCTTTTGGTTAGTAAATTCACTCCTTCGCTACTGAGCTATCTCGAGCTCAAAGCAATCAAAACAGTTTTCACCTCTAACCCGCCCCAAGAATTGCGTTGTTGTTGAGATAATCCCTTGAAAAGTTAGATCAACAGTCATGTCCACTGTTAAACCTCTGGGTCTACAAGCTGTCAATGGCCCATGCCATTGAGAACAACACTGGAGCGACAATGTTGCCACCGACCGTAGCCCTTTGGCAGTTGCGAGACAACCACAACATCCAGGAAACTGGCTTATAGCAACACAGGAGACAGTCAAAGTAAAGTAATACACTAATACACTGCTCAGAGTAACACTTTTGATAGGTTCCGGTAAGACACAAAAACGCAGTGATCACATCCTCAAAGTTGTGATCACCAAGTGAACCGTTTTCATGTTGCAAACTAGACCATCCATCGCTGAATCCCGTGACTAGTTATTCCATCCACTAGAACAAATGCCATGGTCATAAACCTTTCCGAAACAGGTCCCCAACCGGAGCTTAGATTGTCAACGCACTCATTTATTTCGAAGGGCAACGGAATGTTAGTCATGCGTGTATTTATCGCATTGTCTTTGACAGTTTTATCCTTCAGTAAGATGCATTTATCGGGAAGCAAGGAATTCAGACGTGAGCAGTACCCCTTGGATCCAATTGGTACTTCGCGTCACTTTCTTAGACAGGGTACACTGGATATCCCCAATGGTGAACGTTAAAAATCTGCAAGGTGAGATCTACGGCACCTCCTGACGAAGTTCGACTAAGGGGAATTCCCATGAGACTTCAAGGTTACTCATATCTACACCAAGTTTTGCATCCGATTGGGTGGCTAGCGTGCTCAGGCGCAGAATGCAGACCTTGGTTCAAATATCCTTGAATGGTTGAGTGAGTGTGGATACGTCGGTGTCATCACCATAGACAGAAACGTGATCCTGACGACAGCACTCGTAATTTTGAAGGACTTGTCGACCTTGAGGAAAAGTACTCCGGTCTCTTGAAAATCGGTCCAACAAAACCATCAGGCAAACTTGGTGCAGCTCAGTCGGTTGGAGAATATCACGATCAATAAAATTTCACATATGCACCATCTCAATTGGTAAACTAGTGTTTACAGTGTTTGCGCTAATGTACTTTTACAGGAAACACCCAAAAGCAGGTCAGAATTTTTCCCTTTGCAAGGTCTAAAATAGGTTGCGTCATCTTAGTTGGGACCAGTTTCACCTTATTTTATCGACTTCATTACTCGAAGGCTTCTGGGTGAGAAGCAACACGCTGAACTCGGCTTTCGGATCGATTCGGTGACCGAAACCTACCGTGAATTAAACTCTTCAAGGATTCAATTAGCTGTCTGCAGACAGTCAGAAATAAAACTGCACATTTGCATCTTCTTTTACTGGGCTCGTTGCGAACCTGTTTCTGGCCCTGTCCAGAAACTTTGTTCTGAGTGATGCTATGCAACAAGAAACCAGAACTTTTGTACACCAGTGAGAGCTCGCTTAATAAATCTCACAAACAAGCATTTTGTATGCAGAAAGTTTGAAACACTGTCCGACTGCCTTGGTATGGATCACGTATCACCTGTGATTGTTCGTCTGTTTACCTTTTCTGCCATTCGTTTTTTCTTATAACTCGCCGCCAGCTGTCTCTCCAATAAACAGCGACATGACGAATGTGAACGCAGTGTCATAAACTCCAACTATTTCGTCCGATAGTACTCAGTATCAGTTGCCTGGCTAAAGGAGACCGCGTAGTAGAACAGACCTCAACTACGGTGGAGTTAGAAAAGTTTATTGTGACCCTATCATTTTGTTTCTGTTTTCTAAGGCAGTTTTATCCACAGCACAGTTCAATTTCCAGTGTAACGTCGATCAATCGACTGAGAGGAAGAGTAGGACACGTAAAACCGCCAGGGAAATAAAGAACGCTGACAGGAGTTGTCGGATCGCACAGCACCTTGCACCGAGAAAAGGTGAAAGAAAAGTATAGCGCGATTGGTACAGCAGTTTCTTATGTCACCGCGAACTGAATTCTGAAGGTTCGTATCCTCCTTTTAGCGCCTTGTGGTTCGTCGCATGCTCCCTCGCACAATTGTCCTTCACCAACAAAGGCGTCACAAGATACCGAAAACACCGAACCTCAGTTTTTCTGCACGAAGTCAGTGAAGCCACATATAGATGTAGGTTTTGTTTAATTTTATACTACTCGTTAGTAACTATGAATTTATGTTCAAACAGCGGGGGGATGAGCGTGTTGTCTCCACCGTATCCAAAGAATTGTTTAGGAATAACCACGGATCTAGCCATCTCCCGCCAAAATGTGCACAGGGTACGTCCTTAGGATGGTTTGCTATAATATAAGAAATCTCCAGGGCTTTTATCCAGCCGTACACTAGAACGTCCTATTTTAGTTGCTTCATCTGCATTGTCGTAGAATAGTTGCTTTTCAGCTAACTCAGCACAATCGTGACCACCGACTGTGACAAACATATACTCTTTATGATCACGGGAGGCGGCTACGGAGACCGGAATAATCAGGCCCTCAACCTAACCTGGACAGCCGATGAGGTAGTGTGCCATCATATCACTGCAGTCATCATTCGAGGACCACACGAAACAATCGCACGTGAGACTTCAGCTGCGGATTCAAACACATCGGTATTTCATGTACGTTGCATGTGAGCTAGCTGGAAAAGAATGTCCTTAAATCTGGGGCAGTGAGTGCTTTTTTTAGAAGCGCTAGCGGTCGTAAAACGCTTGCTGTTGAACAGGCTGCTTCAATCGATTGTATAATTGGAACATCCAGTGAAACGGTGTATGTACTGTGAACGGCACTCAACCATCCCCAGATGGTTTATCCTAAACGTCGCTTTTGTTGGAAACGCTGTACTCGTGCCTGGGTGTATCCAAACCATTAGATCATTGAGATGAACGGATATGAGATGCCTAGAAATGATTTCATGTATAAAAAACAGACGTGAAACTTACAAATGCTCGAAAAAAAGGCCAAATACGGCTTGAAGAGGAAATCAACTGTCGAGTAATAATCAAAACACTGATAAATTCAAGGAAAAATGACGAAAAAATTGAACTAATTGCACGGCGTGGTAGAATGCTGCGGTTGGTTCCGTTCACTTAGACGGCCGCACTGTTGGACCAGAGAGTTGAGATACGGCCTCCCGAAGTGCAGCAACTGTGCTGTAAATGTTTTCAAAGACTGTATCGCGACCTATGCTGAGACGAATGGCTGACTTGGATTCTTCAACGGAATATCCGCATGCAAGCAAAACGCTGGAACCTGTCTGGTCCGAATGACATGCCGCCCCACGGCTCGCACAAAGATTCGGACAAAGGGCCAGGATCTCGCGACCTGAAGATTAGGAAACGGGGATAAAGACTAGTGTAACATGGGACAAAATACCCACTTTACCCTCGGGGCAATTTGTAATTGAAGAAAAACTAGGCAAACCACGCCGTGCCCACATGTTTGATCAACGGTGTCGATTGGAATATCTGAATCAAGACGATAAGGTCTACAAGAGTTTCAGATGCTTGCGCAGCTTGAAAAAGGTAAAGCCGACAAGCCTGAAACTTCACAAGACGACCTCGGTCAACGAGCTATTCTTGCTTCCGGAAATATTAAAGTTGCAGTCAACAAATTGCTTTGCTGCTATTGTGGCGATGGTAGTCCTAGTGTCGATGGAGTGGGTTACGGAAATGTACCGGAATATTCGTAGCCTGCTGATTGCCAAGCTCAGTGAACAGGTCAACAGTCCTGCTCCGAGGCACCTCCGAGAAGGGAACATTTTCGAGTAAATCAGCAGAATTTGAAATAAAAGCTATACTCCTAAAAAACACCTCAACTGCGATCAGGGAACAACAACTCCCGCCCCATGAACCCAATTCATTGTTGGTCTACTGAAAAATCTACACTTCTTGCTCACTGGAAGTGAGGAGTGTAGGTTCGCATTCTACATTTCAGCGGCCATTGTGCAGTTACTAAGCCGGAGCTGTGGAAGACTTGCAAGAATGGCCCAGGGACCCTAAAAGATACATAAACACTACTATAGAATAATGCACTACTCATAAGGTTGCTGAAAATCCTTCGACAGCCCACGACCGGTTTCGCCCTTCTTGGGGCTGGTTCATCAGGTAGGCGCAGTCCCCGAGTTTTCGTCAGCCTTATGTTCTACTTGAACCCAAATCGGACTGATTTTGATAAATACACTAATTTGCAACTCAATTTGGTTTTGCGAGAGACTCACCTGGAACCCAGCTGAACCTCCAGTTTGTGATGTTCCAGGCAACTGAATGTGTTGCACTGGGCCGCCTGATGTTCTAGTTCCTACGATATTCGAGATATCGCGCTATGTGTATATACGTAATGCACTACTCATAAGGTCGAAGAGTTTTCAGCAACCTTGTGAGTAGTGCATTACGTATATACATGTATCGCGATATCTCGGAACCCGTGCAACTGGAACATGAGGCGGCCTGGTGCAGCACATTCAGTTGCCTGGAGACATCACAAACGAGAGATTCAGCTGGGTTCCAGGTGAGTATCCCGCAAAACCAAATTGATTTGCAAATGAGTATATTTCTCGAAACTATTATAGGATCTTCACTTAATTTCAGCCCCCTCCACCTATGTAAGCCTCGTTCAAGTTATTACCGAAGTCGAATACTTCATGGCGAAGTTCTGATACGACACATGCTAAGCCAAATCGATTCTCCAATCGTACGGAGGGTGCAAAAAGTGCTGTTTTTTATTATTTAATTATCGACACGCATAGATTCATGACTGAGGCGCAATGTCGCGCACTACGAAGACTATAGCAGAGGCCTCAACAGGATATTCTTGTGCTACACTCACATACGCATGAGAATTACTTGGTGCATCGAGAAATAGCTCCGGATGCCAAAGGATGGTAAACATTTCTGAAGGAGTGGGGCTATAAGTCAAAAGTCTGTAACTCCATACCGATAGATTTACAGTACCGTACAGTACAGAGCCACGTGACACGTTTGGGAATAGCCAGACAAACCTGTCACTGCATGTGATCAACTTACTGTCAAGGTATGGTGGTCCACTGAATGCTAAGTTGACCGTATTTGGTAGAACTGTGAGTCTTTGTGGATCCCGGTGAATCAAACCATTCAGATTCGAGGATAGACCGCGATGAACACCGAAAATGATGATATTCGGATGACCAGGCACCGGAGGAAAGGCCATACAAAGCTGTTGGATCAGCTGTTCACGCATGCAGGACATGTGACTCATGTAGGATGCCAGATTCGCCGACACCAGTTCGGCAGCCTAGTAAAGTGGACAGAACAATGGGAAACAAAGAGGTGAGGTCGTGGAACTAGTAACGGTACAGTAGGGAGATCTATCTAGCACCAGGCCAACTTAGCAGTATCGGAACGGATCCAACGAGTAGCAAGAGTGACACAAGTGTCACCCTTCTTGAGCCGAGTTCCTAGGGGTGTACAAATAAGAAGGCGGATTACGAATCCTATACACGGCTGTTTTTAGGTGTGCACTTCTGAAACAGGCGTCACACGAGGCTGAACAACACGGACTACACTTAGCGAATAACCCTCTAAGGTAACCGCTCTCATATGGTGAGAGTAATTGCCTGTTATACTGAACTAAACCGACCAACACAAGCGCACAATGCCACATCGGTTTTATGCTGAGCTGCATATTTAACCAGTTGAACGTCCTGTCGCCTGTGTAAATCCGAAGGACGACCTATAATTGTAAGCTGGTGTGGGGATAGACAGATGAAACCCACAATGTATGCGGAGGGCGGCTCGGTGACAAGCACCACTTAAAAGACGAACACACAGGAACGAAGCCAACAATGCACAAGGTCATTAGTTCTCGAACCGTTGCAGAATCACCACTCTGGAATGCTCAGTGTTAAGACAGAATATTTACAGGTTCATATATGATAAAACACAGTGAAGTTGAACAAAACATATCTATGATACGAAGGCAATTAGAACAACACAGCACATGCAAAGAAATCTAGCTCACCAATTAGGAATATATCAGGAGCATCCCACCAGTGGCGAGCCACATGAGGCTTCAATCGGGTTGGGCGATGGTACTTCGCCGGGACCGCAGCAAGAGCTGTCTAACACCCTGCCCACATGTTCTTGCTTAAAACGTTGACAGACTGTGGTTAAACAGTCTTCCTCCTCTCACTGGCCCAAGTTACTTCCTCAGGACATACAAGATAGAGACTCTGTTCAAACTGAGCAATCCGGCAGCATTCCAGCAAGCTTCGGTTTGGACAGCCGATATGCATCAAAGGGATGACACAGCTAAAGAGTTTGACTTTTTTATTTGTAATGCAACCCAACTGCGAGGATGGCCGCGCTTTCAAACAGCCAAAATGAGAAGTGACTTCGGTTCCCAGCTGTACCTAGAAAACCGCTACCACAAGGTTTGGTTGAGCTCGAGATGGCCCAGTGGGTCAAAGCGTGAATTTACTGACCGAACGCAACTCCTGCTTCTCGACTGCTCCTGTCTAGGCTTGGACAACCAGAAGGCAGAATCCCTGCCTTCCGGTGGCATGGTAGATAAGCACCCGAAAGGTGTTACAGCTGAACGATTACTATCATTTTTTAATGAACAGGTACATTCGACTAAATCAAATCAAAGAGCGATTACCACAGGGCTGTACAAATCACCATACCACAGCATTTACAGCATTTGCCACATTGTGACAAAAAAAGAACGCGTGCACAAAGCAAAAACTAACCTTAGCAAGTCCTGCAATCATTGGTGTGTTTTCGGTGCTTGATTGAAAGGAGATAAACCAAACAACTGGTGAAAAATCACCCTTTTACCGTACATGTAACAAGACCAAACAGAATGCGGACAACAAAATTGTTCATCTATCTGAGTTGAACCGACATGATATCTCCGAAAGAACCGGTTTTCATATGTGTATTCCGATTTCCTGCTGTCCGTCATTTCGTGCATAACACATTTCTGCAATCGAGTAGCTGGAATCTCAGTTCTCAGTGAACAATTAAGGTCATTAAAAACTACTTCATAAGCGGATAGTCTCTCCATATGGTGAAAAGACCATTCACTTTACATCCTATCCCGTCACCAGTTGTTAAAACAATTGGTACAGGTGATCGGCAACCTCTGTGGGTTCACATCTAAATTCAAACGCTGGTAATCAGTATTCACCTACAAGGAGGAAATATTGCATAAAACAGTTAATTTAAATAAGTCCGGAGCTCGGTATAGCTCAGCGATTACGGGGCAAGCTTACGGAATGGAAGATCTGTGGTTCGAACCCAACCTCAGCACCTTGACTGTTCCTGTCCAGGCCTGAGCAACGTGAGAGTATCTCGGCCCTCGTGCTTCCTTCGGGTGGCATGATGGCTAGGCACCGAAAGGGTGCTACAAATGAACCATTATTCGAGGGCTGTCGAATATTTTTCAGCAACCCTATGATTAGTGTGTTACGTTTATACGACATATCGTGATATCTCGAATATCGTCCGGGCTGAAACATGACACGGCCTGGTGCAGCACATTCAGTCGCTTAAAACCATCATAAACGAGGAATACAGCTGGGTTCCAGGTGAGTCTCCCGCCAAAAAAAATTGGTGTGAAAATGAGTCTTTTCGCCGGACTACTCAACAAACACACCAGTGGAAACGTGTGAATTCCAACTGGCAAATGATGCGCATGTTGAACGGAATCATCAGACGATTGCTATATCAGGAAAGGTCAAACAAGAATGTCACGTGAGGTTAATGTTTCCAAACCAACAGTAACAAGCCAGGTAATCGGCTGAATTCCATGAGTCTGAGCAACCGGAACAAAGCAGGAAAGGTTGCTACCGATAGTTGCTCTCGATGAAAGTCTCTCGAGTCAGTCAGTTGATGTGACGTACAAATGTGCGAACTCAAAGTACTATTGAGGGTAGCACGTACACACACCTGAATTTGTCGTGCGTCCCATACAATGGATCTGGCGAAAAGTGTAACTCTTAGACAGTTGCGATGTGAAGCTTTGGGTGTTTTCAGTAGCGCTGTGCGATTAAGTAAAACTTAACTGGGTGATGTAATCATACAAGTGTTCTACCACACAAATGAGGCAGTAACCTCGCGCTGAGTCAAAATGCGCAAGATAATAGTAAAATAATAATAATCGTTCAGCTGTAGCACCCTTTTCGGTGCCTAACTGCCATGCCACCCGAAGGAAGCACGAGGGCTGAGATATTGTCAGGTTGTCCAAGCCTACACAGGAAAGTCGAGAGGCAGAGGTCGGATTCGAACCACGGACATTCCGGTCAGTGAATTCGCGCTCTAACCACTGAGCCATCTCGCAAAATACTAAGCGATTAGAAGCTTCAATGGGAGGTTTTTCCGGATCGTGATCATATTTGAGTTAATTTTTGAGGTCCATTTATCGATCTCTCTGGTAATCTCCCAGATTCAGTGACCATCAGTTATCAAGATCCACCAATGAACCAGCTGACCGAGTCAATGAAATACCAACGATGTGCTCAGGACAACCCTTGTTCGGAAGCATTTTATAGGTCATAGCCAACAGTTTCAGGGAATGTGAATGAAAGAACAGTCAAACAAAAACAAAAGTTAGTTTTTTTCTCCCCCAGTAGGTATAGTCTGTAGGGGAGGGCTTGTACTGTTAATTCGCCGTTTCTAAGACTGTTACCATTGCATTGAGGTAAGCTGCTGTAGATTTGCCAATGGAAGTACTCCGTGCAAGATCACTGGTACCACACGTGCCTTTTCATCCAACCCGTTCGAAACCATCCGAATGACCACCAACCTCAGATTAGCAAAAGGTGAACAGAAAAAGGGGATAGTTTTAGAGGTAACAGCAAGCCCAACCGATAATCCATAACCGCCAAGCCGAGCTCATGAGCTGCTTGGACAACTTGGCGATATCCCAGCCCTCGTACTTCCTTCGAGCTGAACTTTAGCAATGCACCGAAAGGGTGTTACAAATGAACGATTTATTGACTGCCTGATTGATTAGTTGATTGATTTGAGCTCAAGAAATTCTCAAACTTTGGTCAAACACTGTCTCCGTGCGTGCTATGTCACAGCGGTGGTCGATACACCGGTTGGTAGCGAAACTAGCAATTTGATGATGAACCTCTGCGAATTAACCACACTGCTGACCAGCCATCCGTGGCCGGACGGTTCAGTGTTCAACCACTGGCCGGAAGGTGGTGGGTCCTGAACTCACCACTGGAATCGTGCACTGCTGATGATTCCCAATGCGGATGAGAGAGCTATACAGTTGGAATGGTGTTTTGCTTTTGGAGTACACAGTGTAGATGTGAAACGTTTTCTCCACTGAAGTCCTCCAGAATAAAAGCAAGCCAGTGGTGAACGGCCTATGCGCAATTCCCGGGTGAACTGTGTACAATATTTTGAAAATGAAAAAGGGTTCCGGTGCCTAGCTGCCATGCCACCAGAAGGAAGCACGAGGGCTGGGATACTGCCAGATTGCCCAAGCCTAGACAGGGGAAGTCGAGAGGCAGAGCGCGTCGGGTTCGAACCACGGACCTCCCGGTCAGTAAATTTCCGCTATAATCACTTGAACAATCTCGCCCCCCCCCTTGAAAATGAATGACCAGTTGAACGGGGATAAGTGATAGGCATGTCGCAGTTAACTTGACGGTTGTCTGACGTAAGCAGACGAGATGTGGCAGACCGGAGGCCGAACGACTATTAATTGGCGGGGCGGGGGGAGTGGCGAACGTTACGATCTCTGGTGTGCGGTAGCATTCTGCCGATACCAACCGCGTCCAGCCTGAAAGTATGGTACGTCACAAAACCTTTACTGTGTTCTCCGAAGAAAAAAAACACACTTGGGCGACCGAGACAGTTTGCTTCGGCCCATTATATATGCATCATCCTACGTCAAGCCAGCGGAAAGAATAGAATGCATGCAACGGAACCCTTGTTCCACTAGTAGTCAGTGTGCCAGTGGCAATCAGTCAGTTTGATGCATACCGGGTGAAAAATAGAGTAGGGCAATACAAATCCAGCAGCCACAAACGTACACAAACTGGCAAGCCATGATTGTGTCTAGTGGTTGACTAACAGTCGATTAACTCCCACTGAGTATTCGCATGGGTCCTCTTCTCATGGTCTTCACATACAGTACCAGATTTGAACAGATGGAATCTCTTCGAAAATCGTCTGTTTTGAAAAGCTTGGAAATTGTAAGTTTCAAATCTCCTGTCATACGCCCTTTCCAGAAAGGGGCCGGCAATATATCCCCCTCCCCTGGTAACAGGCGCTCAACGTATGCTCCGTTTCTGCAGAGCTCCCTGCTAAAGTGAGGACTCTACATTAAATGTTGCCTTACCCCGAAATGTACGAAATTTTCAGGAACTATCAGGGGAGTCGCTTATTCTAAGCAAAAGTCAATTTTAACTCAAGACACCCAAGTTCGAGCCCCGTGATCTCAAAGCAACCTGTCGATTCTAATTCTTCTGGTAGACTTCGTATCAACCCTAAACCGAAATCGAAATCGTTCAGCTGTAACACCCTTTCAGTGTCTGGCTCCGCCATGCCACCCGAAAGAAGCACGAGGGCTGGGACACTGTCAAGTTGCCCAAGCCTAGACAAGGGAAGTCGGAGTGCAGAGGTCGAGTTCGAACCACGGACCTTCCGGTTAGTAAATTCGCGCCCCTCAACCTTAAATAGTCAGTTTGCTTAATTCTAGCGTCATCCGTACATTTGGAGACGACCACCTTTCATCGAAACAGTCAGTTACCTCCTTTCGGTGTCTACCAAAACGTCTGCGGTGACCGGATTCGTACTAATGCATTTATAACTCATAAGGCAGGCCTCGTCTTGTTTGATATCTGACCATGGCGTCAGGTGAAATGCCTTGCAACACCTATATAAATACTGCTTCATAGTATTGAGGTGTGCGAAATTTATAAGCGCGACCAATAACAGTAAACATGTATTTAGGTTAATACGCAACAGATGGCAACGTGCATCACTCCGGAAATGAGGACTATTCATTAACGCAGCATAGCAAAGGTTCAACACAAAACACGACAGGTACGAGTGTGCATATATGTCATCCATAACAGGGCAGTGAAAATGTAGCAACTACTGCGTTGGTGTACACCAAATCGAGATAAAACTTGTACAGAAACGGTCTGGTCTAACCACCTATAAGTGTTCGTTCATCACACCGGGTCCCTGTGAAATCAGTCGGCACAGCCTCAACCATGGCGCGGAGCCGAATGACGTGGGACTACACTGAGTGAGTGAGGACAAGACCGGTAGATGATCACTGACGATTAAATTAGGGATGATATTCTTCGCCCGTCGAATCAATTTGCCTGTCGCCATTCTTGGCTTTTACTCAACGTTCAGCTGCAGCACCCTTTCGGCACCTGAATGCCATGCCACTCGGAGGAAGCGCGAGGGCTGAGATACTGCCAGGTTGCCCAAGCCTAGACAGGGGAAGTCGAGAGGCAGAGCGGGTCGGGTTCGAACCACGGAACTTTCGGTCAGTAGATTCGCGCTCTAACCAATTGGGCCATCTCGCCCCCCAAGCACTCAAGCACGGAAAAATGGTAGACCAGCTGTTGAAAATCACAACGCTTGCTCTAAAATCGTACGTTGGTGAACAGCAGGTAAGAGATACTCATATGATAAGACTTTTTACGAGGAGACGTGGTGAAATAAGGTGGGACGTGAAGCAACGTCCTCATAGACACCCATGCTTATTTCAAAGCCATCCTACTAAAACGAATGCACAGCACGCGCACTGCACAACCATGTTTTCTACTCGGATTCCTATTGGCATAAGTGGCTTGAAGCAGAAAACACTGGGCGCTGTCGAAACCGCCACCGACAAACAAATTGACTAGCATTCACAGACGAAGCTTCCCAGTGTGAGGTGTGCATTCTGACACAGTTGGCCTCAGGAGTAAGAAAACACAAATAAGCTTTTGTCTGTTTAAAGAATAGTCGGTCACTTTAGGTAGTTTGCCCTAGAGGGGGACAAATAGCACAAGATATCCATTGCTATTTTGGGAGGGTTTTGCCTTTATCATCCTGTTGTTTTAGGAAAACGATCATCGGTGACCAGACCCTAAGCAAAGTTGGCTTTCAATCCGCTATACGACCTATTCTGGGCCAAACACGAACAAGCCTGAAGAATGACTGTTCGTTCACACGATAACCACTAAGACTAAGTATAAAAAGTAAACCGGTGTGTATTGCACATAAAGCATAAATCACACTAGTTATTCAAACAACAATCGATAGAGTAGCGCTCAATTTCAAGCAAAGGCACGGTTTGCTTGTGTGATTGGCTGGTCGGAGAAAATCCAGCCGGTCCTAACAACGACGAAGCTATAAAGCGGCGAATGGATCTACGTGAAGCTTCCAATCCTGAAGGGTGAAATGCGGAGGACACATCAGTTATTTCGAACCACATGTCCGCCCCTGTCCATCCCCATCACAAGCGAGACATTCAAGCCAATAAAGTCATTCATGAACCTGAATGAACCAGTCTATTTCTGGACAGGGGTTTTGAATAAGATGACGAGCGGACTGATCTCAACCCCCGCATGGCATCTTCCGAAAATCAGTCTGAGAATACACAGCCAGTCTTCTACTGAACGGATGAGAAACCTTACATTCGCGGCTTATGATATCTGACCACTGCCGTTATCTGAGTTACATTTTTATTATCCTAGCATGGTGGGATTTATAATTAGCCGGTTCGGACTTGTTTCCATGATATCCAACAACGTTGGTCAAGTACTCAGGGGGGGGGATTATACTGACAAGCGAAAGAGGCCTCAGCATGTCCCAATTTGGCAGTATCAGAACGGCAGTCTACTGGAGACATGGCTTGACACATCAGCAGGTGCCGATACTGCACCTCTTTCATGTCGTCCGTCGCTAGAAACAACAGCAGTTCAACGTCTGTACGGACCACCTGTCTGACCTTGGACAACAACGAATTCGACCCATTCAAACAGGAGACATTCGTCCTACAAGTAGTAAGAACCAGGTTGGATTGGGTGTCCAGCCATCACAACACAATGGACATACGCGATTGAGGGAACCATCAGTTAGTTCTACGTGCAACGAAAATACCGGTGGGGCCAAATTGAACACTCATCCATGGACATGATCTCACTTTGCTTGTCTGCAACTGGCTCGTACCAAGATATTGGAAGTTTACGGTGGGAATATGGTATAGCTGATGTGAGTAGCATCATTTGATATGTGAGTTTTGTGGGTCTAGACGTGTCCTACAAGTTGTCGTCAATGAAATGTTTGAAGGTGAATATTCAAATGGGTCCAACATGCGCTGGTGGAGTCAGCTATGCGAAGTTCCAAAACCCCGCTACGGCCATAGGATATTCCCTGTTGATGAGCTCTAACAAGAGCGCAACTCGAGTCCCATCTCCTTTCGTGTGAACTCAACAGAATAATTACATCCGCACAGGGTGACTGTTCGAACGAGAGTGGTATCAACAGTACACTGAAATGTCTGGAGCCAACAATTCATAACAACTTCGAGAAGCGCGCTAAAATCTCAAGATGATCTCTGTCCGTCGGTCCACTGGGACTATGTTTTCGCAACAGGAGGCGCTCTAGGTCGCCTTCATCCGGTTTGACCTACCTGCCAGAATAAGTTAGCAGGGTTTGGTCGCTGTAAAATGCACAGGGATTCTAGAAGTCAGAGGTGAGAGTTGGATATCAGGTGGAAATGCCCCATATGGGAATGCTAAGCACAGATTTCGAATAGGTGTTACCATCATTCTTGGGGCATTTCCGATCATCTTAAATTTCCGTCGGGACGGGCTAGTCCTGCCTCCATCCCCAAACCTGTTGCACCTGTAATGACGGTTACCCAGTGTGAGAGCTAAGAGCCGAAAGTAGCTATCTCAACGGCTGCGAAAAGGCCAGTGACGAGAGACCGGATGCACGTATTGTAGGGTGAAATGTGGGGCAAGCGCGTATATCAAGCGCTCACACAAAGTCCGTACCACTTGAACACTTAACACGTAAGGCGTTCAATTTGAATCAGGACAGCCAAAATCGGTCCAACAGATTGGACACCTGTCATCAGTTGAGACAGCAAAGAATCTGAGAGTAAAATCATAGATTCGGCACTGTTTCTGATCGCTCCTTGATGACGCAGAGGTCTTACTACCCTACAAACCCTCTTGGCAGTACCAACTTCCTGAAACTTTAACCCTCGTGTTGTCCTTGTCAGATGGTCTAAATCGAGCTGCTCATTATATCATCGTCGAAAGAACATTAGCGTGAAAACACTGGTGCTTGGGTGTCGTGTCGTGTCGTTTTATTTATACGAGGTCTTCCAATGAAAATAGGAACCATTGACATCCCGAACACCATTGACACCAGTGTTAGATGGTCCCATTTTGACGACGTAACTGTTTTGATAACCGACCAGAACAGTGACTAGATCTCATTCTGGGGACTCACATACACAGTCAAAGTGCAGAACTCTTCGCGTGCGTCGCACCACGTCGAATGTACTTTGCACAGTTTTTAGACAATCGGACCTCGAAAAGAGCGCATTTCAGAATGGGACAGGAATCAAATGGCCAAATTTTTAAGTGGAGTGGCTGGAGAACACATGAAAGTAGATGACGGCAACGCAAGAAAGAGTCATGGCTGGTTGCCTTGGTAACGGTCTGATGAGCCGAGACAACATATTCACAAGGCGTCTAATTAGGTCTGACACGGACGCTTGTTGCCACCAGACGAACCGTACAACTTTTAAGTGACAAATTTTCGTTGCGTATTGTGTAACGCAACTTCCTGTGTCACAGTGCAAGAATAGCACCGGAAAACGGATTCATCTTCAGAGAATAGTGGTGACCTTATGAAATTAACTGCATCCGACTTCCTGTGTTACTTCCGAACACGCTTGGTTGTGTAGCACGAGATGGCGATCTGATGGACTAAACAAAACGAACTGCATTCAAAACGCTCGAATGATTCAGCTCACCCAGACGGACTGGGTGGAATATCAGATTCGACAGTTTCCTATAGATGCATAATGCGGGCACCCTGGTCCATCCCTCGTTAACAAAATCCGGAAGGCCCGTGCCCGGATGTGCTGGAGGAGATGGACATTCTTGGAGCAACGCTATAAAAAGTGGGTATCTCTGAAATTCTCCGAAAACTATACTCACTGAACTATTCACAATTGTTTCGAAGCAAATACTACTTACGAGGCGGCAACGATGCAGATCGGGATGAGATGGCTCAGTGGCTAGACCGCGGATTTGCTGACCGGAAGGTCTGTGTCTCGAACCCGACCTCTGCCTCTCGAGTTCCCCTGTCTAGACTTGGTCAACCTGGCAGTATCCCAGCCCTCGTGCTTCCTTTGGGTAGCATGGCAGCTAGACACCGAAAGGGTATAAGCTGAACGGTTATCGATTATCCAATGATGCAGATATCCAACTCCGCTAACTCAAGAGTAGTCCTCGACAATTTGTCGACTTGTGTTCGGAGGGTCAAAGACAAGCTTTCAGCTGTAGTACTCTCTAGGTGATCAGCTGCCCAGAAAACCAAGGACTGATACTTTGTTCAAGCCCAGACAGGGACAGCGGAAAATTCAAGGTCGGGTTCGAACGACGGATCTTCCCGTCAGTAGCCTCGTGCGCTAACTGACGAGCGATTTCGAGCTTATTCAGGGATAAACTGTCCATGAAGACCAACTAAACGATTCTATTAAAATTTGCCTGCTCCTGTGGACCGGATTCTCCTGATCCAACGTGTAGACGACTGTCAAAAGAATTCGCAAACGTTGAGACCTGAGAGTCAGAACATCACATGTAGCCCCAGCTTGTCACATCTTGTGAATGGTGGCAACCAAGTTGATCGATTGATCGGTCAATTTTCCGTATGCCCGTTCACTCCCAGCCAATTTGTTGCAAACCAAAGACAGTGCTGATTACTCTAGTGACCAATTAGAGAGCTAGAGCGGCACCACTAGCATCGTTCAGCTGTAACACCCTTCCAGTGCCTGGCTGCCATGCCATCCGAAGGAAGTACGAGGGCTGGAATACTGCCAGGTTGCCCAAGCCTAGACAGGAGAAGTCGAGATGTGGAGGTCGGATTCGAACCGCGGACCTTTCGGTCAGTAAATCTGGGCTCTAACCAATTGAACCATCTCCCCCAGCGGTTGATGAGGCTTGAACGTACTCAGAAAAAAAATACGGATTCAGCAACGTATAGACAGGTTGCTGAACGCAATAATGTAGTCTGTAAATCAGCCGTTCAAGGTTTTTTTTACAAAGGAAACGTTCTTCACCGATCACTTTGAAACTTATAAGCCACAATCATGGAATAAAAGAATTGATCGCCACTGGTCTCTAAATGCTACCCACCCGAAAGAAGCACGAGGGCTGCGATACTTCTAGGTTGTCCAAGTTTAGGCAAGAGCAGTCGAGATGTCAAGGTTAGGCTCGAACGAAGGACCCCCCTATCAGTAAGTTCGCACCTTAACCACTGAGCTACCTAATTTTGCGTGGTTCGTACATCTCAGAATACTGTAACGAGTTGTGAACAGTTGCTGAACTGCTTCAGGTGCCTGTATCTTCTAAGATACGTTGGTATGACAGTAAATTGGTCTACTTTGAACTGATCGAGACCCTACAAAGACATGCACTGATTTCCATCATTATACCAGCCTAAGGGGTATAGACAACGCAGAGGTCATTGACATAGACCTGCTCAACCCGCCGTATGCACGCAAAAGTAGTCTGTACAAGCTTTCTGGCTGCTGTCACACACATCCATGGTGCCAGAATTTGCGAGACAAACATGACTAGGACACGCTATGAACTAACAGTCCACTCGCTTTCGACGTAAACAGTGCACCCTGTCCCGGAAGTTGTTTCCGTTGCTTTGCTTAACCACATGCTTACAGTTGGCGCCGAACGATAACTGGTCAAAAACACGTTGTTTTTTGGCCCGTCTAAAAATTGATGGATTCTCCGGTGAGTGGGGAGTCAAGACATGGGGTCAAGACATGCCAACGACAAGCTACCAAAGGATGGTAGGCGTTCCTTCAGAAGCACTTCAGTAAAGGAAACTCAAGCAAGCTGCGATGAATCGATCCAGAAACTTACCAGTTAGAGGGGCAAATGTAATCATGTAACGCTCACCGCACATGGAACGTCGTCAAATAAAATTTCATGGGGATCCAATGCGGTTTACGTCCCAAGTGGCACCACACTTTTCACTGAGGCTACACCCCTTCCCCTTTGGAAAGAAACTACAAGTTGGGGGGAAGCATGCGAAGAACAAGTGATCAGCAAACCCGCTGCATTCAGGGAGCAGTTTATCCATTCAACCAGCCGAAGCTTATCTACGTTCTCATCATTGATGGCTTGGAATAAAGGTTTAACCAGCTCTCATGGAAGGAAAACCAATAGACCGTTAACCAGGTCACAGCAACCGACACTCGCTTTCACCTTTTTGCGTTGGTGAAAACCCCCCTCGCCACAAGAAGACAATGAAAAGGACTTCCTCAGCAGAGACTACATCGTAGCAGGCCACATGAGAGCATTTAAGTGCGGTGCAAAGGAGAACATCACTCGTTTCAGAATACATCTACCCCCGACAATGCTAGGACGTTAGGAGGCCGCTCGGACGGATACTGAAAAGATCTGGTGTTTAGTTAGGCCACAATTTGTACTACGCTGGTGATATCCTTCTTTTGGGCAATGAATTGGAAGAAACCAACGTGTGCTGAATAGTCCAACTCAATACGTAGCACCTGTAGGATTTGGAAATCAACACGCCGAAGACCAAGTTCTTCCCCAGCAGTTTACCAACCGCAAAAATAATACCCAACGGACAGGCTAAAGAAGAATCCGACGGGGTGTCGACAGTACCCGATAAGCCTTCATACAGCTGAAATCGGTAGTGGGGAAAAGAACTGGGATTAGGTTACACACGGTTCAGCAACGCTGCCAGCCGGTCCTGACTTATTTATGCGAAAAATTGCCTGTACGAGTAGCGAGGAAATCCGTGAAAGTTATCATAATCTACAACATCTAGCTCCTTTGAAGATGGTGTTTGTAGCGGTTCGGGTATCTGTCGCGCAAGAATGATGTCGAAATCACCAGACCAACGCTGGTTCCTAAACCCTTTCAAGGAAGGCGGTGTCGCCTCGGAGGATACCTGAAAACCTGACTGAGTACGGTCAAGAGCGACGTAAAGCAGCTTGATTTCCATAAGGTCTAAGGAGTGTGTCACTGCAACCAACACTGGGTCGCGAGTTGTGCACATCTGGTATCCGGCTGCAGAGTCTGGGTAGTGGATATCCGAGACATTTCTGAAGCCGAATAATTCTGTCCCATGGGATAGTCGTCCGCAGTAAAAAGAAGTAAAATAAGCCCAACAACGAACCCTGAGCCCCAAGTAAGGATAACTGTAATCAGACTATAGTGAGTCCCACTGAAATAGGACGAGTTTAGGGCTGAGGGTTGATCAATAGTTTATTCGAATCATATACTGTCACGTAATTTCAAATAAGGCCGTGTGCTTTGCACTTGGGTCATGATCACCCTTAGACATAGCCGCCTCATGAACGGACACCTCTCAACTTGAGGCAGATACTTCAAAGCGGATTGCTGGGGGAATGAATAAAAACCAAACGGTGTTAACAATCTATTGCTAAAGTGCTAAAACGTTGCATGAGACAAAGAAGAATAAACAATCAATATATCAAAATGAGGACAGTGGAACTGGCGGAGACCGCACCAGATGGTTGCCTACTGACAAAATATTGTCGTCGATCTACCAGGGGAGTAGTCTGCTTAGAGGGGTTACTGTGTAGGAATAAAACCGTTTCGTTTGCTTACCCAGAACGGAATCCTGATTCTTGTCCGCCACCCAGAAATAGAGGAATCAAAGGCGCCGGTGGGACGTTGTAGCAGTCTTCGTGGCCACAGTTAGTTGGTACGTTTCGGTACGGTGTTCGATCCAGCCATGTTTCGGGTGTGTAAGTATGCAACCCCCGAATATACAAAGCTCCGATGCGTGGACCGTAGAACTGGAAGGATGAAAATAAAGGACCCGATACAACACTACTCATAAGTAACGATTGCGTTGCTTTTTATAGTTGGATAGTTGGACTGCAAATAGTAGGCCGTTAGTTAGTGTGTACTGAGTCCGGACTGACCAGTAGTTTCTAGGATTGGGCGAAAATGTTTGGTCCTGGTGCCTCTTATAGATTGTTGAATCCCTGTACACCAAAGTCAAGTAAGTTTTCAACACACGTTTCCATAAAACTAGGCCAGCCCGAATTGACCCAAAAAGAGCGTTGACTGGTTGGGGCTGGGTATGCTCACTGGTTTGACCGTTGGTTTGTACCCTAACCGGTTGGCTTCCCTCTGGTCCGAACTCTGTAGAAAGCACTCCCCGTAGATAAGGACCATGTGGCTGTGTACAATACTCACAAACGTAGGGCTATTGCCCCCAAAAGTACGACCATCAGCATTTGCTTGGTATTTTTCGGTCTCACTAGAGGGGGAAGTCTGTGCTACTACGTTCATCTTCACGGCACGTCCCTTCCCAATCTTAAGCTTTTCCCAACCCGGATGATCATAGAGCCACTGGTTTGCAAAACGGAGTACAACTCGTTACTGTGATTCACAAAATCTTGAAATATTTGGGCAGCATGTCTAAAACCTTTGAAAATTACTTTACGATTGACTCGTGAAATGAGAGCCTAAAGATGGGGCGAAATGGCCTTTGTTTCGAACATGGAAGGGAGCTTCATCAAGCAGCAGCAGCAAAGGTCCCATATTAAGCCCGGATTTGTGTGCTATACTAGGGGGTAGATGATGCGGAGAAAGGTCATAGCTGTAGGGTGGGAAATCAAAAAAGAACGTTTTTACAGGACTGTTATTAAACTGGACTCCGAGGAAATAAACCAGTGTAGCTTAAAAGGCTGTATATGTTTCCTGTGAGTCCGGGTTGTGTACCCCCGTGTGAACAAATGCTGTGGTCAATAGAAGTCCGAGACGTACAGCTCGTGATCAGTACGGAAGGTGGCAGGATCATTTGAGAAGTCAATGGACGGTTTCCGATGAGGTGCACCAGGTCGCAACAAATCCACACGTGTCCAGGCGCCTATATCTCACCTGTCAAATGTCTCGTCCTACGACCGAGGTAGTGTGTTTGAGATAGGCATACATCGAAAAATCCTTCGCCGGCTGGAACTCAATGGGAAGCATGGAACTCAAACTCATAGGCAAATCGCCAGGCGTATAGGACGTCTCAATCGAGTTCTAAGCCACCTTGATATCAGACGGACAATGGTATCAGCATCTTTGAAAGAAAAACGCAGCGAAGTATAATCCTGGCTCAGTGGTTAGAGCGCGAATTTACTGACCGGAAGGTCCGAAGTTCGAAACCGACCTCTGCTTTTCGACTTCCCCCGTCTAGGCTTGGGCAATCTGGTGGTACCCCAGCCCTCCTGCCTCCTTCTAGTGGCAAGGCAGTTAGGCACCGAAAGAGTGCTACAGCTGAACGATTTTTTTGTTCTCCCACAGGAAGACTGCCAGAACTGAATGGTGCTACCTATTCGTTGACTAATTCCTCTTCGGTGTCCCGCATTTCTGAATCGTTTAGGATGGCCAATCAGCGGAGAGCTGCAGTCGACGAACGCATCTTCACACCCGTTCAACTCCATATCAGGGAAGACTTCTGACACGACTTCACGGAAGAAGTCTGACCGGAGAATTCCTTTAAGCCACCATTTTTCTATACCTCTTTTTATCAAGCTGACACAGAGAATTCAAGTAACTATTCCCCCAAGCTCTAGCAGAAGGTGTACAACTAAAAAAACAGTAAAAAAATGTGGACGTTATTTACATTGTTGTTGTGTTCAATGCCATGGAGAAAATATCCTCTTGAAGATGGGACAGAACAGCGCAGTTTTGCACGATAGTCCGGGTTTATTTCGCTATACCTCACAAGGCGCGCACTATAAATTTCAATAACAAACAGATTTTTGAGAAAGAAATAACTACCGTATCTAAAGCCTGTCCTGCAGGTTACGGTGGTAGTCCCAAGAAAACGGAAACATCACAAACGAGAGATTCAGCTGGGTTCCAGGTGAGTCTCTCGCAAAAACCAAGTTGATTTGCAAATGAGTGTAGTTATCGAAATCAATCCAATTTGGGTTCAAGTAGAACATAAGGTTGACGAAAACTCGGGGACTGCGCCTACCTAATGAGCCCGAACTGGAAGGGCGAATTGAATAACATGGAATCCTAGAATTTTCAGCAACCTTATGAGTAGTGCATTACGTATAAAACGAAAAGCTGTTTCTGTTTACGTAGATCCGGCGGCTTACATTGGTAAACAACAATGACCTCGGCAAATTTTAGAACTATGCTGTTTGCTCCACCTAAAATGCAGTTGCTTACTGACAAGCGAATGACAGGCAACTGATGAGGCCGACTGTGTAGGATGCGACCCTGTTTGATTTTGGTGTCAGGTCGGTGCCTCTGATTCTCAACAGCATGTGATCCCCCACACACACACACATCCTGAATCGTGGTTGCCGTTCAGTTCTGTCTAGGTCGGTGGTCGTGTACCCATCCGTGAATCGTTGGACGACGTTGGATTTGGAACTGGTCGCCGGCATGATTGCACTCCGCAAGTTTGGTACAACGTTTTGACCAGGCTACGGTTATATCGGATCGGCGATGGGCTGGTGTACTTGCGAAATGCTGGTCTTTGACTGGTTTCATCGGTCTTCTGTCGTATCAGAATACCAAGGGACGGGAAATCTCCGTTTCTATCGTCCTCCGAGCTGAGCTTATTCTTGGCGTGCAGAGAGGTTAGCCGCCCGAAAATGCTGTATGTTTCCTTTTGCGGAATCATGATGGCCAGAATACTGTATACGTGGCGCCTATTGACAGTCGGTGGGCGAATCACAGCTCCAACTTCCTCATCAGGGCCTGCCATGAGCTGGGGTAAGACACGGCGGACTTCCCACTGAAAGTCCATCAGGATTATCGGTGCACAACAAAATCAGTCGTTCGAGTTCCATAAGCGGTATGTCCCAACGTAGGAAATCTCGATTTGCATGCCAATGTGATGTGAGCAGAATGGGCAAAAAATAGGTAGGCGGGTGAGGCTCGGGTGTTTCCCACCAGAGTTGGCGCAACTCAACCGATCAGCTGACCAATCAATGGGAAGCGAAATCAAGCGATTGGACGGGCTGAACTGAAACCTGCTGGCACATGACTCGAAAAGGAATTCTATGCTTCAAGCGGGCTGTGTGGAGAAATAGTGACAATTGCTTTCCTAACTTGTTTTGTACGGTTACACGGATAAACCATTCTAAAGAGAATTACTTGTAAATCTCTTGAATAACATGGAATCCTAGAATTTTCAGCAACCTTATGAGTAGTGTATTACGTCTAAACATGGGAATGAGTTTATAAAAATATGAGGACAAAGAAACAATCCTTCTCTTACTAAGATAGAAACGTTTGAAATTTGAAAAAAATGATTTGATTATAGAAAGCACAAAATAGTTTGCACGGTAGAGAAATGAAAATGAGATCAGAGATAACATAAAACATTGTAAAATCGCAAGGGATTTTTGTTTAACACATAGACAAATTGCCAGTACTAACCAGCCGGTCAGTAAGTTCGTGCCTTAACCACTGAGCTGGCTCGAGATCCAAGACACGCACGACCATCATAAAAACAACAAGCAGCTTTATACGTAATGCACTACTCATAAGGTTGCTGAAAATTCTTCGACAGTCCACGACCGGTTTCGCCCTTCTTGGGGCTGGCTCACCAGGTAGACGCAGTCCCCGAGTTTCCGTCAACCTTAAGTTCTACTTGAACCCAAATTGGACTGTTTTCGAGAAACACACTAATTTGCAAATCAATTTCGTTTTGCGAGAGACTCGCCTGGAACCTAGCTGAATCTCCCGTTTGTGATGTCTCCAGGCAACTGAATGCGCTGCACCAGGCCGATTTTCGAGATATCGCATATGGTATTCAAGATAGCGCGATACATGTATATGCGTAATAAGGTTGCTGAAAATTCTTCGACAGCCCACGACCGGTTTCGCCTTTCTTGGGGCTCATCAGGAAGGCGCAGTCGCCGGGTTTCCGTCACCCTTATGTTCTACTTGAACCCAAATTGGTTTGCAAATTAGTGTATTTCTCGAAAACAAGCAGTTTACTAGATGACTAAAAACCTGGCAAAAGCTGAATGTCATTTTCGTGCGCATAATCTGCAGTGCAATTTTCTCGTCTCAGAAGATGTGCGACAAGAGAAAAAACAGGAACAATAAGTGCCGTTCATAGACAACAACGGATTCGGTAACCGAATGGACCAAGGGTTACCCATAGACCAATCCGATGATAATACTTCGACCGGAAGTGGTCTGGCGGCGTCGAACCACCACAGTCTGCATCATTGGATAAACATATAAAAACAAAGAGTTGTAACCGCTCAAACACAACACAAGATGTACCTTATGCCCGACGATCGTGCCGTAGTCAATACCCAGCTTTCTGATATTCACATCAAGTTTTCCCACAGCCTGTGCCAAATCCGAATGAATAAAAACTCGATAGGATGATGGAACGAGGTTGTCAGTGGATTTGTACAATTGAGCCTCCCAGTCACGAACAGCACGAACGACGTCCTCAACGGGCTGACAACGCAAAGATTGGAGGGAAAAGACGAAGATAACTAGCGAAAGAACTTCTGGGCGAAAGTGGCGCGAGTATGGTAATTGAAGGAGAATATTATCTTTTGAATTTAGATAAGAAAGCAACCTAGTGATAGGAAGATAAAAAAAATACGTACAGTTGCCTGCTCTCATCATCATCATCATCATCGACAGCAGGACATCAGTGTTCAACACCGATGCTTCGCTGCCGTACAACCATGATTTATTTGAAAGCCTTGTTGTGAAGAAAAGAATAAAGGTGAACGGGGAAGGGACTTAGTGCTGCTTTACTACAATCATTCCGAGGTGCCTACACCTCCAAACACTCATTCAGGCAATCTGGATAGAACCCGACAACGCGAACGCCACCTGCATCGGTTGGTGGACGGGGGACTTGGTGCTAGCTTAAGTCCGTGTGTCCCCAAATGCCTACTATAAGGGAAAACTTTTCAGACATGGTCTCTTCTGAGACAGGACCAATGAAAAAGAAGGAAAATGTCTTCTTTCGAGAGGTTCATAGTACTTTCGCGATATTGTACTTCAGTGTTCAGTGTACATTAGATGGAAGATATACAGTGGCCTCATTTGTCAAGCCACCGTAAGTTACAAGTTTTAAGTGGTGAGGAGATCCTGACGTTTCAACGTGAATCTACCTTGAAAATGAAGTCAATACACGCTTAAAGGCCAAGAATCACTGCATGGATGTTGCATCCTTGTCGGGAGTCAGTATGGTATGTCTCACGAATCTCCCCAGAGCCCGCGACCTTCTGTTCAGTGCTATTCATCTACGACTGAGTGGTCGACAGACAGATTGACTTACACCAGGACAAGTTAGAGTGCAGCCTGAACTTACTGACCGAAAGGTCCGTGGTTCGAACCCAACCTCTGCATCCCGACTGTTCCTGTCTAGGTTGGGCAACCTGACAGTATATCGGCCCTCGTGCTTCTTTCGAATGGCATGTCACCAAAAGGATGTCATGGCTGAACGACTACTATTACTATTACGATTATTATCTACCCATGCTTAAATCGCATTACTCATTGAGGACTGCCAACAAGAATGAAACAGATGCATGGTGTTACTTGGCTTATAACTTGCACCATGAAGTTTCAAAATAAAAAAAAATCGTTCAGCTGCAGCACCCTTTCGGTGCCTACCTGTCATGCCACCCGAAGGAAGCACGGGGGCTGGGATACCGCCAGGTTGCCCAAGCCTAGACAGGGGAAGTCGAGAGGAAGAGGTCGGGTTCGAACAACGAACCTTCCGGTCAGTCAATTTGCGCTCCAACCACTGAGCCATCTCGCCCAGAGCCGTATTTTACGCCAGAAAAGCTGAGGTGGTGCGTTCTGGATTTGCTCCGACGTCCACACTGAGGGCCAGTGAATTCCGTGTTTTGTAAAGCACTGGAAGCTACAACGGGACGACCAAAGCGGTCTTGGAAACGGTGGCCGATAAGAACCGCATTGCAAGCGTTCCCCGCCGGAGAAATGAAAGTTCAGTTGAATTCCGGTGTTTGAGAGTGAACATTTTCACTTTTCTCCCAGGTGTTCGACACTGTTGTTAACCCGAGAATCCAATACTAGTCACTACTACGAACGAGCCAAATTTCCTTGCTCCCCGGATGAAACTCAAATAAGAACCGTGAAACGCACCAACGTGTGTGTAACGAAATAACGGAGAAACCAATGACACTCGTGGGAAATGCGTCAGATTTTAGAACTGCGCCAATCCCACTCCTCTGGAGCCGTAGAGCGACTGTGACATACGGACAAATGGCGCTGCCCTAGAGCCACCAACTCAAAGCAAATCCAACCAGAAGTAGTTCGCTAATGTGGCGGAATAGTGTACAGGAATTGTTTAGGACACCCGTTGTCCAACGCCTACTGGTAAGTCTAAAACGCCCTTGGTGTAGGACGTTCAATTTGTCGTTTCAGCCGACTATGAGACCTGGGGAGTCTGCAAGGCTTTGAGAGGAAGAGTTCTTAGGAATTAGAGTAAAAAGACAGTCCGTATTGTTCTCCTTTTAATGCACCATGAAGGATGGCAAATAAAATGAACCAATCGACAACCAAAGTCTCACGTTCCATTAAGTGACAAGTTTCATCAAGTGGCGATCCTGTCATATTCATCAGAGGACGTTTATAAACTATGGCTGTTGAAGACAATTGCTGAACAGCAAACTGGATGACGATTACTAAGTTCAAGTCCAAAGGGCTTCATGATATTCAAAGGAGCTTTCCTAGTGGGCTGCGGTTGCATCTGACTTCACCTAACCTGAGTGTATATGGCTAACAACTTGTCAGTGTTAATGAGGGAGCAGTCGGATCAGATTGTCATGTCATCTAAAGAATCTACGGTACAGCGACAAGCTCTGCTGCACCATAAAACAAGCATGAAGAGATGGAGAAATTACTCCACGTACCATGATCGCTCCGGTCTCGTTGTTAGCGAGCATCAGTGAAACCAACACTGTCTGATTGGGACGAAGCGCGCCAAGGATAGTCGATGGATTGACAACGCCAGTAATTCGGTCGACCGGAACTATGGTTAGATCTATGACAGAGGGGAAAACCATAGATGCAGTGTGAACTAACACCTTGAAGAAAGATGGAAAACGTTCGCCGAACAAAAGTTTCCACGATCACGCGAATTTACACAGCCGCTTCGTGGACAAACGGTAGTTAAGTGAGAGAAGGATCAAAACTTGATGGAACTATGACTCATATCTGGGTTCGCCTGGCCTGATAGATAACGTTTCGAGTTCATGCAAAAGCATACAACACGATCGGCGATCCCCATGGTAATGATGATCTCGATGGTAATTATTACAAAAACTTGTCCCAACTTATAGTGATTAGTAAGCCTGTGGAAACCCCCCCAGCTGCAAGAAGCACGCCGTGATTAAAGATGGTAACTGTACTGTACAACTAAGTAGGAAAAGCGCAAGGGAGATTGTTCACTATATTCTAGCCAAGAAACTGTGGTGATACATTGTCGGCTGTGAAAGTCTTCACTGGGTTAAAAGTCGTGAATAGGTAGGTTTCGTTTCGGCAAAAGTCTGCCCAACAAGCGGAACTCCTTTGCATAACCTTACTCATATGGCTAGTGAAAACTTTAAACGCTCTACCACTGGTTTCGCCCTTCCTAGGGCCCACCAGGAAGCCATACTCCCTGATTTCCATCAATCTTAGGTCTGGGTTGCCTGACCGAGCGCCAGAGATGTGGGCATCTTGCAGTTTGTGGTAGGTGAGCACTAGACCATTTCTCTATATACCAGCGTTTGCGCTCATAATTTCGGTGTGGTCGCGTGGCAGTAAAGCAGTGGTGTTCAACACTAACATCGATGCCATCATCAGATGGCAGCACCCAGAAACACACTGCTGATTCAAATAAGACGAACCGACATCTAGAAGGATAGATCACATTGACATTAAGATCTGATGGTGAATCATTTGGCCATGACAAACATGCTGATCAGTCCGGAAACCCGACCAAAGTTCAATAACGTCGCGAAGCTTAAAACACGGCATCCTTGGTGGGAACCATGAGCACCGCGTACCTCATGAACCGCGCAAGAGATGTGAACCATCGACCTTTCAGACCTGAGCACAATAATGTCAAGCTTCGGTCAGCAGTATACACCACATCGTCAACCCACCTCAACAGCGCACGTACATCACATGATCTGCTAGTGGATACTCGGCTAACTTAAAGTGGCACTGATGCTTTACAGCATCCTAAGGTGCATTCAATAAAACTAAGCAAAAGGCCACTGAGTGTTAACGAAGAGTTAAGGTACAACACAAAGCCACAATCTCCTCATGTTGACTTACCCAGACGACCTTCATTTGCCATCTTCGCTAAAGGACGAAGTACCGAAGGGTGTTCCACATTGGTGGTGATTACATGTGGAAGGAAACCCCACGGTAGGCTTGCAATTGTATGGAAAACCATAAAGTTAGATTCCGTTCCTCCGGAAGTAAAAACGATATCTGTTTTGAGCATAGAGGGCATGACTTCACATACACGGGTACGTACCATCACACTGGACATCAAATAGACCGGCAATCGACTTTCTCGCGTTCTTAATTACGACTTTTCCAATTTTATCTAGAGTAAATGATATTGGCGATGCGGGATAAAGCTACCGTATGAACTGCTTGGATTATACCAAGCTTTTTCGGCTGTCTGCATGATAGACTCAATAACTTCTGGAGCTAAAGGCGTGGTTGAGTTCGCATCCATATAGACGGCCATGAGTAGAGTTGAGGTGATGTTGCTGAAAAAAGAAAGCAGTGCTCAGGATGGCTTATTAGCATAAATTCTTAGAAGAAACTGTTTCGTATCGTGGGATCTTTTCTTCATTTAACATAATGAAAGTTTCGTGCTGTCCACTACAGGAGGTCTAGAAACACCGGTGGACAACAATGATGCTATTGTCAACGAGACTGATCATGAATTTAAGGTCCTTCTGTCCTTTCGATGCCACGGTTTTCACGTAATGGTATCATTGCCGTGTTTGACCATCGATGTCTTCGGAGCATTGCCCGAATCTGGTGGGAACACCGGATCAGCGATGCTGAAGTACGTCAAATGGTATTCGGGAGAAATAACTCACCCTCGATAGAGGAACTGATCACACCGCATAGGTTGCGCTGGCTTGGCCACGTGCTCCGTATGCCAATCGACCGACTTCCTCGAAGGGTTATTTTCGTACAACCACGTGAAGGGTGGAAACGAGCCAGAGGCGGTCAACCAATGAATTGGCAGCGAAGTATAAAAGCCATTACCAGAAAACTCAGCTGCGCTGGTCACTGCCATGTTCCTGGATGGGGACCCCGAGACGGGCCACATCAATGGTTAAAGACATTGTCAGACATGGCCTAATCGCGCCCTCAATGGCGCTCGTGCATCCAAGCTATTGCCCTCAATGCATAGCTCCCTTCCCAACCCCCCACTTACCAGTCCACTGACCGTGGTGTATTTACGCAACAATTTATCAGCTCCCGCCTCAAATGCGCAGCTACCTACCTCACCTCCCCAAATCACCGGCGGACGAAACTGTGCCAAGCTATTGCCTTCAATGCATAGCTCCCTTCCCAACCCCCCACTTACCAGTCCACTGACCGTGGTGTATTTACGCAACAATTTATCAGCTCCCGCCTCCAATGCGCAGCTACCTACCTCACCTCACCAAATCATCGGTGAACGAAACTGTGGCAGTTACAACCACTGTACGACAAGTACATGGTTCCTACATCTGAAAATGATGATTGCCGCATTTTCTGAATGAAATGCCAGTCAGCGAATCAAACCTGTCGCAAGTCAAGAATAAGTTGGCAAACTAAGGTATGCCCAAATCGTCGACAAGGATGCTCGCCTTAAAGATCACTGTCTGCGAATGCAACAGGTTCTTGTGCAGACTTACTTTTAGTGTCATCCATAACATTTCGGGCTCTTCAGAAGCATACGCTGTTGAAGCAAACGAATGAAGAATAGAGTGACCGGAATTTAATGACCTTCGCTACTGGATCTGACGTATTAAATCCAAAAAGGGTGTAAGTTTAATGCCATCTTTCTGGCGCTAAGAAAGTATAAACATAGTTAGAGTGTTCTCTTCAACGAAACACCAATTTGAGATCACCTTTAAGGGATGAAACGTTTTACAACAGCAATTTCCTTCCAGAACAAAACCCGAAATCGTTGATGTACCAGCCTCCCACAGAGGCACCGCAATGACGCTACCCTTTTCCATTGGTCAACGGTCAACTCTCAGTAGTGGGACCAGACGGATGCCACAACCAATGCGCTACACCAGTTCACCAAACTGGAGAGATCTTCTTGACTTGACTCAGTATGCTGGACAGTCTGATAAAAGACACAGGAGATATAAAACAGGACCAAACGCGTGAAAACTCAATATCTATTGAGCTTCCAGTAGACGATTCATATCAAATTACCTGTTTCTCACACATCTGTCGACTGTTGCACCGTCGAACCAAAGAGGGCTAGACAGTACACTGACTGCACGCCCAGGATAAATTAGGTGACAACGAGTGACAACAGCACGCGGAGAGTTCAGTTCGGTTTCCGAATTTTGCATCGAGTTTGACAATGTGGATTCCGGATCCTTCTGGCCGACCTTGTACCCACAAAACTTGTGAATCTCATCAGTGCATCAGTCATAATACCTGTCAGTTAACTTCCATGTCTGGGTATGGGGCGAGGAACCTAGGAGCTCGAAGTTATGTCTGACTTATGAACAGGAAGTCCTTTGTCACCGGTGCTTCTCAGCTTCGCAATCGACCGACCACTGGAGCAACTATCCAGTGGAGTATCGGACTTAGAATGGTCTGGGGCTTCGTCCTGTTTGACAAGTTAGAATAGCTCCAAATAACGTTTGCCGAGCAGCATTCTTAGGGCTAGAAACAAATATCAAAAAGAAAAGATTTTCTCTCTGTAGCTGTGACCTATCAAGATGGGTCATGAGAAGGTCATACCCAAGCACAACCATCTTACTCAACGAACAAGCAAAAGAAAAATTCAAGGTTGGATAGCACTGGACTTGCTTTCATACAGCTGGACAACGAAGTGAAGACGGTAGCTGAAACTAGTGTATGCATAAAAAGTTGGATCTTCAATACGGCGGTCGGTCCTGTCCTAATGTCCGATTGTGACAAGTTGCGGCCACAAGCAGAAGACATTCGGAATCTAGATTTTTTTATCACTGATGACTTCGAAGAGTACTTAAATGCCGGTACCTAGAGAAGGTGTCCAATGACGACATCCAGCAACAATGTCATGTTTTATTAAGATTCATGGTCAAAAGTCTCAATGTATTAAGCCTAACCACGACCGAGTAAAGTTAGCTCTTATTTATGCGACTCCATATGAATGAAGACGTGCTTTCACGAAGGGCGAAAGTTATGGATTCTGATGAAATTTCTATCAATGCTAGCAGCTGGTTTGAAAAATGACCTCAAACGAGTCGACGAAGGCTGAATGATCGATCGTTCGTTCGCTAGCACCAGGTGCTTCAGTTTGTTTGTGTTTGTACTGAGCGATAAGAAGTACCATCGAGGAGTATCATGAGTATGAACCATGGACTATCACCTGAATGGCGGTAAAATAGGCTCCTCAGATGTCAAGCACGCGACACTTGGAACAAAGCTCCCACTCGAGTTAATTAGTTGCAGGTTTACTAAAACCAGCGTCGTACACGTGGACTCTGTATCACCCTGAGGACTGGCCCGGCAAACCCTTACTAGCAACAAAGTTTTCGGGCATTGTCCAAAAAACGTTTACACTCAAAGACTGCGGTGTAGCGGGTCAGTGTGGAAAGTTTACAGGGACACACACTATATCCCCCTCTCAGTTCCGATTTCAGACTTTGGAGGAGGATAATTTCTCAGCCCAGCTCCCCACTGGGATCTGGTTTCCAACTGCGTGCAGAGAGAAGTACATGGACCTCAGCCTTTAAGCTGCGAGGATCCCACAGCGTTCAACGTGACAATAGTCACTTTCACTTCATGCGAGCACATCATGACCTGTGAAATAAATAATTAGCAAATGATCATTCAGCGCCAATGCCCCTCGGTGCCTAGCTGCCAAGCCACCCGAAGGAAGAACGGGGGCTGCGATACTGCCAGGCTGCCAAAACCTAGGCAGGAGCAGTTGAGATGCAGAAATTGGCTTCGGACGACGGTCCTCCTGGTCAGTAATTCGCGCCTTAACCGTCGAGCCATCCCGAGCTCATCATGTGTCCGTACTCCGTGGACTTTTCGCCAACAAACGATGGGAGTGAAAGGCGTCATTCTCACGGGTGAACAATGATCGGGCAAACATAGTAGCACCTTGAATCCGAAAAGCCCTATCCGCTTTTCCGATGAATCTGGCTCCTACCTAATACTCTCTTACGGACAAACCCATTGCGGGCACGGTTCAGCCCGTAGTCTGCTATACTACGATGACATTCTTGGTCAAAAGCTCGAAGACATTGTCTCCAAAGATGTTTTCAGATCGAAGAAGCCAAGGTTCAGAACAGTAAAGTGGAGCTATTACCTAGGTGGTTGTGTAGATATTATCTTCAACCGCAGTGATCTTTGGTTCTGACGCATAAGTTGGAGAATACAGCTCGTGCCTTGATGATGCTTGTTATGGTAGATCCATAGCTGGCGAGTGGGGAAACCTATCAACAAAAACGCACGTTTCTCATTCCAAAGTTTTACAGAGATACACGGTAGCGGAAAACCCTAAAGCAGTACTCCAATTTGAAGATGCGGAGCCCATAACAAAACGAGTAACTACTTCACCCACTCTTTTTAAAGTAGTTTGTGTAAAATATTGCCCGTCAAATAAAAAACCATGTAGTCCTTATAATCCAGGTCCAATAACCTCTCTCCATGTGTGGAAAGTTCCGCTTGGAATCCACAGAGCCTTAAGATCGCTTCGTTCCCCCAAAAGTTCTGTGTGAGTGCGACTTTGGATTCCCCTGCATGAGACGTGTGGTCCACACCTCTGAAACAATTTCGTCCTCAATGCGGTCTACACGTGCAGCCCACTATCATCAGACCAGATTTTTCAGCGTTAGTACTCTATTTAAATTCTCGGCACCGGTCGGCCAACCTGTTAAGATTGTCCTGAAGTTCCAGCTCATCTTCAGTGAAGTCTCTCAATTCATGGCTTTACCTCGTCCACGAATAGCAGACAACTTGAGTGGAGGCAACTTGGTGGCGAGTCTAAATACATTGTATACAGTCTGGGTTCAACAACAGTCCACGTGTGGTATCCATTTATGGCCTGTCTCCGTATCAAGAGTGCATGTTCCTTGTCGAACAAGAGAATCTATCCACTTGTCAGCGATCCACGTATTCCAGCCCGTTGAACTAAGCTTAGCAACGTGGTGTGACCTACCCAACAGAGGGCCTTGCTAACACGATGTGCATCGTTTCGCCCCCCCCCCCCCACCCCATTTTACATCAAGCTTCACGAGCAATCAGTGGGTTTGTAATGTAGGATCTCCCTCAAACAAACGCATGGTGCGCTGGATTAGGTAATCCGAGTGAGTACAGAAACACTTCAAACACTCGCTTGACTAGTCCATCTAGGGTATTAAGGACTACTAACGTCAAACAGATCGGCCAGCAATCGCTGGGACACCCACATTTGTATTCTCTTCGAAAAAGTCTGATTACAACCACACTCATCTTTGGCAATATCTGTCGTTAACGGTCGAGTGTACACGTGTCAGGAGTGTTGGAATGTTTTGAAATAGCCGTTTGAGCATAAGGAGGTATAATCCGTCTGGGCACGTGCTTCAGTGCTATCAAGAGTTCGGATTGATTGCCCCTCCATGGGACTACAATTCACCTCACTGTATTATTCGCCCTCTGTGGCCACCATTGAATGGTCAATAATATCCACCCCGGCTTTCGTGTTCATGGGATGTATCGTAGTGAAGCGCTTTGCAAACAGATAGGCCTCTTTCCAGTCACCGGGGATGACTTCAATCTCTGTGGTTATTAACCCAGGGGGTCTGTCATGTCGTCCCTACTGCGATTGACGTATACATAGAAACTGTCCTGTGCGCCATTCGCCGATAGTAGGAGTCTTATCGCGTAAGCTCCTTTTTCCTAGCCAGCATACACTTGCAGGAGCTCGATCCTAAACTCCCTGTATTTACCACGGCTGTTCAAGCCTCCGCCCTATTTGGAGCACCGTTGTGCTTTCACTCCGCTCTTCCTGTGCATTAACAACTGTTGTTGCTTCAAAAACAAGGTTACCTCAGAGGACAAATTCCGTGTCACCTCTGTGTGGATCAATCAATTAGAACCCAGTTACATCGTCTGCTGTACCTACTAGCTTCGGGGCCTGCGCATCCGTTCATCAATTATGGTCGGTCTGATTGTCTTGAGGTCATTCTCGAGTTAGTCATATTTCCTGCTCCGCTTACGCGGCTCAACCTTGACAGCCAAGCGTTATTCAAATGCACGCGCATTCAAGGCCAGTTCCCTTCTCCGCACGTGCAAGGAGATACCGTGAGTTAGCGGCAGCGTATGGAGACAGCTTGATCAAGAAAGTCGCCTGCAACCAGTTCAGCTGCCAGTTGTTTTCCGGCCTCTTTTGCGTCTCCCCACTTCTCGTCGTGGCCAAGAAGACAAGAAGAAAGCCCACAAAGTAACGAACACCTCGTTCAGTTATTGGCAGGTTGTGGCAGAAAACAGGCTAAGTTAGTTAGTTTGCCAATGCATACCCACCTTCTTGCCTCCCGCCATAACAGTTCTATGGATTATATTTGTTATTACAACCATGAAATGAAAAACTACATGAATTTTGCACCTTTAATTGTATGTGCTCCGAGCAACGACACCAGCCTTCTGACGTTTCGTTATGAGTCGCACTGCATGGTTAGTCGGGCTGTGTCCTGTCCGCCTGATATATGCTGTCGTCCGCACACCATTAGGCGTCTTAGTTTTAACGGAAAGAAACTCAGGAGCTAGAGGATCATCCTGCTGGATAGTCACAACAACGTCATATCAGGAGATGGAAGTGGCAAAGCTAGGGCAAAGCCCGGGAAGATCTTCAAAATGATCTGTCGTCTGTTTCTCATTAGCGATGTTTCTTCGGACCAGAAACCGGCCGTCATTTATTAGACGAACCCACTTTAGTTAAGTCTTCCTCCTAGGTCGAAAGGATTCCAATGGTATTACTAACAAGATTAGGAAGTCCGCAGTAGATGGACGGTCATCACCACTCCATTCGCAAGGGCCTAAAAATATTGGCAAGTGACAAGTTAGATTTAGTTCATCGTTATAAATTGCAGGGTTAGTTGATATTTAGGCGGGAAAGCCAGACGCTGGAAAATCTGGGAGACAGGCGTCATTGGTGAAGTTGAGTGAGCTACCAGCGCAGTTGGCTTAGTCAGGTGTCAGAACAATTTCTCTGGCGCATTCAGCATAATTCCATTTTCTTGCGTGGTCCACGAAAAGGAGGCTAGATTGAACGTCCAACAAGTGAACTGGAGGGCTGGAAAGCGACAAGTGATCCAGCGAGTCGAGCAGTGGATTTCTGAGAACATGTGACCAGGGAAGACCTAGAGGAACGGTGAGCAGAATGGAAGTGATGCAGTTTTGAATGAGTACATCGCTGGAATCAGGGCGCACTCCGGTGACTTGATGACTGGCGAGGTAAACATTGTCGGTCGCGTGAGCATTAACATTGATGAGAAGATTCATGGCCGGCGGGTTTCTTGGGCGTTTTTTCCGGCAAAGCAAAAGCTTATCTATTATGGTTTACCTTTGTGTTTAGTCAAGTAGTTTGGAAACCGTCCCCGGCGAACTGTTTTACTGCTGAACTTTAACATGTGGAAAGGGGGCGTCCAGTCGAGCATTCTAGAAGATGCACGTACATTTTCCTCTTGGATTTATCATCCAACATAACAACATGTATTCCGCAATGAAGCCATCCCACAAGTTAGAAATCTTTGACAGTGGTGTGGGGGAATTTTTAAGCAAGAGCATTCGTTTCATATTAATTGTAAGCGGGTGCTCTTGAGTGAGACAACTACCGACCGCGGATGACCCTTTGCGGTTGTTCAATAGGTCTGTCGTAAAGGGTCCTCCAGGCGTACGGAAAATTATTCGTCCATCTACGGTTCCACCCCTCCGAACACTCGTATTGCCCTTTTTTGCTGGTACCTTAAAACAACCTTGCTGTGCTCTCACTATTCAAGTGAAAAATCTCGGCATCTCCTTTATGCGCGGATAACCTAACCTTACTATCACTTGCGCAAGCTGCTAATGAGAACGGTATCACAATCAAGATATTGCTGATGCACATCACAGGCTGCTATTTGTCCAAGATCGAGCCCTGAAGCGCGCTCCTTTGGTTCAACTGTTGTTCCAAGTGCATGGTATCTAGGTGCTTTGTTTATGCGTGCTCAAATAAAGTTTATTTTCCCAAAAATTTCTGACCGCTAGGTCGTCCCCAACGTTTGCAGGTATATGTGCCCACCTGCCTCTTCAATTTGCTGGACTGTTCGCGAATAGCTGAGGAACTCCGAGCTAGAAACGTTTCATTCTACTTGACACTATGCTCGCCGGTCCTAAGGCGTACCTTTAAGACAACGCTTATCCTCGATCCAGGGAAGCACATTTCTCACAAACTGTCAAGCGGATATTCCCAGGACCTGGATGACTTCAATAATGACGAAGAAACGTGAATTTATGTACACCTCGGGATATTCTGGGTTTACGGAAGAGCTGCGTTTCGTGAGAACAATGAATGACTGGGCCGAATTCTCAGGGCGGACCGGAAAAGCGTAACAATAATAGTTGTCTGGACCATGTTAGGCACCATAGATCCTCCGCTACGATCTTGAGAGGAGAATTGTATCAAAACTCCCACGAAGTGGCAGTGACAGTGTGAAAGACCAGAATGGTCATTCGATTGTCAAAGGAGTTTGGACATGCAGCGGAATTCGATAGATTAAATGACAATGACCGAGCCTCTTCCCAGGGCTAGAAGAGCTTCGAATACGTCGGTAATTTTTTCCCGGAGCAGTGGGCCAAGGCAGTACCTCTTTGTTAAATGATGCGTCGGACACACACCGGACACTCGTATACTGCGGGATCACGACTGATGGGCAACCACAAAAAGGCGAACTCTTCTTAAAGCCCCAACAATTTCCCGTATTTGGGCATCGTGAGTTGAACAAATAGGACAAATAACTCCATGTTCCAAAGGTCTTTACAATCCCTTTGTTATGCAAAGTTGGAATAAAATAAAATTTGTGTGGAGAAACCACGAGTGTGATACCAGTGTATACGCAAGCACGAAAATTTGAAAAACAGTTGCGAGAGATTATACAAACCAATCGCCCTTTGTTAATTTGTAGAAGGGTTGCTCAAGAAGGATGGACGACGACCCTTCCTGAAATGTGTTGTAAGCCGCTACGTTGCGGGGCATTTCTCAACAGCTCTGCCGTGTAGCTGGGAGCCAGAAAAGGGTACGGGTTTCCGTATTTACAAATGTTTTGGGGACTGTAAATGAGGAAGATGCTAACGACATAGTGCTAGAAGGCCTTGGGAAATTTTGAAGCGGGGTCAGCAGATGAACTGTATATGGGGCCCGTCCAGTTTCACTCGGAACCAAGGGGGTGAGCTGAAAAAAGAACTCGGAACCAAGGGGGTGAGCTGAAAAAAAAGGGAACCAAGTGATGCCAGAAATGGGGAGGATGCAGCCAAATAAGAATATGCACGAATGCACACCTTCCATTGGAGAGTTTCAAAGCGAAGGTGTATTTGTCCCTAGGACCATTCATATCCTTTTATTTCTAGAGTAGACCAGACATACGTCGGTCATATCGGGTTCTTGACAGAGGGGTTTTAAACTCGGTAAGACCTCAGCTTTTGTCCAAGAGAATGGCGGGTTTTCTGTATACGAAATGAATTGCATACTCCTGGATGGTTGGCCGAAAATACGCATTGGACTATTTATGGGTGTGGGACGGGGGGTGGTTTGAAAGAAAATAGGGTGGAACAAAATATTTAGGATGTGGAACAATGAATAAAGAACTGCCAGCCGAAGGGCGAAATCTTTCAGGAACAAAAAAGAGTAGTTGGGTGAGCTTTTGGTGGAAGTTCATGCGGCTGATTTAGAAACTGGGGCCAAAATACTATTATTTCGCCCGATTGGTCTTGGCTTTGGATGGCAAGTGACGTCTCAGTGGTTCACTTGTGATGGGTTGCCTGGAAGTTTTTCGCGTAATGTGGTTGCATGGGTGCAGCAGACGAGTGTCTCCTAATCAATTCGGGTTTCGGGGCCTTGAGACAGTGCACTGAATCTGCTTGAGACAGTCCTGCGCGTGCAGCCGGCTTATAATGGATGAACGCTAGTGTTTCTGCTAATCACCTTAGATGGGCTCGGGTTTAGAATGCGAAATCATGGGAACACATATTTACAAAACGTTATTGCGAGGGCATCCGTTTTTTACGGTGACATGCGTTCTCTCTGTAGATAAGACTGGGCGGAAGGACCAGGTTGAAAGTTCGCTTTTGTCGCCAAGGTTGATTATAAGCAATCACAAGATTTTTTTGGCTCCCAGGAATGCCATGTGACAACGCTAACTTGCAGAGCTAAACGAACTAGCAAGAACCGATAGGGCATGATCACTAATGTTGCTGGTATCGCTCCTAAATACTTGTTGCGATTTGCATAGTGAGCCCTGGACTTTTTTTAACAACTTTCTCGATAACAGCACAGCTGAGTTGAACAGTACTTTTGTTTACTTCACAGTGGATTATGGCCGTGACACAGTGCACGTTGATGCACAAATCCTAGAACGATCACGCTGTCAAGGGGATCCCGCTGGGTTCCCTGATTTGCCGGTTGACAAGGTTCTGTGGTATCTTTGCCTTCATCAAATTATAAGGGCCTAGCAATGGGTTGCCGAGTACTACTGGGAGCAGTATCTTTTGAGCTGCCGGGGAATTTTCACAAAAAATAAGCCAAAACAGTCTGTGGACTGCAGCGACGGGGAGGGTTGAGACTGTATACGCTGCAGAGAGTTACAGGCCTAGGAATATTCTTGAAGGTGTGCCACGGAGAGGCACCTGAACAGTCATTTCGAAATGATAGTTTTCAGCGAAGAGGTCGGTCCAACTCTGGTGTAGCCAACCAGACAAATGATCGTGTTTGAGCCACCGGTTACATGCTAGCAACATCCATCGAGCGAGAACCCTCAGAGCGCGTGAAAAAACCTTCTGTTATAGCCGAGCGGGCGTAGAGGGCCGTTGCTAAAAGGGGAGAAATTTAATGATATTTAAAAATCCTTCAGGTGCAATTTTGGCTTAACCTCATCCCCAACCTGCGCTGAAAGGCATTATCGGAAATGACAGGATGCTCCAGCACATGAAGTACAGGATTTCCAGTCACAAAGACAGCATCTGGGCTCTGACGGCATCAAATTTTGAGGTTATGCTGTCAGCAGTGTTGCTCACGCATCCGTGGGCAAAAACACCCGTTTAAGCACTGAGCTTCGAGATGTATATGTAGCATCACAGTCTGTAGTCCCACGTTGTGTACGCTGTGTTACTCAATCACCTGAGTATTTGTGTACTCATCCATTTGTTTCGTTGCAGAAGTGAAATGTGTTTTTAAATAACATGTTACTGCTCCAAAGTCCGTCTTTAAAAGGAGACAGACGAGTTCAGTGAGTGCCATTGGAACGCGCAACTAAACCATGTAATGCATGAAAGGGTTAAAACAAAGATGGGAGTGGCCAGCGCCGTCGGTACCCTTGCCATATGTGCCAGGCTCTGGTGTGCCTACATGGATTTTCTTCAACGCAAATATCAGATTATATTGCTCCATTATGCATGTAACTGTTTGTAGGATACTTTTATCCAAGGACCAAAAGTGGCGTTCCAAAAGAGCCAAGACGGTGTGGGAGTGTGGGCTTGAACTTAGCATTAAAAAGTGTCCACTGATGGTGACGTGATAGAAACTCGTAGGTATGCTGCCAAGTTTCAGCAGATTGCGGAAAATGTTTATCAAAAATGTTCGTGGAAATTGTCCTTCAGAAGGCTCATTTATAGTTCAACCGCCATGATGCCTAGTAGATTTTTGTATAAAGCCCTCAGCAATCCGTGCACAAATGGAGCAACATTTCCTCGGTTGCCCGTGTCTGTAAGCCTCGTCAACTTCCAGCTTCACAGCTAACTCGTAAGGCACACCGGACTGATTATGAATGGTGGATACCGCTGACCGCGTTCCCAAAAGGGCCTCAAGATAAAGGGCTTTGATCCCTCATTCGTGGCTTGCATCTTTCCAACGCGCGTAACTTTGGGTAAAATGAAATGCAGATAATTTTGAGTCGGGAAGACTCTTGCAGGACTGCCCTGCAAGACGCTGTGCAACGTGTGCATAATGCGTTGATGATGAATAGGTATCAAGCAATTTATGGCCCAATCTGAACCCAGTGTACTACACTAGAATTAGGGAACTAAGGCTACCATACCAGAGAGGTTTCAATGGCTGTTTTACCTGTCATGTAATTCAACGAGTAAAATGAAAAACAGTGACTGTGTAGGCCTAATATGAGAAAGAATTTTTCCAGCAATTACTTGGGCCACGTTAAGTCACGCGAAAGGCCACAAAGTCAAATCGTCCAAATGGAGGTTAATCAACGACTGCGTGACTATGAATGCAATATTAAAATAATCGATTTTTACAAGCCTCAAATCGTAGGATTTCGCCGAATTTTAAACACCAGATGAGGATCTGCTACTTACTAATGGGTTTCAAAAGTCAACGCAAACCCGAAGCCAGGTGGCCACAAGATATCGAAACCTACGTGTTGATTTAGACAAAATGTGCAACGACAAACTCAAAAAGTGGTTTGCATTTGGGTCAAAAACAAAAACGGCGACATAGACGGAAACAACAAAGCAGGGCATGACGCAGTTCACAACAAGAAATAAAGAAAAAATCAACCCTCCGGTCTACATCATTTGCATTCGCTGAAAAATAGTACGTGGACTGGTGACTGGACGTTTGCGGGATAGTCAGTCACCTAACAACGAAATTTTTCAGTTGGTATTAGTTGGTATTCTAGTCGTCACTGGAGCTGACGATTTGCGTTACCTTGGGAAGACCCAAGGCCACACATCCTGGATCCGAAAGCATCCTACTTAAGTTGCCGACACCATTACTGTTGAGGCCCCATGCTCCATGCCAACCGAATTCAGCAATAAACGCTAGGCATCATGTGGCTGGATCAAGTACGCGGAAGTAAAGAGTTCCTAATCCATCGGGTTCATTAGCACTGCTCGCCCACGGCGGCTCTACTTCGAAAGCCAGGCGTCATGCTCTCAGAAGTTCTCGAATGTCGCAGTTCAAAGGAGCTACCGGCTTTATTTCCCTTTTGCGATACCGAATGTAGTAACAGCTAAACATCCATGCGAAAACGGGTTGGCTACTGCCAATTCGCTAAAGTGACCACCACAGAAGCTTGTCAACGGGAAGGCGATTTCTACGGATATCAGTGGCGAATGTTTTGGCTGCCTCCCGAATCCGCTAAATTAAATATTGTTGATTGAATAAAGCTTCTGCGGACTATACAAGCTGAGGATTTCTGGCGTGCTACTCTGGTTTCCTACTAGTAAGTTGGCGGCTGTGAGCAAATTCCTAGTGCATGACTACTTTGTGCATCCCATGGCTCCCGATGTATGAGCGACGCAGGACTGTGCCTGCGAAGCTCTAAAAGTTAGAACTGAAACCAAATGAATCCACTTACTACATATCGAGTTCACAGTTGTCCCTCTCAGCTCATGTCTTTCAGCGTACAGCATATTTCGCCAGCATTCATACTGCGTATCAGCAAAACTAACGTCTGTATCATTTTGAGCTCTGCGCGAACTCTTCCACCTTTCCCCTGTTTCCGCATCATCTCGATCCACTGTCGTAAGCCCATTGTAGTGGCTATCGTGCTAACGTTCCCTTGTGCATCCCGATTCGCCCAGTTGTCTAAGTAAAGTCGCCGTGGGTAGACCTATTTCACTTTCTATCGCGACCACAATAGCTCAAAACAGTACTTCTTTTTATTAACTTAGCGACCCTTGGTTGCTACACTTATCACTATACAAGTATACCTTTTCCAGTGCATCTCAGTAGCATGGCGTACATATACAAGGATTTGCTTTCTGACATTTATGACTCGAGCCTTCTGTTGGTGTCGTATTGGACTGCTCGACTGTAGACCACACAGCGCGTCATCTAATTAGTATTTCCAGCAGTTTTCGCTAACTTTAGAAAGCATTCACTTTTGGATACATAAGTATGGCCCTCGCGCCCAGACGTCTTATCTTTGCGCATATGAGGATCTACTCGGTGGTGAAATTCTCAGACGCAGTCCACAGCATACTAAGGGCCACGCCCTGTACACTCTCCTTGAGTAAAATAATCAGAAGTATATGGGTATGCAAAGCAGAGTAGCCATATAAGGCGCCACAGAAATGTCAGCCTGTCTTAGTAAAACAGGCAGAAACGATCAATGAAGCGAACGTATATGAATATGGCTTACGTGAATTAGACACAATACGGTTGCAAAAAAGCTGGCTCAGTCGCTTACCTTTCAGGTCAGTGACCGAGCATCGGAACTACTTTAACCTTATTGTATGTCTGCTTATAACGTCAAGATGTTTTGGCTGGAACGTGGACGTTCCAACTTAATGTTGAAAAAATCTATTTACGCAAGCACACACACAGAGTAACAAGCAGTTTCTCATTAAAACGAGGTAATCAGCGCATTTGAGAACTGGCGCAGTAGAGATCTGGGCCCATAAGCTCGACTGGCTTTATACCAAACTGTGTGACGTTAAGCGGCGACCTTATACTAGCTGAGGTAACCCGAGCCCGTGCACTAGAGAGACATGTCACTGTTAATCTACGATGGACTTGCCGGCCACAATTTGAGTGCCTTGAATAGGCTCGAGGCCTTGACACCAGAAAAATAAATTGAGAAAGGGCAACTCCCGTTCAGGTGCAGGCTTAACAAATTCACATGAAATTATGGACGAACACTTATTGATGTGTTCCAAAAGTTCCTCGCCTAAACAACAATTGCGGTTATTATTCCGGAACTATATATTGGCGGGCAACTCTTGAGAAACAGGCTTGAGGTAGCTGGATGACGGGCTAAACAAGTATATTCGAGTTAGTTTCCTGTGGCTGTGATTTCTTTGAGCTTGGTCACCGAACTTGAAATGAAACTTAACTTCCTGCGGACAGCTGCCTTACGCGGCCTGTATCTTTCGCCAGGTTTCCTCGCGTGCTGGCCCCTAGTTCAATTAAGTTTTTAACTCAACCATCTACCACATTGCTTTATACACTTTTCAGGAAACTCTCAATAAGCTTTTCGTCTGGCAGCATCGAGCACCCAACGGACGCCTTGTTACAGGGAAGTGACAGCCATCCACCGCACGCAGGACCATGGTAGAGCGGACGCAAACCAGCCCCTGGGTGTTCAGTCAGTGAACAATACATCGTTGTATTTTGAACTGCCCGTCTACTTTCCTTCTGGTTCAATCTTTAAAAGATAAATTTGAACTGCAGAAGGCTAAAATGAAAGTAAAAAACTTAAGCAGGATCAAAATGAAGGGAACTCAAATGGTAGAGGGGACATGCAAGTCCTTCTCCATAATTAATTGGACATTCGTGGGGGAAAGTTATCAGCGAATATCCCGTGATTTAGAGGATAGTCGGGACGTCACTCGCAGTTGAAACGGCATATTGGAGTGCTTCCTGCTTGGTTCAGCTAGAACTACGGACCACTATTAGAATTAGTTTCCCGTGTCCGATATTTTTCGTGAGACGAATTCGAATTAATGAACTCATCACCCGAGCCCAAATTAGGTTTCGCCTACCCACTGCACATTATGCTTTTTCTGCTTACTTTTCTATTGGAAATATTCCTCCACTTCTGCTAGGCTCAAAAATGCTGAGAAAGGATACTCATTTATATGCAGCTACAGCTGTAACAAGTTTAGCTGTCACATGTTTAGCTTTAGGCCCTCGTTGCTGCGTGCCATTGTGTCCAAACGAAATCTAAAACAATCGGACTAGTATGAACAACTAAATTCCAGTGCAATGCTGCTCATCCCAGTGTATGGTTTCCACCATGGAGCCTAGAATAGCCAAAACGTAACCGTAAGTCGTCCTTAAATCAAGAATACTCTTGATTACCGTTGCCATAGTCAAGTCTGTGCCCTTAAAGCAACTTAAAATTGGGGAGTCTTTCAGTTTAGATGGCGTCAATCAGTGATCTCAAATGAATCTTGGATGACATGTGAAGGAAAATGACTTTTGTTGACGGTCACCACAAAAATTCTGGGATAATTTCTTGCAGTTGGGTGTGTTGCTTGTTGTTGACTCGATTCATTCCACAAAAAATGTTACACCCCTCAAACGCTTTAGGGAATACCTGAGCCCAAACGATACGGGTGGCTTAAACGGGGGGATTTAAGCTGTAGAGTAAAAGGAGAGTTTCCGTAGTTTTTTTCAGGGTTTTCAATATCTGCAGTACAAACAGTAGAAACATACAGGTATCGTAAAGCTTCAGTAATATTCCAATTTTCTGCTCACCAACAGTGTGACTGGTGACGGAGTGGTTCAGCGAGGGATTATGAAAATAAATGTTTGCTTCGCAGAAGGTTTCGAAACAGATGCAGATGGTTGTGGTTAAAGTTGCTCTTATATAGAGAGAACTATATGATATCAGACAAAGTGGTTTGACGCTGATTCTGGTGGATAGTGAGTGAAGCCCAGTAAAGCTGTTGGCATAGGTCAGAAGAGCTGAAGAAATACGCCTCAACAACATCGTCAAAAACTTGACTACAGTGTAGTTGCTGTCCATAAGAAAATTTCACGAGACCAACTTAATAATAAGCACGAAAAAGACAGACATGATGTTTGCGCGGCGCAGCAGCCTATGAGCTAATTTTTTTGACAGTCGAGGCAACCACAAATTCATCTGGTGCCACCACACCTAAGATTGAAATTCTGGATCGGGTGAACAGAAGATTCGGTAAAACTGATACGGTCTTGTGAATTTGCAACAGTCACCATTCTGAGCTAGTGAGGTTTGGTTTTTTGGACTTGCACCGAGCAAGTTCCATAATTAAGATGCATCGTGCAAATTCTGTCCGACTAATTTATCCCCAGTTCAGAGACAGTCAGACTGGTAAGATCACCGAGACGACAGAGCTACAAGACAATTGGCTGAAAAGCTCCTGACATGGTGCCAACGATGACCAAAAGAAGAGAATGGCGAGTAAAAATACAGGTTAGTTTCAAAAAAAATTTTCACTGTCGAATGGGAAATAATATAAAAACGCGGTGAGTCAATAAAACTCGCGCAGTTTTCTCTCCTGGTAGTGAAAACGGAAATGGCCGAATATAAATAAGGCCAGCTTAGCCGATGAGGATGCATCGCGCACCGTACGATGAATAAGTGTAGGAGGAACAGCTAAATGAATTAGCCCGCTGTAAGAACATTGGAGCAGCTGCAGCTAAGGAGGTTGACCTAATAAGGCACACCTTGGCCTCCGGAATTCACAGGAGTATGTAGGCTTCATTACAGAATTCCCCAGAAGGCCGACTGACGGTAGAAAGGCCACGTCTTTCTAGGTAAAGGCTTAAAAACAAATACGTTTATATAAGTCTGCAGCGTTTTCTTGAACGTTAGTCTGAGATGGAGCCTCGTGCGCTCTTATGCAGGGTTACCACCAAGGTTTTCTTCTCTTTTAGTGTCGGGGCTGCCTGTACTTTTCTTGTGAGGGCTTTCAGCGCATACCAGCTGATTGTTGTATTACATTCTGACATTGTCCTTCCGGGTCGCACCGGAATTTTGTCGCTCCTACATTCACCAACTATCCTGTCCAAATGCAAGACGCAGGCCATGACCCTGTTGTGAGGTGGGGCCCGTGAAATAGATCCCAAAATGATCCGAGCTTTTCTGTAAAAATTATAATACTTACTGAAATGCTTGACTACCATAATTAACAGGTTTATGGTTACAGGGCTGCTTACCCATTTATAGAAAGCCTGATAAAGTAAAACATGAATACCAACCTGTTTTACACACTAATATTTCTGCCGCTAACTAAGGTAAGTCAAAGAGCGAATGCCTAGAGTAACCGCTGTCTTCGTATACTTTTGCCAGTACCAGGGTAAAAGGCCTCACCCACTTTATTATTAGCTTTCGCACTCCAAAGGCTCATTTGGGAAGTTGAAACTCTTTTCGTTGACGCTAGCTAAAGTAACATCCCCAAGTAGTTTTTACAAACAATTGTCACCAAGACAGTTTTTTTAGTTTTTACAAACAATTGTCACCAAGACACAGTTTTTCACGGATGGATCAACAGGATTCCCACTCGTGTCGCCAGCCAGAACATAGGGGACCACTGTGGTGATGGGAAAGGTGCACAGAAATATGTATCACGCTTTTGTGTACTGGAAGGCGGAACACACGGTAATTGTGTCATTTGTAATGACTTTCGTGTGAACTGTGTGTGTGGGTGCCTAAGGTTTCACCACCGCCGGGGCCTCTGGACCCGTCAGCACTTAATCAAACACGGGTATACCGAGAGCAAATTTAATTGACCAATTGCGAAAAGTTGGGCAGCTAGTGCGACAAGAAGATTATGTGGTACGGGGCTAAATGTGCTCCTGGAATTGTCAAAGTTGTGTCCGGTCCTGTAACCACCAGAGGAAAACAGCACAAGGACACACGTTCACTAACGAATCCTTAGCCGCCAGCAACAAGTGTTGTGTGAGATTTTGAATGCTTATGAAACAGCATGAAACCATTTTGCAGCCTGTCTACAGGCAAATTCCACCAACAGATGAGCTTAATTCTACCGTTCCATACTTCATTATCTTATGCGACGTGGCTGCAAGCGTCCGCTTTAACTTTAAAACAACACCACGTTGAAGCAGGGATGGGTTAATCGCGAGCATTGAAAAAGATAGTCAGGCCTGCCCTTTAGAAATAAAGGTTCAAGGTGAGTGCCAGCCCCACAGGCGGTCCACGGAGCGTCTAAGAACGTGGTGTTTGCATTTATCTGGCTTTAAGATAGAAACCTAGAGGAAATTCAGCAATACACGGATTAACACACAGGATCGAGGCTTTCACCCGGAACTCCCGGGTCAGGTCTGCTCTCACCGTTCATTGAGTCCCGTTCACCTGAAAGGCACAAGCTCAAAAGGATCTGGTACCGCTCTTTGAGTTCTCGGCGCCAGGTGTCAAGCTTGCCAAGGAGGGCCCCACATAAAAATAATCCAAAAATGCCTTTAACTGGTACCCAGATGCAGCGTGAACAACCGTCGCAGGAAAGTTTTCCGCGATCCAACTACCGAAAGGAGAGAACCTGTTTCATTTCAGAGGGGCTTGGTAAACAATCGGTAGTTATTTTTTAGCAACGTTTCGCCTTTGACACAAAAGCTTCATCAGGCCAAGTAAACAGGTCAACAAGTTAGCCAGATTACAAGGCAGACGGGGCAGCAATCAGGAGGTCTTCTTCAGATTATCACAATAGGTCAGTGTTGGGTGTCAATTAATGGCTCTTGTGGTTGCCGAAATCTTGAATTGACGGGTGGGAGGAGTTTCAAATTAGTTCCGATCAGTTCTTGCCCCTTAATCTTCCATTTCAGGGTGCTTCAGTTGCTTATTCGCCTCGGGTGAAACTGGTAGATTTTCCTTGGTCTTCGTGGGCTTGTGAGTGCTGCGACAATTTAGTCGGGGGGTGGGTGAGGTCAAGTGTAATTTAGATGATGACTACTCCTCCTTCTGATGACCGCACAACAACACGTGTCAGCCCGACTGATCCAAGACCGTTGTCCACACGCTTGCCAGTTCCACGCCTTCTATTTCGTTAACACTAGGATGCTTGGCGATTTCTACCGCCTCAGCCATCAGTCTCTGTGGCGTGGACCGTAGCCCTCGCCTCAAGCCCTCAACTTTGTTTCTAAATCTATTTTTTACTCTGTGTCTAGTGTATGTTCTGCAAGTGCAGAATCTTTTATTAATGCTCAATATTCATCCGTGTTTATCGGTGGCCTGTTTATTTTCCTCTTATGCTCCACGATTCTGGTGTGAAGCTCCCTGGCCGTCTGTCCTATATAGACCTTATTGCAGTCGTTACACTTGATTTTGTAGACACAGTCCCTAGTTTTGTTTCCCGGGAGGCGATCCTTCAATTGCACCAGTGCAGAGCGAAGAGTGGAAATCTACTATTATGATGGCCGCGTTTAGAATCCATCGAATGATTTCCGGTGTCCCTGGTTTATGTGGAACGGTTCTGAGCCGTTCTCGTTTGGGTTTCGCCACCGGTACCAACACCCTTCGCAATTGACGCCTAAGCCAGCTAGTCGGATATCCACTACCCCGAAGTTTGTTCTTTACTTCAAGGTGAGCCGCTGTCCGATCAGCTTCTTCTGTGCACAGGGCCCTTACACGCCTAAACATTGATGTGGCAATACTAGCGAATACCGACTTTGGATGGGCAGAAGAATAGTTCAAAACTTGTTGCCTAAAAATATTTGGACTCCAAGTTGAAAAGCTTGTTTTATTTGCTTCTTAAACTTGTTCAAAAAGGCATAGGTAACGGTACTCTAGGGGAAAGTTTACAAGTACTCCAAAACGAATTTCACATTCAACGTCTACACCCATTTGGAGGATGCATGCTTTGGACATCCAGGGATTCTGTTGATTCGCAAAAAGTAAACATGGACTTAAAACGCATACTGAGAGTCCCTGGCGCAGATAAGAAACAGAGATGGTTCTAAAACGGAGCCTTGAGAAACTTCAATCGAGATCTGTGCCAAAGAACAGTGGGGCGAACCCAATTTAACTCGGAATATTCTACTTGATGGGAACGTGCGAAGCCAGTTAAAGGATCTTTCTTGAATCCCTTAAATCTCGAGCCTTTTGAGCAGCGAAACTTGTATGACCCGATAGGATGATCTGAGAAGTCGAAAAATATGGCATGTGACGAGTCCTTTGCCTCTAGCTTGGATTAAGCTATCCATAAGTACGGTTTGAAGCAATCCAGGTTGAGCTGGGGACACCAAATTGTTTGTACTGGGGTGATTTAAGACGACAAGCCTCAAAGTGCGTTCCAGCACCCTGCACTGCATGCTAGTAGAGCTGATCGACCTGTAGCTGCGGCTGCCGGGGGTATGCGGCCGCCGGATTTGTAGAATCGCGCGACGATCGCTTCCTTACAACAATAGGGAAGGTTGCCTTCGATGAATGAAAAATCAGGTGGAAAGACTTCGCCGGTGTGGGAGAAGTTTCCTTCAGGTTCTCTGGATGAACCTTACTGGCCCCACTGCTGTGAGGGGGGTTGTCTTGTGCAAAAGTTGACGAACGTCCTCCTCCGTGAAGACCGTGTCAGCCGGAGGCTAATCGTCGTTACACCGTCCCAAGATTGGCTGTGATGAGTTCGCCGGTGCATAATACAGGCCGGCGTGGTGTTTTCTGTAGGTTCGTGAACCCCCTATTTCTGCCCCTCAAGAAGGGGGCGGTTAGCTTACGTCTCCATAAATGTCTCGTGTACCTACCTAGTACATTTTTCTTTTTCCCCAGAAGGGTCTATTATCTTGGCCTGTTTTATTTCGTCCCACTGGTGGATCTCTGAATTTCATCGTCCCGCATCTGAAGAAATACAACCCATCCTATGTGTCTCCCGTGTTTAGCTTCTGGAAGAATAGCTGGGACCTCGCCTCAGGAAGACGCCGAATCCTTTTGAGAAGCTTTTGGTCTGTTCGGCTGCGCGCTGGTTTCGCTGGACGAGCATCGCCTCAGCTTCGTGAATTCTCTAGAAAACGTTTCTGTATGACTCTCCCACTGACTCTGGTTCCAGTTTAAGATCGTCAGGGAAGATACACATTCCTGAGGAGTCTGAGGGGCAGGAGTTTCAGACCCATGTTTGAGGTTTCGTGTACCTGGCCTCGTAGAAGATGAAATCAGAGATCAGCACACTGTGTCCCAGTGGAGCCTTAGTTACCACTTGAGCAAAGGAGTGTCTTGCGTTGGTGACAGCCGAATCCAGCAGGGATTGTGGTTGCCCTGCAGGTTATAGGGTGGGTGCGGCGATATGTTGAGTCCAAGCGCTCTGCTGAAAGACCTTGTTCAGTGCCGGTGCAAAATGTCCACTCGCTCCGATGAACAGGAAAGTAGGAGCCTCTCTGGACAGAAAATAGAAAGAAAGCTCGTATGCAGGAGCTCAGTGGGCAGGAGTAAACATCACCAGTGGTTGCTTATAAATCGACTAAAATCACACTCTGCACTACAGCTTGGGGCGCGATACTGAAGCTCACGTATTAAGCGAGTTCAACATGCATCAATGTCCTTTCGACAGTTAGCAGCTAAATAAATATACCAGACTTTGATGGACCAGAAAGCTGGCGTTTACGCTATAATATGATTAGCTCTGTCAGTGGGAAACTTCACCCGGCGCAACTTCCGGCGCAGCAGTACACACTGATGTACCGTGGGTGTATTTGTTTGAGTGCACGGTTTTTTACGCCCCTGTTTTGATATGGCTGATTCCCTGGATTTACGGAGTTTTCTCCTGAGTGGTTTCAAGTGGCTAGTTAGACAGCATTGTTCACTTACAAAGAACGAAGGTCTAGATGACTTAGTTTACACGGCTAGAAAATAGAGGCTGTTTTTATTTCGAGGGGATCGGTTGAGAAGATCGTGATTCAGCCATTGCGACGACCTTGCAACCTGTGTTTCGTGCGTATAGAGTGCAGATGGTAGAATCAGAACGTGAATGACAGCCTCTGCTTTTCGTCAAGTCGATTCTGACCAAATCTAATCACTGGTTTATAGTAGGGGGTTAAATCCTCCATGGTTAGACTGGAGAACGCCTACGGTGGAGAACAATAACAGCATGGTCGGGCAGTTGTTCGTCTTAGTGGCAGACCAGGGACAATGTCAACAGTTTACTAGGCGTGATAAGCTTAGAGGCTGGGCTGGCACTGAGGCGCTTTGAGAGCAACGTGCAACTGCTCGCCATTACCTCTCACTTAAGACAGCGATCGCGGTTTCATCCTGTGCCGGGAAGGAGGTCAAGGCCTTGGGTTCCAGCTGGGCTACTTCGATTCCTAAAGGACATGGACCACGTGTAGGCGAATAACGGAGTTCATAAAGGACATAACTGCGGATTCAACAAGCGGGTTTCGTTGTATGTATGAATCCATATAGCTAGATAGATAGATTAACTACGGTCAGCAGAGGTTTTGAAGTTCGCTGGGGTGTATGTAGCAATAAATTTACAAATTGCGGAGACTTCCTGTAAATGCTACAAAGCTGTTCCCCGGGTCGACCACTATGGACTCGTACTTGCAACGAATAACTTCGTTTCTTCCTGTAGGATGGGGCTTTACGGGAGCCAATGAACCTAGACTCATGCAATGCCCCAGGTAGCAGCTGTCCTCACTCTTACTTGAGCTAGAGATAGCTCAGCGGTTAAGGCGCCAGCCTACCGACCGGAAAGTCCGTGTTTCAAACCCGACATCAGCATCTGGACTGCTCATTGGGCAACCTGCAGTATCCCAGCCCTCATGCTTGGCAGTTAGACACCGAAGGGGTAGTGCAGCTGAAAGGTTTGGTTCCCCCTCACCTGCTAAGCAAACAGGGGGGGTATTTGATTCTTAAGCCGTTTTCTTTACAGGGCCCGAAAAATGGAAACTCATACAAGTACAGAAGGGGGTTTCAGCATGACACCCTGGCAATTATCGTCCAGTGGACATTATAAGGATTCTATGTAAAATCATGGGGAGTCTCGTTTTTACATTTGCCATTGTGTTTAAACAGGCTAAGGAGAGACACCATGGGTTTGTCATGACTCCACGAATCTCTTACCTACACTTTCTTGAGTTGGCCACTAAAGACTAGAGGGGGACCAGAAGGTAGAGCAAGGGTACCTTGGCTTTCAGAAAGTTTTCCATTTGGATAATTATCCGCTTGCGGTCGCGAAGCTAGATGTTTATGCTATCAGTTACTGCATCACGGATTTTTCGCGGAAACGAACCTTCCAAGTCTCTTGTGGATAAGCCTTAGTGCGCATGGCTGCAGTGAACAGTGGGGTTTCGTTAGGGTCAGTATCGGAATCCTTGTCGTTTCTACTCTCCATGATCTACCTATTCGGCTGAAGATTGCATTTTCTCTTTGCTGATGATGTGATAGTTCTCGGCGCTCAAAGCAACTAGGTAGATCTTCAGCGTGCTCTCGGCAAAATTCAGACTGGGCTAGGGTCTGGGACCGCCTGATCAATGTCAAAAAATTCGTCACTGTCACAAGAGCCAGCAGATTCACCGGTCATCCATTGTCCCCCTTGTACTCGACCACCGGCAGCTTGTAGCCACACCCAAGGCTCGTTCAGCTGTAGCACCCTTTCGAAGCATAGCTGCCATGCCGTCCGAAGGAGGCACAAGGACTGGGATGCTGCTAGGTTGCCCAAGCCTAGTCAGGAGCAGTCGAGATCCCGAGGTTGGGTTCGAACCACGGGCTTTCTGGTCCCCAAGCTGGCTTCTTAACCACTGAGCTGTCTCGAGCTCGACCAAGGCTGGAAGCTTAGGGCTTGTTAAATCTCAGGATGTGGAACTACAGAGGCAATACCGCCTAGCAACGGATCGCGCAGGTAAGGCGTCGTTTAGGACCAACGGGGCACTGATCACTAACAGCTTAACTACCCTCATTCCTATCTACTATGCCAACGTAGAACCTCACTCAGAATCATCGTCAGCTGTGAGAAAATCTGCGTATTTGCCTTACGGTAGTTCTAGCTGCCTTTGATGACTTGGGGAGGTGGAGTAGATAGCTGCGCATTTGAGGCCGTAAGTGATATAATAGGTACGTCAGAATACTGTCCCTACGTGAAGACTATACTCCAGGGAGGAGAGTAAGACCACCTGCGACGAGGTTGCTGTGCTGGACGCAAGAACTATCTTGTGAGGAGATACTAAGTTGTACTTCGACAGGGATTTATTACTCGCTCGCCGGCTTCTACGATATATTTCTTACCTGTGCATGTTTCAGCGCAGAGAGAATTTAGAGCTCAGTGGCGCCAGCTCACAGTCCAAGCACAGAGTAAGGTCAGAACTTCCTTAGCAACGGGCTGGTGAACGCTTGAAACAAATTATCAACAGGTTCCAGGGAGATTCAATCGAAGCGAGCCTTCAAGGCTGTCTTGATGCGGAATGGAGAGCACTAGGACGCGCCGGACTCTGACGTTTTGGTTGAAACCAGCACCAGGACTTTTTAGGTACTATGCATTAGCCAGGGTTTTCTTTCGTCATATTCATTTATCGAAACTGTATTATGCTAGATGCTGATTAGCATTTGGACGCTCTGTTACTGTCGATATGCGAGCCGACTTTCATTCTACTTAACCCTAGATAGGCGGAATGCCTGTTTACTGATCCATGTGACCAGTTTTCCGTCTGTGTGTTTGTCATTCTTCGGTTTCCCTTTCTTCCTCCGTTTAGCTGTGCTGGATGACGTAAACGTAAACCGTTTAGCTGTAGCACCCCTTCGGTGCCACCCGGAGGAACACTGCCAGGTTGCCCAAGCTTAGACAGGAAAAGTCAAGATGTAGAGGTCGAGTTCGGACCACGGGCCTTCCGGTCAGTAAATTTGCATTCTAACCACTGAGCTGGATGGCGCGGTGGGTTATGTGCGTTGGCCAAGGTGTACCCTGCCTAAAGGCAGCGCGTCTCCTCCGGTAGTCCAATAACAAGTGGGTGCGGCTCGCTATAAAGCATTTGACCATTTTTCTTTTCTATCATTCTTTTGATTGCTTATGATCTTTCTATCTGTAACTAGCCCGCCGATAACGGCATGCCATCTGTGTCAGCTCCGGTGCAAGAACTAGACAACTTCTCTACAACCCTGCCAACTTTGGGTTAAATTGGACAAGGCGGGTACCCGAGCATCATCATCATCATCATCATCATCATCATCATCATCATCATCATCATCATCGACAGCATGACATCAGTGTTGAACACCGATGCTTCGCTGCCGTAGGCCCAAGCATCGGTCCTTGCTGGTCGTCAGAGTTGCCGCGCTTCACGTGAATTGCTAGTACTATCCTTCTATTTTATGGTGCTAAACAAAAGTGTTGACAAGTAGAAGTACCGGAAATAAGCATCCAAGGAACCGTAAACACTTTAAAAACTAGCGGTGGAAACATTTATGTAATCTGTTTCATGCACTTTCCACTCGCAGCGAGAAAATCATCATCATTGACAGCACATCAACACACGCTAGGGTGCCGTACAACCATGATTTATTTGAAAACCTTACTATAAAGAAAAGAACAAAAGTGGATGGGCGAGAGACTTAGTACCAGTCTTCCACAATTATTCCTAGGTGCCTATACCTCCAAACACTCATCCAGGTAATATGAATAGAAACTGACAACAAGAATGCCACTGACATCTAGTAACAACCATATCTTGCAGCATCTCCAACCAGACGCGGTGGGGATCACGTGGTTCCCATCCTGGAGGACGAGTCGCACCGACAGCACCCAAGCGTTTCGTGATCTCCTTCATACCTTCTACCAAGTCAAAGGTTGGCCATCTACTCTGCTCCATCACGCGGAATTGGGCACGGAAAACAACTCTCACTTCATCAAACGATGGTTCTGCATGTGCAGTACAACGCAGCTTCTGGTGCTGAACACATATTTTAATGGAAGTCCCCGTTGCACCACCAAAACCTCGCTTTCTAACTGCCTCATTACGGATTCGCGAGCACCAAACTACCCGAGCTATGGTTCTGATACAATGTTGTCGAAGACCTGAAGACTTGTCAATTCCGCTGCTCGAACAATCCAAGCCGTAAAATCATACAACTGTATGTAACGCACTTATCTTGAGATTCAGGGATATACCGCTTTGGGGCCACAATTGTTAAACTAGTAAACGCGCCCCGAGCCTTGCAGGTTCGTGCATCGCCCCCGTCTACAACACGACAGTCAGGAGTGATACAACTTCCAGGATATGTAAAACGCTCCACCACTTCAAGTGCCTTTCCCTAGACTGTAAGGGCAGTGTTCATGCTCCTATGCAGGGGCATGACCTTACACTTTGTGGGTGCGAATTGCATACCAAAGGACGAGATGACTGGTCACTTCATCTAAAAACACCTGGTTCTTTTCCTCTCCGAAGACGAGAACGATGTCGCCTGCATATTCCAGATCGACAAGGTTTTCCTCAGCAGCTATTCGAACACCAGTGTTTAAGACCTTCCAACGTTCGTCCCATTATCTCATCTATAACGAAATTAAATATGAATGGTGCGGGTGAGTACCCCTGACGGACATCACTTTGTGTACGGAAGCTTCTGGAGAGCCCTCCGTACACTCACACACCCGGAGGTTTGAGAATACGAAGAAATTATCATGCTCGATAACCTCCGTGAAGTTCCTTGCTGGGCAAGTTTGTCAAGGAGGACAGACCGATCAACCGAGTCGACCACGCCTTGGAGATCCAGGAATACTAAAATTGTGGGTTGCTTGTACGTATGGCGTTCTAGAACCTGACGGGGTGTGAACATTTGTTCGACGGAATCCCGTACCAGGCCGGAATCTCACTTGCTGCTCTCAAGTCAGTGTTTCACGAGCCACCATAAATAAGGCGACGAAGTACAGGTAACGCCAGTAGTCTCGTTACGACCGGAATAAACTTACCTCCCTGTGATTACTGCAATCAATGCGAGTCCCTTTTTTGGAAACGAGCACTATCACCTATTCTCCCCAGTTGTCTTCTCTTCCCAAGTGCAGGCAAGCAGATCAGACAGGCGATGACTGCGGACTTCAACCCCCATCTGCGAACAGTGTTGGGAAATCATCCGGACCAGGTGATCCGTAGCGTTCTAGAGAACAGGTTCCAGATTCACCGTCCAGGTTTATACCTCAGCTTTAGGCTCCAGTCGAGTGGCAACCGGTGGCCACGAGAACTGTTCGGAGTACTCGGCCCATCGGTCGTAGCGTTCTTTATTCAGTATAATCGCTCCACTCTGATCCTTAGTGGCTCCACTCACAAGCGGTCTCCAGGGACCGATCACACGGATCAACTGAAATAATCTTCGGGCCTGGGTCTCCTCCATTTCGTTAGCTTCCCACCAAACTTCACGGTCGGCGCGCACGATCACCTTCACTTGACATCTGATAACTCGTTGGGCCAGATGATGTTCGGGACCGGCGGGAACATTTCTCCGAGATTTAAGCAGTGCCTCTGTTCTGTCTGACATAGTAGCGCCATGCCACAGGCGAAATTCCCAGTATCATAACCATCATCATCAGAGGTAACAACTGACCCTGATGCTTCACTGCCGTACAACCACAAAGTTGATCCACTTCTTTTTAAAGCCCTAGAATGAAAAGCAGAAAACAGGAGTGGGTGAGTGAAGGGACATGGTGCTGGCCTATCGCAAGCATTCTGAGATGGCTCAAGTGGTTAGAGCGCGAATTTACTGACCGGAAGGTCCTTGGTTCGAACCCGACCTCTACCTCTCGACTTCCCCTGTTTAGGCTTGGGCAACCTGACAGTATCTCAGCCCTCGCGCTTCCTTCAGGTAGCATAGCAGTTAGGCACCGAAAGGGTGCTACAGCTGAATGAGTCTCTTCCAAATGCTCCACCATCAGATGTGAACGCATGCTGGGACGAGATTGCCACCTCTTTGCATAGTGCTGGGAATTTTGCCTGTGGCACAGCACCACCAGGCGCACTCAAGCACTAGATATCAGACCGAACGGTGGCACTGCTTAAGTCTCGGAGAAATATCCCAGCCGGTCCCGAACATAACCCGGTGCAACGAATTATCAGACGTCAATTGAAAGTGAGCGTACGAGCCGACGGTGATGGTGGACACAGAAAGCCAAAGATATGGAAGAGGTCCAGAAAGCCGGTAATGCCAGAAGATTATTTCAATTGACCCGTGCGACCGGCACCTGGAAACCACCTGTGAGCGAAAGCATCAAGCATCAGAATGGAGTGACCATCTGGAATAAAGAAGAACGCCTCGACCAGTGGGCCGAATACTTTAAGCAACAACTCGTGGCCACTAGCTGGCACTCATCTGGAGCCCACAGGTGAAGTAAAACTCTGGTGGGTGAACGTGGAACCACCTACGGCCTCGGAGGTTTACGACTGCATATGTTCTCTCAAGCGCCACTGAGCTCCTGGTCCGGCTGACCTCCCACCCGCATTGTCCAAAGATGGGGGTGAAGTCCTCAGTCAACGCTTGTCCGATATGTTTTCTTGCATTTGAGAAAGGGAATCTGTCCCAGACAACTGGGGAGAGTCAGTGATTGTGCCCGTTTTCAAAAAAAAGGGCTCGTAGTGAGTGTGGCAACCACAGAGGGATCAGCTTGACCGCGGTCATAACGAAACTGTTGACGTCACTGTTGCTTCGTCGCCTTACGATGGCTCGTGAAACACTGACTCGAGAGCAGCAAGCGGGATTCCGGCCTGGTAGGGGTTGCGCGGACCAAATCTTCACATTTCATCAGGTGCCAGAACAACGCCATACGTATAAGCGACCCACAATTCTAGTGTTCCTGGATTTCCGAGATGCATTTGACTGGGTTGACCGGTCTATTCTTCTTGACACGCTTGTCCACCAAGGAATGCCGCGGAGGATCGTGAACATAATAAGCTCTTTGTATTCCCAGACTTCCGGACGTGTGAGAGTATACAGCGAGCTTTCCAAAAGTGGTGTCCCTCAGGGATGCCCACTCTCCCCATTCCGGTTCAACTTGGTGATCGGTGAAATCATGAGACGAACGCTGGAAGGTCTCCAGTGTTCAAATAGCCTGTGACGAAAACCTTGTCGATCTGGAACCTGCAGACGACATCGTTCTCATCTTCGAAGAGAAGAAGGCGCAGGTATTTTTGGATGAACTGACCAAAGTCATCGCGTCCTTTTGTATGCACCCACGAAATGTAAGGTCATGCTCCTGGACATGCAGTCACTGAACACGCCACTTAATCCAGGGAGAGGTACTGGAAGCTGTGGAGCGTTTTACATATCTTGGAAGTTGTATTAATTCTGACTAGTGTGACACATGAGGTCAATGCACGAATCGGCAAGGCCCGGGTCGCTTTTGCTAATTTGAGACACCTATGGTGTCAACGTGGTGTATCCGTGAGTCTCAAGGGACGTGTGTATGAGGCTACAGTGTGGGCTGTTTTGTTGTATGGATGTGAGACTTGGCCTGTTCAAGAGCGGAACTAAGACGTTTTCAGGTGTTCGACAATCGTTGTCTCGGAACCATAGCTCGTGTGGGTTGGTGTCGGCGTATCCGTAACGAGGCTATTAGAAAGTGAGTTTTGGGTTGTGCAGCGGGTACTTCCATGGAAGAATGTGTCCAGCACCTGAAGCTGCGTTGGTTGGGACATGTGTTGCGTATGTCGAACCATCGTTTGCCGAAGAGAGTGCTGTTTTCCATGCCCAACTCAGAGTGGCGGAAGCAGAGAGGTGGCCAACCCTTGGCCTGGCAGAGGGATATGAAAGAGACTACGAAACGCTTGGGTTCTGTCGGTGCTACTCATCTTCCAAGATGAGGACCGCATGATCCTCACTGCGCCTGGTTGGAGACGCTGCAAGATATGTATGTTTGTGGCATTCTTGTCGTCAGTTTCTATCCAGATTCCCTGAATGAGTGTTTGGAGGTGTAGGCACTAAGTCCCTTCCCCGTCCACTTCTGTTCTTTTCTTCACAGTAAGACTTTTAAATAAATCATGGTTGTACGGCAGCGAAGCATCGGTTTTGAACACTGATGTTATGCTGTCGATGATGATGATGGTGATGTCGGTTCTTCTCGTATCCAACCCGAGGCAACCATCCAGTCGGGTCTCAGCAGCGCATAGTATACCTACCTGGGCGTTCATGTCACCAACGAACACAACGATATCTGAGCCTACAGCCCGTTGTAAAGGAGTAACCGGTGCGTCATAGAAACTGTCTCTGGCAGATTCAGATCTACAGTTCATTGGGGCGTAAGCAAACACAAAAACGAGGTGCGACGGACCTCGGTTTCTCGAGAGTATCCCACACGTTGCCAAACAAACCGCACAGAGGCGACTATCAACGGGTATTCAGTCAATTAGGGGCGCTTCCGCTCGGTCGCTCAACACAATACCCACCCAGGCATATCCAGTTGCAACGGCCTCTGCATCACCATAAATGCATAGCAGGAACCTGGGAGAGGGCAGTTATTTAAATTTTCCTTGTTTCTGACAAGCAGCATACATAAGTTCAGAGGGAATCTGGCGAACGGGCATGTACCACCTGTTGTCCTGCTTGCTTAAGTGTGCGATCATTGAAGTCAGCTAAGTAGACTGGCTTTCGGGGTTTGAAAACAGATTTCGAAATGCTTAGGGTTGTCACTCTAATCAGACGTACAGATAAAAAAGAATAAGTCATTCAGCTGTAGCACCCTTTCGGTGCCTAACTGCTATGCTACCTGAAGGAAGCGCGAGGGCTGGGATACTGCCAATTTGCCCAAGCCTAGACTGGGGAAGTCGAGAGGCAGAGGTCGGATTCGAACCACGGACCTTCCTGTCAGTAAATTCGCGTTCTAACCACTGAGCTCTCTCGTCTCCAGTGCTGCGACCTGCGGAGAAGTGGGCGAGTTAGGGTAGAAGAGGGAAAACTTAGAAGCGTAAAGAGGTGGTGATCTCTTCCCAGCGTGAATTCACATCTGATAGTGGATGTTACGGATAGGACCTAGATCCTGATTGAGTGCGAAATCAAGACGGAATTGCGCAGATTGAATAATACTTTGCTTGTCTAAGACCAGACGTACATAAGCTGAAAGTAAAGGCGAAGCATGGTTAGTACGAAGCGATAATGTCAACACATTCACCCGAACCGTTGGATTGTGTGTAGAACACAAGAACCGAATGAAGATTGGTTGTAAAAATCTACCAGCGCGTAATAACAAATGTGATCAGGCTTTTCAGTTCCTTAAAATTTTGGCTCGTATACCTTGATTGAGCCCGGCTAAATCAGAGGTGCCAGGGTCATGTGTATTTGGAGATGCAAGTGTATCGCCAGGGCACTGAGGTATGATCGATATTACCTTTGACGTTACTGAGCGGAGGCGTGTACGAGTCTTGTAGAAGGGGTGTATGAGCGTCATTGCATCCACTGGGTTAGTTACGCGTGAACTCGTCGACAAACATGCGGGCACCACGAGGAGCGACTTGGCGAACGAATGCAGTGCCTTGTTTTTCGCCTGGAAAACGAATGTGGAAGTAATGTGGATTGCCATGTGTTATTTCGGCTTCCTCAACGATTGGTTCATACTTTGAGGCATAGCCAAGTATTTTCAGCAAAACAAGTCCTGGAGTAGTTAACCAGGTTGGTATAAATAAACCACAGGCGATCGGCGTTGAAACCGTTCATATAGAGTGGCATTCTTGGAGACACAGAAGAAACCGTATGGAATATAGGGCGCCTGTGACAGATTTGAAGGCTTTTCGTCTTAAGTCCCAGCTGAATAGACTTGCCCGTCACGAAGAGACTGGACCTTACCGTGGTGTGGCGGTTTGTGTACCTCGGCGACCCATTGAGCTATACTGGGGGGTGCCCGCGTGACACTCACCTCAGATCTGCTTATGACTCCAATGGTCGACAGAAACTATGACAGTCTGGTGAAATGTGTCTTCTAAATCTGTCTCATAAAGGCTCCAAATGCATGTCTGAGCGAATTCTCTCCTGAGGTGAACACATCCACTGGTGTCATGCGAGAATGCACTCTGCTGCCCTTTCTCTTTAATTCCATATTCGATATGCTGATTGAGTCTTCTATACTTGTTTCGAACACCTCGGAAAACGAAATACTCCTGAGGCGTTCGCTCACGGACATTGAGTACACCGACATTATTGTTCTTCTTGCATGGGACCCATTAGAAATACTAACTACTTTAAATAACCTAAATAATTTTGCTGCAAAGTCCGTTATCTGCTTCGAATCTGTAAAGTGTAAAGGACTACCGCGAAGTTGATCGGGACCAAACCCAAACTCATGCTTGCAAGTGAACCGGAGGATGACAGACAAGTTCGTTTACCAGGGTAATAGCGTAAGTCCTGAAGGACTGCCAGAATCACTTCCGTAAATGGGAAGTCCAGTGCAGTATTTGCTAAACGCTGACCTTGAGCTCGAGATGGCTCAGTGGTTAATGTGCGAACCTGCTGACCGTAAGTTTCATGGTTCGCTCCCAACCCTGGCATCTTGGCTACTACTGTATGGGCTTGGGAAACCTGGTAGTAACTCAGTCCTCGTGCTATTTTCGGGGAGGATGGCAGCTCGGTACAACCGAATGACCATCATTATTATTATCTTATTACCCCTGACATTTGTGGACTTGACGTGATATCAACTCGAGTGTCTAGGAGGCAGTAAACAATGCCACGGTCCGATGGCCCTACTTTATGGAACAGAGACGGAGATGCCGCGTGCAGATCCTCGAGGACCGTGTCTGACCATCAGTGCCTTCGAAGCAGTGAACGGATCTGGTGGAAACATCAGATCAAAAATGCTGAGGTGCACCAGATGGTATTCGGGAAAACTCATTCGCCCTCAATGGATCAACTGGTCACACTCTACAAGTTACACTGATGAGGTCATGCACTTCGTATGCCACAAGATCGTTTGTGTTCGCTCAGTCTTGTATCGGATGAAGACGACCCAATGGTGGTCAGTTCATCACTTGCCGACAAAGCATGACAACCCTCACCAGTCAACGCAATCAAGTCGGTAAATGCTGTCTGTCCAGATGAGGATTGCAGAACGAGACGAACCATTTAGTGCCCCCGACAGATCTGGCTGTCACACAACCAGTGGTGCTCTTGCATCACAGCTATCACCTTCACTGTGTAGTTCTCAATCCACGCCATATTGGACAGACAGAATCAATCGAAGCCAATAAACTGAGTGGGCTACCGCATCCGGCGCGTTTGCTCACATTCCCTTAGTCTTCAACGAACGAAGTTGTAGCAGCTAGAACGAGTGTACTTCGGTGCATGGCTTGTGACCTGAAAAAAATGAGCTGAACTGACTAAGAAGCTAAGCCGTCTAACAGTGAACTAACCGGACGCAAGAGGTCTTGAGCAGAACCATCCAGAGAATGGGAAGTGCACAAGAGTAACTGGATCATCCTAACCAATCGCCAGCCAAGACCAGAATACCCCTTGTACGAGTCGAGGGTACGCTTTGATTTGCATCAGGAATTTCGTATGATACCGACCTTCTCGTTCCGACACGAAGAGCCTGGACCTTACCGTGGTGTGTCGATTTGTGTCCGCGACCCATTGAGCTATACTGGGAGTGTCCCCGTAATAATAATAATAACAATAATAATAATAATGTAACAAAGGTAAATGACTACGGAATCTGAATGGAGTTGCGGGAAAAATGCGTCCCAGAAACGAGTAGCTTGCGTCCAATGGCCTCGTCAGACACGGTTGAGGTCGCTTCATCAAGTCCGTACGCAAAAGCTGTCCTCCTAGCTGATTTTGGAACCTCCCAAATTTATCAGATGGCTTGGTGCATAGTAGACAGCGGTGATTGCGCCTGCCATACATTCCACCGTTCTTGAGTCTGCATGCGTATTTTTCTGAATAATCATCAAAAATTGACACTTTCTACCAGGAGTTGCAATAATTCTCCATCATTAAATGATTGTTGGATGGCTATGCTTATGGTGTATTATAAGCTTAAGCAAGTTAAAATTGCTACTAACGAAAGATCCTCCCAATAGTGGCTTGGTAACACTGCAACAAAATTCTGCCAGCAGGAAGACAGTAAAACACCCAAACTCCCTAGGAGACTCGGGATCGGGAAAATTATACCTCGATATGCATCTCATGGTATTCACCAGCCGCCGGTTTACACCCAGTCATACAGTTTTATTGGCTTTGACGAAAGTTACCCCATCCTCCGTCCAACTACCCAAATCCGAATCCGCCGGGCATATTTCACTCTGCTTTAGAATACCGAGTCCCGTCATAACCACCAGAGCCAGTGACGAATGCCACTTGTCTTTTTCTAGTTACAGTCACCGGCCCCTGAACTGCGAAAATTGTCGAGCATTTTCCCCGAGCCTTGCTTAAAAGTCTCCGGATGCCTACCCATGAATCTGCTGAACCGATGGTGGAACGTCGGTAACGCAGTTAATACCTGCCTCTATTTTTAAACTAACCGTCTTAATCCACGAGGAGCTTCACATCCTGGACAGTACTTTGGATAAACTTTTGACAACTGTTGTGAATCCCTACATTTTCGTATTCTGATTCTGGACTCATTCTCCGCGTACAAACACGAACTGACCTTGGCGCGTTTTTCGAGGTTTTCTGAATGGTGGTTTCAATAACATTCGAAGGATTGCGACCCAATTTGGGCTTCCTTGAGAGCTAATCCCAAATGATATGGTAACTGGTTACTTTGTATGACTTTTGAATCAGATTTCGCGTTCATGAATTTCTCACCTTGTAAGGTTTCAATGCTGTTTGCGTGGCAGGACATTAGCGATTCCTCTTAAGAACATCAACCCACAAATATCGCACAATACTCAGTATAACTTGTTCTAGCGTCCTGGAATTGAGTGGTCATTGTGGTGGGCGAGGTTATGGTAGACTTCCATCCAGTGTCGGCGCTGCGCACTTAAGTCGTGGTTCTACGGAATTTGCAACGGACTCTGCCACCTCAAACCTTCCCTTACCCGCAATATCCATTGCGGAGTGTGCTACCCATGTCACACTCGATCCATTTCGCGTTGTGATCACACGAGCACACCCACTCATTCCCACTCGACGTCTTTCGATGTAAGTACAGGTGAGAAAACTCTCAATAGACTTACTGGCTAGATTGTTCGCATCTAAACTGCTACCAGGTCGTTCTAGAACAAGTGTAACGGCGAAGTAGTTTTACTACGTGTTTGGAAGACGATGTTGCATCGTCCCGTCGAAATTGCGGCAAATACAATACCTTTCAGCAGTCCTGTGAAGATACCGGGCGGGCAAAGTTTATAAGCTGGCTCTGCGGAAGGGGCGAGGACTTTTTTTGTACATGTGCTCTCCTACTAATCCAGTGACTCACTCTAGTCACCCTCGTTTTGTCTCTTCATCCTCACCTGGAAGTAAACACCGCCATCTGCTTCCCTGGTAGGTACCTGAACGCCTCACGACCACCAATCACAGTTGATCCTGCTGGTCAGAGAGCAGCATTCTTACACTCCGGTCACGAAGAGCCTGGACCTTACCGTGGTGTGTCGATTTGTGTCCCTTGGCGACCCACTGAGCTATCCTGGGGGTGTCCGTACGACAATCAGTCTCTCATACTAGGTTGGTCCGACGAACACACTCCTCTGGTCTCCCAGGTTGGGGGTTGGAACATGTGTGTCGACCTTTCTCGTAAAAATGGTAATGTAATTGCATTTCTAGCCAAACACCGCCGCACCGCGGTCAAGCTTTTGAGCCCAAGCTTTCGGTTGAGGACCTTACTTGTCCTCCTGTCTAGTTGTAAACGCCTGGCAGCATCCCAGTCAACGTACGACCATGATACTTACAATATCCTCATGTCATGTCGGCCGTCGCTTGGTGCCATCAGCGGGGGCGCCTTACTCGCTGCATACAGCAGGGCGGGTAAGCGAAAATATGCTACTTCTGACGCCCCCTTCTTTCTCTTTCACACGCTTTTTCTTCCCCTCTCTTCAGCCCGTGAATAACTCTCTCGTTGTAGGCCCATCAGTTAGGACTGATGATTCCTTCGTGTTGCATCGATTTTGACAGCGATATCTGGGCGTCATCCGGTGCTGACATCCTCAGAGATCTCGAAATCAATTTTCAAGCCTCAACGCCCAGACTATCTGGCCGTCTTCAATGTCTGCACTCTGAAGCAAGCAGGTCAACAAGCTGCTCTTGCTCTCACGCTGGACTCGCTTGGCATTGATGTGTGCTCTGTATCAGAAAGAAGAATTCAAGCTGCAAGCATAGTGGTTGAGCTAACCGCCCCATCACTCCCCACTCGCTTCCGGCTACACACCTCTGGTGATCCAGAGGCTGCTGCGGCAGGATCTGCGGGGGGTGGTATCGTCCTAAGTCACCGGGCGGAAAGGTCCCTCCTTGACTGGATACCTGTCGATAATCGCCTCTATGCTGTTCGTCAGACAACGTCTGTGAAAGAGTCCCACAAGGGGGAGAGTTGTTCGATGTCCGTTTGTCCTGTCTGCTTACGTCCCTACTGACTGTCACTCTAACACGCTCGAAGACAAGTTTTGTGACGCCCTGGAAGCCCTACTGCGGCTAGCTAAAAGCTCAGATGTTGGCGTCAAAAAGGCATCTCACTAGATCTTAAGGGTCGTGTGTACCAGGCTACAGTAAGGGCTGTATTGTTGTATGGGTGCGAGACATGGCCTCTACGGACAGATGATGTGAGGCGTCTCCAGGTTTTCGACCACCGATGCCTCAGAAGCGTGGCTGGTTTTGATGGCGTCAGCGTGTTAGTAACGAGGTGATTAGAAAACGGGTATTTGGTTGTGCTGCAGGTACATCAATTGGGGAAATCATCCAGCACCACCGACTACGATGTGCGGTGGCTCGGTCATGTGCTATGCATGCCGAAACACCGTCTACCATGACGAGTGTTGTTCTCCGTGCCTTCTTCAGCATGGCGCAAACCGCGAGGTGGACAGCGCATGACTTGGCAGAAAGGCGTGAAAGAGATCACGAAGAGTTTGGGTGTTGTTGGTGTTGTACGCCTTCCAGGATGGGTTCCCCGTGTCCCCACCTGCTCTTGGCTGGAGATTTTGCAAGAAATGGCGGCTAATCGATGTCAGTGGCGTTCATGCTGTCCGTTTCTTTCCAGATTGTCTGATTGAGCGGTTGGAGGTGTAGGCACCTCAGAATGCTTGACATAGGCCAGCACTAGGTCCCCTCCCTCATCCACTCTTTTTCTCTTCTTTTCACTCTAGGGCTTTTAATATATAATTATATATATATATATGCATATGAAACTAGACGAACTTTATGGTTGTACGGCAGTGAAGCATCAGTGTCAACACTGATGTTGCTGTCTTTGATGATGATGATGATGATGAATAGACTTGCAGTCAGATGAGAGGCCAGCGAACCGAGAAGGTTATTCAACCGTAGCACCAGTTACACCGCAGAGGGTGAGCGAATCTCGGTTCTCACCTTAGGTGATTTCAACTTTGCAATGTGGACCAGGTAAGTCGTGGTCTAGGAGCCCGTCAACAACAGTGGTTTGATTTTTTCGTAAACAGTAAACAGGGGCGAGATGGCTCAGTGATCAGAGCGCGACTTTACTAACCGGAAGATTCGTGATTCGAACCTGACCTCCGCCTCTCGACTTCCCCTGTCTAGGCTTGGACTACCTGGCAGTATCTCAGCCGTCGTGTTTCCTTCAGGTGGCATGACAGCTAGGCACCGAAAGGATGGATACGTAGCAGTAGCAGCTAGTTGAACACGACAGAGACATAAATGTCACGGTAATCACAATCGCTGGTGTGCATCTCCCGGCCATGTGTGCGAACTGCCAAAGGTGATATATAACTGTCCGGACGTCCTGTATCTACGATGGTCTGAGGCGATATTCCGTTCACTTTTACGTTGGTTACAATTTGAGTGATATATATATTTGGATATATTTGGATCGACATATTCGCGGAAGATGGCTTGTTTTGTCACGTGATTTTCAAATATCTTTTCTCGTAGAGCAGCTGCCTCGTGAATGTCTGGAACGACCGCAAAAGTAACATCTGAGAACTGGTTGACGATGGATAAGGCCTGTAATCCGGGGAAAATAAGTGTGACCGAGTAACCGTAGATGTCTGTAAAGGCGCTGGAGCGACAGAAAATATCGGTTGGTTATGCGTGTATCACAGAGCTTGTTTGCGGGCCAATTCTAATACCTAGCCAACTCATGCGCTCCATCTAGAGTGAATTCAGTTTGAGCTAGAAATCATTCTATAATGATAACAGACTGAAACCAGTTCATCAAAGCTTTCGAACAAACTGACCAACATCTTGGCTGCTGTCTTGTTTGCACGTATGGAGAAGACGGTGAGCATAAATCATATTCTTTGGATGAACGTACAACTTTTCAAATCTATAGTGGATCAGTAGTCGGAACAGCCAGCGATGTAAACAGATGCATCCACAAAATGAATCAAGGTTTCGAGTGTTTCTTCGATTGGGCAAGCCGACATTGTCCAGAAACGTTTGGAAGGTTCTGAACCAATGATTCTAGCATGCAGTGGAATATGGGGAATTTCGATCTGTCGAAACACTTGAGTTGCAGCAGCGGTTGTATTGTATTCTTAGAAAAGTACATTGTTACGGATAGGGCCTAGATATTGACGAGCGCGAAAGCAAGACGGAATTGCATAGATTGAATAACGCTTTACTTGTCTAGGAATAGACGTACATAGGCTAAAAGTTAAGGCGGAGCATGGTTAATACGAAGCGATACTGTGAACACAAAGGATAGTCATGATATTTGAGCAGTCGGAAGAGACTTCAGAAGGCGATTCTGGTAAATTTCTCTAAAAAAAGGCACCTGAGGGGGTCAATCGTTCAGCTGTAGCACCCTTTCGGCGCCTAACTGCCTTGCCGCCCGAAGGAAGCACGAGGGCTGAGATACTGCCAGGTTGCCCAAGCCTAGGCAGGGGAAGTCGAGATGCAGAGACAGAGTTCGAACCAAGGACCTTCCGGTCAGTGAATTCGCGCTCTAACCACTTGAGCCATCCTCTAACAAATTGATCTTCTAGTCCCTCAGTTGCTAAGGCATTTGTCCGCACCTGTAATAACGGTACTTTTCTCAGCTTAGTTCTCGTCCCGTCAAAAGACAACCACAAGGTGCACAACGTATATCAACACTCCAAACCAGGTCATAAACACGTCGAATGTAAAGTCCATGCCGCGACAACATTCTGGGACTTCTGACGCCTGGATGCGCCATTAACAACAGCCATTCGGCGGATGCTGGGCTGTGATTGGCTGTTGGATCCAGACTTTCGACCAATCAGAGTTCGCCTTGCTTCCGGACCGGCAAGCGACCCGAACTTTTGGTCAATCTTGTGCGGGATAGGCTTCTCGACCGTAGCAGCGTCTAACCGCAAGTGGTAAAGCGGTGTCGGTGTGGAATTCCGCCTAACAGCACCGAACGCAGTCCTGGAAGAATTGACTCCGGACGAGCGCTTTGTCGGAATCCACGAGTGTCTTCCAAAATGAATGACACTCAGTTATTAATCCGTGCCATCGGTAACTGATAGTGATGTGATCAATTGAGTTCGTAGCTGGCACGCTATTGGATGGCGCCATGATGTTAATCTCAGATGCACTAATCCCGTCCACCTGTGCATTCAGGTCTCCGGAAACCACAACGGTATCTGAGCGTCTAGCTCGCCGCAACAGAGCATTCATGGTGTCGTAGAACTTGTCAGAGCTGCAGTCGGTTGGGGCATCAGCAGGCACGATAAACAGACTGCGGCTAAGTTTCTGCTTGTGCGAGTCCTTCACGTAAGTTGCCAGCTGAACTGCACAAATACCAACAGTCAAGGTTTCTTTTATTCGGTGACTTAGGACGATATCAACCCCTGCACATCCTGCCACAGCGGCACCTGAATCACCAGAGTTGCGGAAGCGATAGAGGACGATGGGGCGTCAGCAGTAGCTTGTTTTCGCTTACCCGCCCTGCTATATGCAGCAAGTAAGGCGACCCGGCTAATGGCACCACTTGACGACCGGTATGGCATGAGATTATTTTTAGTTGTAAATATCATGGCTGTACGTGGGCTGGGATACTGTCAGGGCGCTCACACCTAGACAGGAGGACGATTAGGGTCCTCAACCAAAGCCTTTGGCTCAAAAGCCTAACCGCAAGGCAGCGGTGTTTGGCGGGAAATACAAATGTATTACCATTTCTACGGAACAAGTCGCCACATGTTCCAACTTCCAACCTGGAGGACCAGGAGACTGTGTTCGTCAGACCTCTACCCATGGACCAACCTGGTATGAGAGACTGAGTGTCGCGGGGACACTCCCAGTATAGCTCAATGGGTCGCGGACACAAATCGACACACCACGGTAAGGTCCAGGCTCTTCGTGTCGGAACGAGAAGGTCGGTATCATACGAAATTCCTGATGCAAATCAAAGCGTACCCTCGACTCGTACAAGGGGTATTCTGGTCTTGGCTGGCGATTGGTTAGGATGATCCAGTTACTCTTGTGCACTTCCCATTCTCTGGATGGTTCTGCTCAAGACCTCTTGCGTCCGGTTAGTTCACTGTTAGACGGCATCTTGACTGCTCCTGTCTAGGTTTGGGCAACCTGGCAGTATCCCAGCCCTCGTGTCTCTTTCTTTTGGCATGGCAGCTAGGTGCCGAAAGGGTGTTACGGCTGAGCGATTATCTTTTTATCCTGTCATACAACCTAAAGGAAGCACAAGGGCTGAGGCACTGTCAGGTTGTCCAAAACAGGAACAGTCGAGTTGCACAGATTGGTTTCGAACCACGGACCCCCACCAGTGAACTGCCTCGAGCTCGATGTGTCAGCGAAACAATTTGCATAAAAGATTGAAGAGTAATTCGTTTTCAAAGTCGATGGGATGAGTACTTTGAAAAGCATTTTAGCTGGCCTTCTTCAGCGCAACCTCTGGAGTGACCCAGGAAGCCTGAATGTAACATCGATACCGCCCGCCGTCAACAACACAACTGCAAAGTGAAATATCACTTCTCCAACGTGTCAAGGCACCCAGCTCGGGTCGTTTGAACCCGTACTTTTCAGTGGCGAAGCCCTGGTGAACAGTCTGGCGACAGTACCACGGAAGATTTGGAATGAAAACAGGACACCAGTGGAGTGAAGCGGCTCGGCCGTGATCACAATCTTTAAAAAAGACTCGAGGACGTCATGCGAAAATCATCTTGGCTTCATCCTGGTAGCCGTGGCGCCCTAATTCTCTCGAACTATTTCGCACAGGTTGGCCGATTATCAGGAGTGACAAATTCGTGAGAATCAAGCTGGGTTCCGCCCCGGCCGAGGATGCACTGACCATGTCTTTACATTGAGGCGAGTTCTTGAACGGCGCCCCTCCTTCAGACTTCCGACGTTGTTCGTTTTTTTTGTCTGGAAGCTGATTTTGACTCTATCGTCGGAAGGTTTGGGGATCAAAGATGGCTTTCCCGAACTTTTATTTCTTATGAGGTCACTGTATGTGGGTGCCTACGGGTATACTGGGAACTTTCAGTTGCATTACCTGAGTCTATTGATGGAAAAGTTTGCCCTCTTCCACTTTTTTTATCGTCGTGCTGCGTGGAGATTCTTTGCCTGACTCGGATACTCCCGAGTCGTTCGCTCGCGGACTTTGAGTACTCAGATGATATTGCTGTCCCTAATTTGCATGCTGCAAACATGTAAACCATTTCAAACAACCGAAGTAACTGCCGCCCGATTTGATATACGCCTTACACCCGCAAAACGTGGAGTAACCCTGCAAGTCGAGAAGACCAGGGCAGTTTTTGCCCATTCCCGACACGTCACCAAAGTGACGTCAGCTTGTTTGTCAAGGATAGGGTAATCACCGCGACAGTAATTCGAACTGCTAAATGGATCGGATGGTTGGTCTCTCCGCATAGAAGATCTACGAAGGGTGTCTGGTGTTTGACGCGTTGGTCGGGTCTGCTTGGAACATAAAAGTAGCAATGCTGAGGTACGTCGGATGGTCTCAGAAAAAGGAAATCTGTCACAATGGATGGGCTTCTGAAATATTTCGTTCTACTCTAACCATTTTTGGCAGTCATCCGACTAATCGCCGCTTGTTTTGAGTATAAAAACAAGTTGACTCGAAAGGTAGAATGGCAGACTTTAATCTGACAAAGAAGTAAGACAGTGATTACGAGAAGTCTGGGTGCTGTTGGTGTGACTCGCCTTCCAGGATAGGGTCCGAGTGATCCGCTCCATTGCATGGTTGGAGAGGTTTCAACATACGGCTGTTAATCGATTTCAATAGCTTTGTTGTTGTCCGCTTCTATTCAAACTGTCTGAATGTTCGAGGTTATAGGCACCTCATAATGATCGTAGTAGGCTATCTCTATGTACCTTCCCCGCCCCTTATTCTTTTCTCCATGATAAGGCTCTCAGATCAATTATAGTCGTATAACAGTGATGCATCAGTGTCGAACACTGATGTTTTGTCGATGAGTATTGTAAGATCTGGGCAGCTAAGGATCTTACAGGAAAACTGGAGATATCGAACTACACGCAGTTCTTATTCAGTGGGCATTACGAACAGACTGATGAGGGCAGTAGATGCTTGTTGAGAACTGGTTCTATGAACAAATGGGTTAATAAACGTCTTGACTTGAGCAGAACATACATTCACTAATAGCACAATCGGTAGGAGCAGAAGAAGGGACATCGAGGCAGCGGGGCTTTGGATACGGGCAGTCAGACAGTGTAAATAGGCCGTGAACAGAGGTAACACCACAGAAAGCAGTCAGTAAGCTCGGAAGGCAACGGAAACTGTCTGCCGTCTTTAGCTGACCGCGTGACGCAGCAGCATGTGCTACGTGGTAAATCAGAGTGGAGCTTAGGCCAGAAGTCTCAACAGAAATTATTGTGTAATATGGAATACAGACGTAATACGAGGACAAGACCGCCGGATGGTGCTCTCGTCTCCCATCCTAGGGGCTCAGAGTTCGATCCCCGGCGGATGCACTTTTCCGTCGATGCAGACACAAAACTAGGTAGACTTGATACAAAACTTCAGAGGAAGATGGACAGACAGCAACTTCCTGAAACTAGTAACTGGAGATTAAGCAAGCCTTAATCAGATGCGAAAACCCGTGGAACGAACGGTGGGGAAGCCAAACGGCGTTACAGTAAACAGGCGTGAGTCATGCTACTCATGAGTAGTTACAACAAATAGTGAAATAACTGCAGACCGCTGTTGATTCACAGGAATCAACAATGCTACTGATGGTAATGGTACTTGAGAATTCCCTTCCTGTATCTCGCTTCCTGTCCTCTCACATAGGTCGGGTACGCCAGTGACATCTTCGGTTATTAGATCCGTTAAAAATGCACGCAGCAAATATTTCTCCCACCCTGTCATGCGCTCCACACTTGCTACGATAATACTGAGTGTTTTAGAACCCAGATGTCGTCTTTGGAAGTGAAGGATTTGATGTGGGTAGTTGCATAATTCCAAATTGCAATTACTTCCAAACTAGGAGAGGCCAAGGCGTTGTTTGCCAACCGCTCTGGAACCGATTTGACATCACTGTAAGTGTCCAGAAAAGGGTACCCACTGCTTCAGTTCTGCTTTACGCGTAAAACATATAACTGCTCTTCGAACACACTCGAAGAATCTTCCCGTTTAACCTTAAGTGACTCCGAAGCAAATCGGGAATGCTTCTGTCAGCCTGCGACACCTATGGCGCGTGCCTGTCGTCAGCTTGCCTGTCAAGGACAAAGTATACACAATGGACACGTGGTCCTTGCCGTTTCATGAGTCAGAAAGATGAACTTTACCCCCCTCCCCTTAGAAAGTTCCATGTTTGCTCGCTGATGTTTCTGAAGCATCTACCGGTCCTGGTAAGAAAAGCGGATTAGCAATTACTGTCATACGCCACATGGTTTCGGTAAGGACCTCTCCCGCGATGGACGGGATAACCCAGTTCCATAGGTTACGTTGGTTTGCACATGTACTTCCCACGTAGGAGAACCTACCTCGTTTAGCTCTTGTCGCCCAGCCCCGTGACCATTTCAGACGGCCTAGAGACAGACAGTGATCTGGTAATGAACTAATGAAAGCGCCAACCAGTAAACCCAGACGGGTTGACAACTGCTGCCTCCTCGGAAGGAGACACCAGAGTCGACTTATCAGTGATTACTCATACCGGCAGGCATTGCTCAATCACGCTGTCAGTGGCGCTCCTGCATCAAAGCTGCCGCTTACAGTGCTTAGCTGCCCAGCTTTCTTAGTCATCAAACAAATATCCCACATCTTTAGTGGGTTTTGCCACTTCCCCTCATCACTTACCTCTATCTTCCCTCATCCATTACTTTCCGGGGACCAGCAATCGTTTTGTATTTTGCCGTTTTCATCGTTTTCTTCCTTTCTTTTTCAGCTTACCGTAAACTAAGCCGGTTTTGAAGTCCCGGTGTCTCATGCCTTCCAGAAGCGATGCACATGCCTTTCGTGATTCAGCTGCTGTATATACAACAGACCAGAAGGCCACTTCATATTCTGTCAGTAGCCCGAAGCTTGCCACTGAGCACGTGACTCGGCACCGCCTTCGGCGTACCCGTTTTACCAGTGGCGGTGGGACCGTTGAGCCTGATGTGACGGAAGATTGCGTCACGCATCGGGCCAGGCGTTCGAGTAATGCACACGGGAGTGGTCATCTCGCCGTCCGTAACTCTAAGCCGCATTTACGGCCGCCGAACTCGCTTCCCTCCTCACCGAATTCCGCATGCTCCTTGATTGAGGCTGTTCGGCAAAAAACCGCGGTCATTCTAGATCCTTATGTATCTCAAAACGATACGTCCATCAATCGCGTCGAGCAGCTCGAGGATGAAAATTCCTTTTCTTCCAGTGTATTTTCTGAACATTTAGCATCGTCTGATCTGCCTCATATGATAAGTGCAATATCTCGCGTTCCGAATTCCTCACAAAAGTCTCGGCATAGCTCACTACTTTCTTCTGATGTGCTGCTCGCTGATGACGAAGATACGAAGGACACAGATCAGGTCGAATTCGCTCACAAGATCAAAACCGATATGGATAACTTGTTAATACAGGAAGATAGTGAGATATCCACTCCGGCTTTGGCAGTTACAGATGATCCCGGTAGCTCTGAGGGTGAAGACGACAATGATGGGAAAGAACCGCCACTGGTTGAAACCACCGATTCGAGGCATCATCTTTCTGTTGAAGCGAGCGATGCAGACATCATGTCCGCTTCTGAAACTCCTTTGTTGGTTGATCCATGCGGAGACAGTCATGACTACCAGAACGATTCCATTCTCGGAAGTGGAGTGTTTGGTTGTGTTCAGACGGCTGTAAGCCGAACGGTCCTGAACGTAGATGCTTCCTCCCGACTGTCTACTGATACCGCGTCGAAATCACCCGGCTCACATAATAATCATACTGGTGAAGTACTCACAACGGCAGCAACATCATTTCATCCACAAGTACCGGTGGACTGTTCGACAAGTACTGGATCTGCTCGTATGGTCACTCGGTCACGAACTGCCGAGTTGTTTCGACAAACTGTGAACACCTCTCCCCTATCTTGTTTAGATACCCCGCACTTCGGCAGCACTGTACATAAACCCCTCTTTACTGAACGTCTTTCACACGGAGCAGACGCCAGCTCACCCCAAACCCAGCCTTCCTCTTCCTCTGCGACGGTGCAATCCTTACATAAAATTGCCAACACTACGAAGCGACATTCCAGTCCCATTGTGCCTTTCGATGAATTCTGTGAAGATTCTGCTCGCACAGCTTTTCGTCACGGATGTCAAGAGTTGGTGCATCCCCCAGAACTTCAAACCACTACTGTGACTTCCCTCGACGGAACTCATGCCACGCCACTATTATCTCGGGCTCCCGATATTACTTACGGTGGTTCCTTCTCGTCACCGAATTCGAAGAATCCTGAACACACACAACTTGCTTGTGAGTTCCTTTTTAATGCGAGATTCTTTTACTCTCTGTTACTCCCCGTTTTCTTACATGAAGAGCACACCCTCGTCGTTTGTTTCTTGTTCCGTTCAGTGATTGTAATGAGGCTGTACTAGGTTGTGCACATTACGTGTTGATTTGCTTTCACCATTGGTGATCTGGTCATCTCAAACCCAGTATTCGGTTACCTGGGATTTGTGTTTGAATTTCCCCACACACACTCGGTCCCAATGCAGCAATTGGTCGAATTCGTTACAGCCTGGCCTCGAAACGCTGTACAGGCTGTACAGGTGCTCCCATGATCGAATCATGTGAATGTTTGCACTTGGGGCGAGATGGCCCAAGTGGTTAGAGCGCGAATCTGCTGACCGGAAGGTCCGTGGTTCGAACCCTGCCTCTGCCTCTCGACTTCCCCTGTCTAGGCTTGGGCAACCTGGCAGTATCCTAGCCCTCGTGCTTCCTTCGGACATCATGGCAGTTAGGCACCGAAGGGGTGCTACAGCTGAACTATGAACTATATATATTTGCACTAGGTATCTAAGTGTCGCACCGACGCCGGAACGACTCATTCAACCGGTAAACTTTTCTACTTGGCAGTGAAGCACGCCTCAGCGGCTAGTATAGATTAGTCAGTGTGAGCTTGGTTAGTGACGCGCCGTCTATCCTTATTTCGGACCACGAGTGAAATCGATGATGTAGATTTGTCATCGTAAACGAACAATTGACTTCCAGTACATTTAACTAATTTGACGGAATTATTCTTTCACACGCTAAAGCAAGAAGACGCATTTGTGTTCTGGGAGATTGCAGCGCTTCTTTTCGTCTCTTCGACCACGAAACTGAACCCCATTAGTGTTTCATCAGACTGAGTTGCGTCTCAACTCCATCGTAATGAAATTGCGGACGTTATCGGCTCATAATATCCACCCTTATTGATTGGTCATCGCAGCTTCGCAGGTTACGAGTAGGGGAGAATCCACCTAACGCGACAGGGTAGTGAACGACCTCAGCGTCAACTATAGCTTAGACGGTGTGTATGATTGTTGGGGCTGCTTTCTGACTTCGGCTTGGCCGTTGGCACCATTTGGTTGAACATATTTTCATAATTGTGTCCACATTACTTTCAGTCCACTCTACCATCTGTTCCCGCAACTGCACATGCAGCGTTTGAGACCGTTTGGTTCTTATCAGTCGTTGATATCAGACGTGACTCTGCAGTTACATAGGTCCCGCTGAACGTACTTTACGTCTAATAGGTATTTCTACGTTGTATTTTTAGACTCACTTGTTTTTTCATGGGTGCTTCTAAAACCGCACCAGCCACACAGCACACTTTAGACGCCGGTCACTACTTTGACTTGGTGTTGTTTGCCATTCTGTTGCATATCGCGAAACTCGACTTACTCGCAGCTTGTCCTGCTCCGTTCTGTCAACACGGACTGGTCCGATTTCACTGCAATACGTGTGACTGAGGTCGACTGACACACCGCTTCCGTTTTTAAGCAGTAGAACTAAGCTACTTGCGTCGTGCAATTAATGGGACCAAATGAATTATCAACACCCTGAAGAATTTACCTTTTTACTGAATTATTTAGGCGCACAGTGACATCTGTGTATTTGCGCATCCTTCTTGTCTAGATGAAATGATGTAGCTTGGCCCGGTTTGTTACGTTACATTCCACGTTAGCAGTGTTTTGCTGCTCTGATGGCCTAACCGTCCAAAACTACACCTATACGACTTCACCATCATCGTCGCCGTCATAGTGAACAACAACAAAACCGTGATGCTTTGATACATGTTAGTAGTGTTTTCCCGCCCTCCGACGAGGACCTTGAAGGGTTAAGTAACTTCGTAATATGGACAGCCTATTAGTCGGTTATCGCTCGTTGGATAGAGGGAGTAGTATATCGGAAATCACAATTGGGGCTTGTTAGCCAATAGTAAAGAATAGCTCTGGCCCCGATACGACGTTAAATCTGGCTGTGAGGCATTTTGGGCAATTTTCCACAGGTACGGACGTGATCCACTCAGCGTACATGCCACACCTATTTAGTTCTTGTATGTACGACTGCGGTCGTTACTCAGATGTAACGATCACTAGCAAGTCGATGGCCATGGCTGTGATGTCTCACTGTCTCCTAATCGTAACACACACAGACATTTGGATGTAGTGTTTGGTCTCCTGGTCCATTTAGTCCTTCTGAACACCGTTTTTCGCGGTGCTAAGTTTACTAGGCAATGTTCTTTCGAATCAATGGAGTCTTGTGACCACTCCGTGATCTTGTTTTTTTTAATATTTTCCAGTTTTCGGTGCCACAGCCTTATCCAACTCCGACGAGACAGGATGGCAAAATTCTTCGGTGGCAGTAATGACGTCATCCACCCCACAATCGACCATCGATCATCATCATCATCGAGTACCGATCAGAACGTCGAGCGAGGGTGGCAACATGTTGAGCTCTCTGACCAGCCCCTGTCGCTCCTATCCTCTGCGGTCCCGTCTTCGTCGTGAATCCATGCTGCGTGAATGGCAAGCAGCCCAAACAGCTCCAAAATCATTCAGCCATTTGCCAACCGAAGTTGTCTTTCGTATTGTTCACTATCTGAGTATCCAGGATGCATTCCGGTTGCAACTTATCAATCGGCGCCTCAAAGCAATCGTCGAACGTTATTTGTTACTCGTCAAGCGTATCAACTTTAGTAACGGTTTGCCTTTTGCATTTCTACCCGAATCTATCACCGACTCTGCTCTGAAACGCATTCTTAGTCGTACTCCAGAGGTCACACATATCTTGGGATTCTACCCAAAACGAATACTAGGTTCGCATCCAGCGGATTTCCACAGCCTAGGCAACACTCGCTCGGGCCCGAATAACGCGCTGACCTATGCCGGTATCATATCAGCTTTCCGTATTTGTCCTCGCCTCCGATCGGTTGAACTCATGGATGTCGAGCTAATGAGCAAGCTAGTACACTATTTACCGCGTATCAAGTTTCATGGCATGTTTCGCAACCGTCCTGATTCATGGGATAGTGAGTACGCCGTGCCGTTGCCACCGGAATCTGAGCCGTTGTCCCCTACGGTTGCTGAAACGGTTGTAGAAAATCCCAGTTCGTGTTCCATATCTTTGTCATCTAGTACCGACAATCCAGCTTGCCAACCGCATTCAGATCCAGAACCCCCTGGAGTAAACCATTTGAGCAATTTGTGCTGTTCACTCATGGCCGCTACAGCGGTCGCTACAAGTTACCCGAAATCTAAGTCGCATAAACTGTTTGGTTTCAAACGACTGAAATCAGGACGTCGGTCATCTTCCGGAGCATTTTCGCCGCCACCAGTGGACGCCATCCCATCAACGCCTGGTAGTTCCTCTGGAAACTCAATTGGAAACTCAGCTGCTGCCGTCGCTCAACGATATACAATACAGTACGCTGATCTAGCTTCCTGGTTCGAACCTTTAGGTGAATCTCCAGTCGGCCATGGCTCACCTTCCACCATCCCACAATTTCTTCCGTCACGATCACTTACACCATGGCTTGATCGTCCACCACATCAGAGGACTATCCCCACGATCAATATCCTCGATGGTCTGAGAAATATGGCGATTGCACCGTTCCTCCAACCCGGCCTGCCTCCAATCGAAGCTGAAGTGATTACCGGACCCCTCATCGGTCCCACCGACCCTGCAGATGGACCGCCTATTGCGCTCAATCACCATGCACCAGTTATGGCGCTTGCTTTGCGAGCGGTATTTGTCCCACCGCATCTACCCAACCACGGTGTTCCGGCTCCCATATTGATTGCTCCACATGGACCAGGTCCGGACGGACTGGCGTTGGGCCATCCACCCCAGGATGAAAGACGCATGATTTGGCCGCAACCACAGGGGCAAAATATAGCCTTGCCCATGGGACCACCTGCTGCTTTCGATGGCGGAGTTGAGGCTAGGCACATTGAAATGCATAATCAACAACCAAGACAAGCACCCGTCGTCGCCCAACCGGTGCGGATTGCTCCGAATCCAATATTCGCTGGTCGCTCACATCGGCGGCATCCAATTAGACACTACGTCCGTCACATACCCGCGACCGGACGTCTGAGTGCTAGTGGACCGTGGCTTGTCTCCCCTCTGCCAAGTCATGCAAACTGGATCGCCCTGCCACATGCAATCACCAACCTGACAAAATTGGACCTCGTCTCTGTAGCCATCAGTGCGATTCCGCGACTGGACAATATCAAATACCTACATCTGAAATGGGTAAGTTCCGGGGCCTCCTAATTTGGCCGTCAAGTATCAGCTATTCATTCGTTCAAGTTATTCATTTTGCCGAAAAATTCCTTTTATTTCTGGTGCTTCACCATCATCAGCCCGTAGTTTCAGCGTTTTGTGGCCTGAGGTGGACGTTTCATCACCAGATGTTGTCATAGGCAATCGCACATTTTCTCCAGCTCTTCATGGACATCATCATTGACGGCAATATACGCCAGTGATATGTGTCGGTGCTTAACTTTCATGCAGCCATAAGTGGAGAAAGTCAGTGGGAAGAGTAGGGATGTAGCGCGAAGTAACCTTACATCGATCAAGTAGAAGGTGACCACACCTTTGGACAGCATTAAAACAAACACATCTGAGCATCCTGCCGATATAAGGCGCCATCAGCGTCGTTTGCGAATCTCGCCCGGTATAACTCAGCGCACAACGACAGGTGAACTTCAGCTAGACAGTCCGGCTAGGAAATGACAGCATGCGCGCCACTGCGATCGGCTGCGTACCATGTCCTTCAGGTTTTCAATTGACTAATTTCAAGCAGGATTATGTGGGTCGCAGTCAGGAAAGTAGCGAAGGCCTCACAGCACTCAGTTTGATAGTAGCCGAACCAGGCCATTGCATAGCCTGTCCCCTGCGAACCTTTTGCCAGCAAACGCCTGGAACAGAAAACCGCGCGTTTTTCGGTAGGTGATGGCTGGACATACGTAACACATGCCAGGACCACCTCAACCTGGTAAGTTCAGTCTGCTGCTTTAACGAGTCGGGTTCGTTATCAAGTACCCGCTTAAAAACTACTTCGTTGCGGACTCGCTGCAGCTGGCTTACTCTTGCCTTGCTACGGAATCATCGATGATCAAACGGTTAAAGACACCTAAGGTCCTCGGATCGGAAGGACTAATTCTCACAACCATATAGTAAGACTGCTTTTACGGTTGCCTTGTATACACGGTCCTTTAGCTTCAGTGAAATTCGGTCCTGTTATGAAATTGACGTAAGTTTGCGGACGCTGCTCACACCTTTCATGCACAGTAGATGCCAATGATGCAGGTCTCTTACCCCCCCCCCCCATTGGGGTTTGCCATTTACGGGTAGCAACTCCTTTGAGCCCGTAACCATCCTGACTGGATGTAAACCCATTCACTATCTTTTTGGTCTGAGCCTTCCGATGTTAGATTCGTATGCCCATTCGGTGAACTCGGTTACGTTCCCTATTTTGTTGTCCTTGACTGCATTTGACGGTCGATTTGCTTATCCCCGAGGAATGTGATGGAAATAACCCCTGTGCTTAGTTCGGAAGTGTATTCGGACGTGCATATCGTCTGACCTTGTTAGTGGTGTTCAATCTTTCAGGCGTAAGGGAAAGCAGATCGACTCACTGACGAGCAACAAGTTATCGACCCTAATCTTGCTTACCTATAACATGAATGTGACCATTAGATTTCACCTTTGTTCAAGTTACCGCCTGGGTGTTAACTATTGTGGCCATTGGTCGTTGGTTTGTTCGCTGAGCTAGGTAGTTCAGTAGCAAGCGTTTCTTCACCAGTCCAGGTAACATCACCAGTACGTTGTTTTGTGGAAGAACTTAGTGTTACGTCACGGTTCGTACACACTGTGATCGCCGAGCACAAAGACCAATGAATTTACTTGTCCATGAAGTCCGAAGTGACCGAAAACCCAACTGGAAGCCTGTGTGTCATTAAACTTTCACTATCCCCCGTCTTTACGAAAATCCGGGACATTTGAACTATATCATGGACTAGCTTATTTTGACAGTCAGGTTCGTCGCGGATTATAGGTGCAAATGGCTCCGCGGTTAAACCGATCTAGGAGATTGATGGAACTTATTCTATGGCGTATGATAGTCTTGAGTGTGAAAACCTCAAGGAAGAAGACAAAGGACACCAGATGAAGATCAGCTATATTGCAGAATTGAACCAATGGAAGAAAGAGCGCTACGGCTGTGAATAACTGATAATTCACCATGTTCAAAATGATTACTTATTCATGCCTTTGATTCTGTTTTGTTCTCAAATGTGTCAAACAACTTAACACGTTGGCTACTCCCCTTTGTTGCTGTCCTCACTTCCTCGTTGTCTACACTTTGTGGTCCCACTAACGGTGTGATGCGCCTCGCAGTACATGCTAAGTCTGCTCAGTCGCCTACTTTGGCTCGTAAACTGTTTTAGTTCTCCCCGAATGCTCTTGTTGTGCTATCTTGATTTGCGTGTGATATCACCTTCTCTCATGGACGTAGGATGTAAGTGGAGGAGATCATTAATTCCATAACTCCGGATGCTTCATAGGACAGTTGTTATCTATAACCTTTGAGCGCGAGGTCCCGCATACGATCACGACTACAACTTGGTATCTGCACGCACCGTAGCTTTAAACCTAGCCCCAGAAGTCCGTTTAAACAGAGACAACCAGTCTATTCACAACACGCGTCTGCCTCAACTATCTGTTTATGTGTTGTCTGTACACCGCATTTTCAAGCTTTATCGGTCTGGTCTGTCTGTCTGTCCGTTACAGGTTGATTTCTATTATGAACTCGTGAGTATGTTGGCGGTACTTCGGCTTTCGTGCTCCCGGCGACCATGCACCGGAGAAACATCACGATTGAATGCTCCTTGTTATTAATGCAGCTTACGACTCAGTATTATTGACATTTTCCTATGGCGTTATATTTCTGAAGTTTTTTTTGAATGGTGAAAATGAGCTCCCGCTCGAAATTTGGAGTTAATAATATGCTCTAATGCGTCAGGAGCTCGCCACCTCTTTAGATAATCTGATGCTGAGTTGTCGGGCGGATTGGATGGCGATATGACACCATTTCGACTTAGTCTATCATGTGCGACTGAAGCGTGACAGGTTCGCTCACGCGTCTAACCGTCCACATACTTTCCCCGTGTTTTTCAGGTTGTATTCACCTCGGCTGATCCATTCTTCAACTTCTCCGCGACAAAACTACAGTCATTTGTGATGAACAACTGTAGTGGTCCGTCTCGAGCTGTCCGATTTGTACGTATCTTCTCCGCGCTTGCTCGTGCGCCACAACTCACTCGTTTGGAGTTAGTTGGAATTCGTTTTGTTGGTAAGTCGCCAAGGATTTCCTTTGCCTGGCCCGAACTGGTTCCATAATGGGGCCCGGGTTCTTGATCCCCTGCAACCAACCATAGAAAGCCTTAAACCCAGCGGTTGATTCCACTTTCATTTCATCTGCCGCACAGCCTCATCCGTTCGTGGTTCAATCTCCTCAAGAGATTATTCCTCGCGATTACTCTTGTCCGGTTTACCGCTTGTGTAACATCCAGCATCCAATTGAATGTATATGTCAGGAGAGTGCTGCCTACCTATTTTTACGGTATATCGTGTCTCCGTTTTCAAAGTGGACACGCTCTATAGATGTTTGGAATTGTGATGAACTAAACCCGGTTATCTAAAAAGAAGTCAGCGCATACGTTGGTACAATCCCTAGTCCTTTCATTGACTCCTTTGCTACCCCATTCCATCACAGAGATAGAGAGAAAGTAGCCCGTGGTTTCTAGACAGAAAGTTGACACGGAGCATGACGGTTGATGATGACACCTCACTTCATATACTGAGAAAAACCAACTACTCTGGATGGGTTCATGGTTTTAGCAGAGCTGGTGACCTACTTTTCAGCCGCCAAGCCATCACATGTCTTGTTGTTTCTGCTTGTCAACAATCATTGAATGACGCGAAGGAATTGAAGAATAGCGTTCTTTCGTCTGCTCTGCTTAATGTTGACACCTATCTCTCGTGGGTTTGTGCGGGTTTTGTCGATTATGTCTGCCGCATCGATCGTGTAAATCAAGGCTGTTGCGTTGATGAAATCTTTCCATCAGCACCGGCAAGGGACTGGTTAAAGCATGGGTTCCGGCTAACTAATTTGAGAAGATTTATGTTGTGGGCGGTCCCGTCCGCACTCTACCGTTACCAATAAAACGCGCTTCACATAGTCCATTGCTCTAAATTTCACAAGTTGGACTCAATGGAGTTTCGTCTGGAAGATAACCATACATTGAATGCACACAGAGCGCATTCTGATAAATTACATGCCTTTTTTCTTGCACTTATTTCAGTTATCCAAGATTTTCCTTTCTTGGCATTTAAACAAGGGTATCTTGAATCCATCTGGCTTTTTACGTCTCCCTCATCCCATTGATGAAACTGAAATGGAAACGGTACCGTCGTTTTTTTAAGATAGTCCATTTAATGCAGCTGACCATTACTGGAGGCTAAGCGGTAAGACATTCTACAGTTGTAGGTCTACTGCTGAAGCCATCATAAGCAACCTCACTTCGTTTCTCGTCATACCGTTCGGCAAGATGTGGGAGCCGTGATCTGTGAACACGGCGTAATCTCAGTATGAAAGTCTTTAGTGGTCCGAGTTTGTTGAACATGTGAACAATGGGTTTCTAAGCACGATTACTGTAACGAAGCCTACGGTGATCGTACAACATCTCCTGACACCTCATCAGTCTTTTCTCAGCAACCGTTTTCAGCGAATAGTTGCTGACGAATCGATTTGTTATTGGATGCCTTATTTTGTCACGGTTGAAAGAATGCGGGACTGATCGCGCAGCAAAAACAACCGACTAGTCTAAGGTGTGTGCGTCAGAAAACCAACGATGTGCTGCAAACAACTTGGTCGGCTGCTACGCTACCCGTTTTCACAGCGACCCTGTTGTGCTTATGATCATTAGATGCATTTGTCTAACAGAGACTGCGTGTACTATTGATTCGTGCGTCTTCGGTTGATTGAAGTCAGATTGCCGTGATACGTCACGTGCTTGTTCAAGCTGAGAATCCGGTCGTCGAAACCTAGAGCAGCTGATCTGCTATCTGTTTGAAGTGGTCTGTCAGATGATATTTGATTTTGTCGTTCACTAGCTGTCACGACCCGGGCGAACTTGCCAGGACTTGCCACCCAACAGACGATCCATGCAAATGATGAATTCCCTCATCGCTGGTCCTCTCGGACCTATCTAACTGCCTATCAGCTGTACGTCGACACCCAGAAGCCAGACAAGCAACGCCGTGATTGTTTTCGACATTGTCTAGCAGATTGTTATGCCATTTATGGGGGCAAAACTACGTTGCCATTCGCGCAACGACCGCAGTGCCGGGCAGTTGTATGCTGTTTAACAGGGTACCTACCGAACGTATCCAGTTCAATTCTTCCGAGCATCGAATCCGTGTGTGGCTATCTGTCTAAAACCAAACCCGAATAGTATACAGAAAATTGGGTGATGTCTACTAGTATTGTTTCGATGCATATCTTCACGACAAGAAAGAAAAATCACACACCACCCGGAAATGGACGTACAACACAGCTCAGCTCGTAATGCTCCTTTTTGTAGAAAGAAAATGCCACTTCCGGTGCACCAAAGAATTTTGTCCATTCACGGAGCCTCACACGCTATCTGCCGTTTCACCCGCAACTTCGGTGAATTTTTATATGAGAACGCCTAGTATCAGGATATCGGCGCACTTTCTCCTCTCTGGTTGTCAAAACTGTCTAACGAACGAACCACTCAGATCCCACCGTCATCGGTTGCGCCTCACGCATCCTTGAGAGACTGACCGTCCATTTTACACCAACATGTTCCATTCCGGTGTGATATATTCGCTCAAGTTTAGCAACGTCTCGTGAGTAATCGATTTGGAGATGATCACTTTGAGCACACTGCCCGCAGTCACGTGACGCCTTGCCTAGCTAATGTGAATGAGCGGATTCCCGCAATAGTGTGGCTGGCTTAGAGGCCATACGCCTCATCATGTTTTTTCTTCGTTGCTTCTCAATTGATTTCAGCGCGTTGCGGCTGACGAAACCAGGTGAAGTATCTCCATCTCGCTGGTCTACCTTCTTTCTGTGATTCTTGTTTCACTACAATCTCCTCATTAACCACGCAGCTGTTGACCCGCGTCCAGTAGCTGTGGCAGATGTGAAGGTGAAACGACTGTGGGGACCAACCTAACATGATGACCGCAGCATTGCAGATACGTGACAGATGGAGTGAAGTTGACCAGTTGGGCAGATAAAAGGCCGCTTACACGCTTAATCAAAACGAATGAATAATTTGTCTAGGCGATGGTTGTTCGTCACATCAAAGTCACGTGTCCTATGCACAGCCGTCCAAGCTAAACTAAACGCTTTGGGGCACACGAACACGCGTATGCTGTTTGCAAACTATTGATGATGGAGACACGCGATCTACGGTTAATATGTGTGACGTAGAACGCTTTGAATTTTTTTTATCCATGGCCAGATGGGGCCGGATGAATAGAAGATAACGTTTCTGGATGTCCTATGAAGTAGAGATCGGTCCTGTCTACGAGCATTTCGAGATTGTCCTTGTTCTTCTGTTGAAATTTTGTCATTGAGGATTGATATTTTTGTACATTGTCCATATCAGCCGTCCATCCTCCATCCCCAAATCACAGATTCTGAAGGATGGCAAATTCAGGGTTTAGGCAGGACAGTCGCAATGTCAGTCGCAGCTTTCAAGGGATCTCAGCTGGTTTTTTCTGCACAGTTTTAGCAGAACGGATATGTGGATGGTTGTCCTGGTCTGCTTCACACCGAGTGACTTGTTTTAATCACCGACACCTTTGTCCCAGCGCAAACTATTGACCGCTGGTACATTATTTCGGATTCGACAACTTTATGTCTCAGACTACATGTTATCAGTTAACTCTCACTGAGGCAACCTGGCAGTATCCCAGCCGTCGTGGCTTGGCAGTTGGGCGCTGAAACGGTGCTACTCTTTCACTGCGTTTGGCCTGAACATTGAGGTGGCGCTTCCGCACTGCGCACCGGTGATTCCACCTCTATTTGTGTCAAAACGTTTGCAACAAACTTAGCAAGCTCAGCGAACAATTTGATTATCTGTGTGGATCAACTTCACTGCATGCACCACTCGTAATGGATTAACGGTAGTAGGCACGTCACAACCGATCTGAACCAGTAAAAGACTAAGCGTGTTGTATCGTCCAGGATGCATGACAAAAGTTTCGCTTCACTGATATTCGGTTTCTGCATTGTGTCATCATCCTCGTGGTCTCCCTCATCACAGTCTACTGGCAGAAGGCACAGTGAGGTAAAGTGAAACCAACACAACGTTAATTCGCAGCACATATCTGTAGACGCTCCTGTTCCGGCGTGTTTGTCAAACACGAAGTGAGAAGTGAGCAAAACTTTGGACAATGGTCACTGCATGTCATGTTGTTGACTCAGCTAATCCGGACAAGTGTGCCAAATCGCTGATCAGCCACCTGTCGCGTTTCAACTCGTCATAAGGGTTTGAATCCATTCCGAACTAGCATGGCTTGATGAAATACATTCATCAATTGTACAAAGCTTCCCCCTTAGTCACGATTTATAAGTGCTGTGCTCACAAGTCATAGACACCTTCTCCTGGGAAGTCGCCGCTCGTCGCTTGGAGAATGAGTTGCACACACTGATCACACTGCTGACCGTTGTGGTGGTGTGTTCAACTTTTACCTGGAAGGTCTCGGTTCTGAATGTTTATGAAAATTCTTAGGACGTCAACAGAGGTGAAGACCTCACTGACTTTTGAATATGTGCGAATATCCTCACCGCTTATAAGGTGCCTACAAAATCATAGCACGCTGGTTGGATCAATACGTAGAGAATACGCAGTACATGTGCGTTAGATAGACACGCCAGTCGAACGGCACTCCAAAACTACACGTCTGCTTCTCATCGAGTATCCAATGCCTGTATGAATATGACTGATCCGGACACAAGCGCACCATTATGCTGATGTGTATCAAACAGCGTTCCATGCACTTTCAAGACTCTTCTTGACGTAAAGGTCAGTGAATATGTTTCAGGGGGGGGACTTGGTAAACAATCGGTAGTTTTTATTTGGGCGACGTTTCGCTTTTGACACAAAAGTTTCATCAGGCCAAGGGAACAGGTCACCACGTTGGCCAGGTTATAAGGCAGACAGGGAACCAATCAGTAAGTTCTCTCTTCTTCACTTCTCTTCAGTGGATATGGTTTAAAAAATTTTCGGATCGACCTTGGTGCAAAATCCGGACCGTTTTTCTGCTGCGCTGTTGCACTGTGTGGAAGATCGCGACCACCAGTGTTTGTTTCAGTTCATCAGCTGTAAATCCAGACCCAATGTTGCAGCTGCTACAGGGGAACGAACTAGGGTAGACCAATGCATTTGAGGCAGTAGCCCAACTGGATCACTTAACTTTCGCCGCTTTGTCTTTCTGGTGGCACGATTAAAGAAGATAGCTTTGCTCCAGGAGGACGCTGATAGCTTGATTGAACCATTTGTCACCAACCACAAGTGTACCACCGGTGACCTAAAGGCTGGGTGCTTTGGGTCTACTGTCAGTCAGATTTCCGTAGGTACCCGCGCGTGAAAGACTCATGCAATCATTTGGGCTTTCAACAAAAATCGCGCGAACGCTATCTCAATGACACCTCAGGCTAAACGGTGTGTGTGTGTGTGTGTGTGTGTGTGTGTGTGTGTATGAGTGTGTATGCAACCTGGCGCATGCAAGTGGATCGGATTCCCTCTATGAGACCGTTCTTGTTTTCTCGGTATACCACCACCAATTGGTTTGCATAGGACGACGGTTTCCGGTTTCCCTACGCCAAGTTAACTAGGCAGCTAGCCTGACGAAGGTGCACGCATGTATTTAAAGTACTGTCTTCAGATGTCTGTCTTTTACAGTGCACTTGCAATAGCAGGACGAATTGTGCGACATTTTTTCAACATAATTTCCGGGCGTGCTTTGTGGGTTCCAGCAAGTTGCCGCCAAGGTTTGTTTTTGGCCGCTTCTTTGACCAAAGCACATACCTACAAATTCCAGAGACGTTTATACTCTCATACACTAAACCTATTCCCTATACAATAAACCGCCTGATACCTTATATTTTGACAGCTACGATTCGATGCATTAAGTGGAACGAACGAAGTAAGCCACAATCCTCGGCCAGCTCTATTTAACATCGGCAAGGCCAATGGCCCTGATGTGCTCCATGACTCCGTCACATTTGCAATAATTATACCGGAACATTATTGTTGTGAGCATTTCATTTGTCACAGTATGTTCCTTTCCCCACACCTCTTGGCTAGTCTTAACATTGGAAGTGAGTTTGTGTGGCCAGACGATAAAATAAGGTAAACGGTTGGATTGTTTTTGTTCGACTATCGAGGTGCGCTGAGTCGTTAGGCGCATCAAACCGATACGTTCGGACTTTTGGCAGGCACTTCTGTTCAAGGCCAGACCTTCTCGTGATCTGTTTTCGCGACCAACTAGTGAAACTGACACCGAATTGATATGGAATATTGGTAAACGAAAAACTCCGAATGATGCTATGAACCTTACCACGTTCTCTGTCGTTTTTGGATTGCTCACGTACTGAGCGAACCATGCATTTTTGTACTCCACGCTTCTCTAATGACTATCATCTGTGCTCCCTAGTCCATCTCGCTCATAAGTGGTCAATTTCCGTAATATTCATATGGTTTCCTGACAAGCGTTAGGAGATGGCTCAGTGGTTAGGGCGCGAATTTACTGACCGGAAGGTCCGTGGTTCGAACATGACCTCTACCTCTCGACTTGCCCTGTCTAGGCTTGGGCAACCTGGTAGTATCCCAGCCTTCGTGCCTCCTTCTGGTGACATAGCAGTTAAGCGCCGAAAGGGTGCTACAACTGAACAATTCAATTTTAATTTCCTGACAGGCGTTGTCGAAATCGTCCAAGTTATCGGACGAAGCAGATGATTCGACGCCTCCGTATCTACGTGGATCCCATGCGAAATTGGGGTTGGTTGATTCACACTACAGTATCCCTGCTCCATATCAGAGAAACCCTTTTTCGACGAGGCATTTTTGGCGTCACGCTGTTTTTTCCGCTGTGATCCTCAAGCAGAAGATACACCTTGGTTACTCAAATAGTTAAGTCCCAGTTGACGGTCGATGTCACTAAATTTACCGCTGCGTTGCTTCCCTGGTTTACTAATCATGATATCTGTGGGTTATTCGGATGTAATAGGTCTTGCGTAATCGAGACAGCAAGGTCCGAGCATAGTGTCACCCAATCTTCACTTCACTGGCCAAGTGCCGCAGACCGCACTTTTACCCATTGGTCTAATGTGAGCCGTGACTTTTGAGAGCAGGTCCTTAATTGTTCTTTGACGCGACGCTGCCCTCTTGGACAGGGCTGTGGCTTGGATGGCTAAGAATCCGGTTTTCAGGTGACGTATCCAAACCGCTGTAGTTCGCGCCGCTGGATGAATCTGGAAAACAGAATGTTATATAATAGCTAGATAATCTCTCATTCCGATGTGCTTTTGCTATTTTCCGTAAGAACCAATGGTCAAATAATTTGAGTCTATGAAGATCGTCAGCCCGGAGAGGTCAGGTCCCACACGCGCGTGCCAGTACGGGTCTAACAGCCTCGTTGCGCACTTTGTACTCCTTCCAAACGTTTCTGAGCGTCCTCTTGAGGCGATGTGAAGCTGCGCGGAACTCCCCATCGTTGTCGATGTGAAGATTGGTAAGGCATGTCAAACTAAACGTCCTCAAGGTTGCGTATGCGCACACAAACTGAAAGAATTTGGAGTCATAAAAAGTAAATTATCTGACCAGTTTATGGCGCTTCATGAACTGCCGCCTACCAGAGGCCTTCAGGATTTCCCTTGGGTGTCGCTTCTAGATAGAAAGCTTGGACAAGGTCGCAATAGCAACTGCGGGACCTATCTGCCGAGCGAGGGTGTATTTCAGCTCCATACACCACTCTCTCCAAACCGTGGATTTTTTTTCGGTTTGTATCCATCCCCCTTCTCTGATCTGTTGACAGTCATTGGGTAATCCATACATGTTGGAGGTCGTTCGGTTGCGACAGCGCATCACAACCCAACTGTCAGGCTTGCTCTGATCATCTTTGGCGTTTGTTTTTTCCTGTGAACTATGTGATTGGTACATCCGGCTTAAATTTCTTTTCTGAGTGCCACGATCCTCAAACTTTGTGATCACTGATGTCTAGAAATAAAGGGACAACTTGCCCCAACTCTGCTTCATGCCCCTTTAACTTCGTAAAAATATTTTGGTCGATAGCAGTTCTGTACACTCATATCTGGCCATCTACTTGAGTCATCGTCAACCTCATTATTTTGTTGTTCATGTGATCCACGCTCGTACTTATGTTGTTTTTGCTGTCAACGTTCACCATTTCCTCTCAACTCAAATGTCTTTCGTCGCAATGTTTTTCCATATTCAGACGGACTTTTGGCCCATATCATTGACGTACCTCTTCTGCCGGGCCGAGGTTTCCGCAACCTACAACGTCTGGTCTTGTCCAGTAATCGGGAAGCCTCGGAGTTCGATGTGGGCCTCATGTTGCTGGCTGGGCAACAGTCGCTGAGCCATGTAGCCTTGCAAATTGCGCACACACGAAACTCGCTCTTTGAGTCTTTATGGTGTGCTCGAGCTGGCTTTCCACGTTTGGAAACCCTCATACTGGGTACGTTTCTCTTTCGTAATTCATATTCACCCGTGTACTTTTCAAAAGTGCCTAACCTCTTTCTGAGATCGATCAAATTGTTCTTCCATCCAGTGTGTGCTGGTGTGAGCCTCCATCTGTCAACCATTGCGACCGACTCTTCTCTGAATCTTATCTGATAAGGTTTTTGTGAAACGCAAATACATGCATAGCTTCGAACTAATGCTTTGTTTCAACAATGTGGCTATTGGTTAAAATTTCACAATTTTCCCTTCCGGTCATCGCTGTTGGTCTCCCATCGTTGCGGAGAGACTGGAACTTGTCTCGATGGACGGTTTGGTTCCCTTAGTAACCCAGTGAGCTGTACTGTAGGTTGCTCGTGCAGCATCCACAGAGTCTCCCCTACCAGGTTGCTCAATGTATAGAGACCTAACAAACACAGTCTTCTGAGGTTAAAACGAGTGTGGCATTTCGTTCCTTAAAATTTGAGCCAATCGAGTAGTCAACCACTGCTGCCTTGTGTTCAGGCATGGGCGCCCTAGCAGCATCTCAGCCAACACACAACCATGAACCTTACAGTGAAGCACTAGTGTGTATTACTGATGTATTGCTGTCTATGATGATTCGTCTCCTATCCCCGTGATAAGACACCCTTTCGGTGCCTAGCTACCATGCTAACCAAGGACTGAGATACTGCCAGTTTTCCCAAGCGTGGACAAAATCAGGGGGTGTTGGGGTTGGATTCGAACTTGCGTGCCTTTGGACCAGTAAATTCGCACCTTAACCACTGAAATATCTCTGTACCACTAAACCACCGCATCTTTCAGGTATAAGTTTAACCATACAAGGGACATAGCCTCTGCAATCCTCTGGGAATCATATTCTGCGCGTAACTCTTGAATCTTGGAAGAGGCTTGGACCCAGAACCTTCCGGATAGTGGTTTGAGTGCCCTTACATTAAACTACGGCGGCCGATTAGCAGCCGAGCACGATAACTTTCCAAGATGAAACCCGAACCTAGAATTCCTAAATCTAGCATTTCATGGACAGTTTCTCCGGATAAGAGTGCACCATAGGGAAATGGATACTTAAGTTCCTCTGGGGGTGTCGAGGTTCACCATGAACCTGTCAGGAGGAGTGGCTCTTCTTTTGAGGATGAAGTACCGGATGGTGATCTTCCACATTTGGGATCTTTAGGCCACCTAAACTCAACATGCGCGAACTCACTAATTATGATCTAACTCTAGTTGTGTGGACGAAAGCATGGACTCCTGACCAGAAGGTTCTTCTCCAAAACCACCCGATTTCCGCCCTCTCCAGACTTGGTCTACATGGCAATATGTCGGTCCTCCGTACTTCACGTTGCATAGCAACAACGTACGCACAAAGATCTACGGTCGAAGTATCGTTTTTCACTAATGACTGTTGGTGTGAGCCCAGTGCGTTGGCTAGGTAAAGTCGTCCCCATAGTATAGTTTTTAATTCGGAACCGTGCATTTATAGAGTGCTTTCAATTTCGGATTAGCGTTTGACAGACATTGCAAATGGCCAGATGAAACCTTAAAATGTGAGGCGAGGAGCTATCAACAGTGCGATAGTCGTAATCACCCTGAGGCTGTCTTCTTTCACCGTGAACACACGGGATCGTCCTCCCCATTTGAACTCAAAACGACTGGGTTTAAGGCAGACCTAAGGAGTTCGTTATTCCAGCCCACCACTTGTTTTCCACTTAGAATATGGTCTAAATTTGGACGGTCGAGAGACCATTAAGACTGCTATGTTTTTTCCCATAACATAACCAAACCTATATACCGTACTGTTCACAGGCTACCAAGATCCCTACCAGTCCCGGTTGACCGTCTCTGAATTGCTGGGTCTCGGGGTCGGTGAGGCTTCCGATCACTTGATGCCGTTGTGTGGACTGACTGACTGGGGATTGTCCGTCGTATTCCGTCTCTGTCCGAGACTGGCAAGTCTCACAATCCGTCATGCACCCTACTTGTCCTCGGTTCTCACTTGGCACGACCGGTCGTCGGACAACTGGGTCCTGGATGAGCCCGGTGGTGGGGCGAACGCGGACTTGTCCCAGGCTGCTGATGAGGCTCATTCAAATCGGCCGCCCGCACCCAACCACGCTCAACCTCATGAAGGTCAAGAGGCCGCTGAAGATACTGTCAGCACTAAACAACCTACCGATGCTGTCGGCGATCCTCAGTATTTACTCCTCAGGTCGCTGACGCTGGAAAACTGCCCGGGTATTTCAATTGAGGTGTGTTACCACTGCTGTTGCATGAGTATGAGTTGGTCTTGGCTTTTTCCACACCTTTTTGTGATGATGTGTGTGATTCCACGCTAAAGATTTGTCACATTTCCACACGTCTGCTTAATTTCATAGTGGTGGGTTTGGAGTTGCTGAGTCGAGATCTGGTGATGACCCTTGTTTGTAAGTTGCGATACCTATAGTTTCCATTTTACACAAACTGGATAGGGCTGATGGTAGTTTTTGACCACTATTCACTACTGTCGATCTCCATACGAATCTCAACAATTTCAACACGCTTCTGAATCGGCACCCAAATTTGGTATCTTTTTGTAGCTCTGAAAAGGTCAGCATCCTCCAAGGGTCATGGCAGATGACCTCTGCCATTGCTTTTGAGCCAGCCGTTTTGATTTCCCTCTGTACACTTGCGTCACGTCCAACCCACGCCTGTCTCTGCGATCAGTTGTTCGCTGTATTCATACTGTTTTCTTGTGGAGGATAGTGTCGGTTTCTAGCTCTGACCTCATACGCTTGTCTCCGCATGCGCTGACAATGGACTGGTGTGTGTTCCACATTTTCCAAACGTTCGTTGCAACAAACGTTATTCTGACCCTATGTGGAAGTCCGATCTTTTCATCTGGTCTAGCACAGACATTGTCAAAGCTTTCTGAACGTCCGAAAACCTGTTACCCCAGCAGCAACGCGTCGTTAACGCCACTGTATTGGTTCCCCTCCGTTGTGAATGCACGTCTTGAATGGTGAACCCATCTCTAATCCAGCTACCTGCCTGTCTATGAAAACTCCAATTAAAACTGAATCGAATAGTTTGTTTATACTAGTAATTTCGATCCAAATGTCCTTTGATCGCATCACCACAACGTAGGTTTGTGGACGTTTTTTTGTCGCACTTGTGACAATCCACAATTGTTAGTGTTTACCAGGTGAACAGGAGTGTGATATTAGACTTTTTGTCAGCGACTTGGTAATCTAGCTATCCCTTGTCTAGAGAGCATAATGCGACACATCCGTGTGCAGTGACTTGTGCACAAGCGGACTACTGCTTCTTATCATTCGTGTGATTCATTCACTCACTCGCTCACTCACTTATGGTCACTTTTCTCTCACACATACAGAGCCTAGAGGATGCAATTACTAGTGGGACACCGTTTCCATGCTTGGAAACTTTGGTGTTGCGTGATATGTTTCTTCCACGTTGCGATCAGTCACGTGACGTTTTGCGGAAGCCAACATGGATCGAGCGCAGAGCGTGTCAAGCGAAAGTCAACTTCGCATCGAATTGTCCCAGTCAACCTTTAGAAGTGGACTGGTGTCGAGTAGCACAACTACAGGCGCTGTCCGATTTGTTGGCTACCCGGCATTTGAGCTATTCCTCTACCTGTCCCGAGAGCATCGGTCTGGCCTCTTCTGTACAAAACGTCACTGCTTCATTCCCATCCGGTGGAGTGCGAGATCCCGAATTGGCGCTAAAACCTTTCGATCTTTTTGTAAGTTTTTCCGATGCCCATGTTTCACAAGCTGATTTGAGTTGACTACTGATTGAAAACTGGTTATTTTCTTTATACCGTTTGCCTTCATTATTTGACAGGATGAACAAAAGATTACGATATGGATATCACATGCGAAAAAACAGACATCGATCAGGAATCGATCCTTTTTACTCCATGACGTGTTATTTTTGTCCATAAAACGTGTTTTAGTGCATTATTCTCAGTAAAGTGGACAACTAAATCTCATCAGTATCCTTCAAATGTGCCTTCATGCGTCCTGGAGATCGTGCGGTTCTGTAGTGTGCGCGGCGAGAGCTACCGTATTGAATTTTGCCAGGTCACATTCAAGAGGCCAGTGGGCTTTTTACGCATGCTCTCTCCTTTGCTGCTGCTGCTGCTGTTTGGTATATCATTTTCTCGCATTGCATTCCCCCTTTCGAACTAACTATGGACTTCAGTCAAGCACTCGTAGCTCGTAGAGCCTAGGGGAAGACACACTGCATGCCCCACCGGGACAGTGCAACGACGAAATGAATGTGGATCGGAACGTGGATGACATGAACCGACGCAGTTTACCGCATGAGCTTGTGCGGAAACTGAACAAGTGTCTGTTGCGAGGCTGCAAATCCAGCGCCGTAAATGAAAGCAAGCAGGACGCTGCATTTTTACGAAAAGCATATTCTACCTCACCGGAAAACACAATCGACTTGCCACCGTGCAAAGTTCTCTCCTTTTGTAACCCCCGTCTTTTCTGCCAATGTCGTTCTCAAGAATTTGGAGTAGCTTTCTGAGACGGAAATCTATGTGTTCTTCTCCTGATGACTTCATCAGCACGCGTTGCAATCACGTTTATTGAATTTCGATACACGGAGCGGTGATACCCTCGACCGACCAACAATAAATTGTAATCATCATCATCATCATCGACAGCATGACATCAGTGTTCAACACCGATGCTTCACTGCCGTACAACCATGATTTATTTGAAAGCCTTATTGTGAAGAAGAGAATAAAGTTGGTCAGGGAAGGGACTTAGTGCTAGCTTACTACAATCATTCCGAGGTGCCTACACATCCTGTCAGGACGCACCCAGACATTAAAAAGCGCATGTGCAGAGAATGACGCATTCCCAAGGTCACCAGCGGTACCACACGTTTCGGATAGCAGAGGTGCGTCGGCGGAGCTCACCAAACACGGCTTAGCAACATACGACCAGCGGAGTGGGGCTGAAATTGTTCACGACCGGAGCACCGCCATTGGCTGTACAGAACGAACAAGTGGACGACCATAATTGGCCATTTAGTCATCCTATATATTTACGCAGAGGCTCTGTATGTTTTGTCCTGAAAATACAGCCGTGTCCCGAGTTCTCTGTCTTCTCCTTATCGCGTAGTCTGGCAGGCTCAGTGCAGGCGTAACCAATAGACGGCCACCCACGATACAACACATCCAAACACTCATTCAGGCAATCTGGATAGAACTGACAACAAGATCGCCACTGACATCGGTTGACAGCCATATCTTGCAGCGTATCCAACCAGGCGCAGTGGGGATCACTCGGTCCCCATCCTGGAAGGCGAGTAGCACCGACAGCATCCAAACGTTTCGTGATTTCTTTCATACCCTTCTGCCAGGTCAAGGGTTGGCCACCTCTCTGCTTCCGCCACTCTGAATTGGACACGGAAAACAGCACTCTCTTCGGCAAACGATGATTGGACATGCGCAATACATGTCCCAACCAACGCAGCTTCTGTTGCTGGACACATTCTTCAATGGAAGTACCCGTTGCACAACCGACAACTCGCTTTCTAACTGCCTCGTTACGGATTCGCTGACACCAACCCACACGAGCTGTAGTTCTGAGACAACGATTGTCGAACACCTGAAGACGTCTCAGTTCCGCTGCTCGAACAGGCCAAGTCTCACAACCATACAACAAAACAACCCGCACTGTAACCTGATACACATGCCCCTTGAGATTCAGGGACACACGGTTAGACACATATCATATTCATAGCGCACTGAGAACAGTGAGGCATGATGAATTGTATGTGCGGTACGTGATTGCTGCTCGTACAAAGATCCAACGATATCTCATTAATATATCACGTCGTGTCTACCAGTAAATGTAAGCTTTCTTTCATCCCAGCTGTTTGTTTTTCATTAGCCTAAAGCAACTTTTTCAGGACGTATTTTGTGTACCTTAGTTCAGCTGTAGTACCCTTTCCGTGCCTAACTGCCATACCACCAGAACTAAGCACGACGGCTGGGATACTGCCAGGCTGTCCAAGCCTAGACAGGGGAAGTCGAGACCAGAGGTCGGGTTCGAACCACGGACCTTCTTGTCAGTAAATTCGCGCTCTAACCACTGAGCCATCTCGCTCACATAGATCATGGAGTCTCACCCACGATAGATTTTTCCTCGTGCGTAATCTAATTCCTAAGATGCTACCGCCTCTACTGTCTCAGTTCTGCCGCAGTAGCAATCGGTATGAACTCGCAAATGTCACCTTGTTTTTTGGAAGTTGAGCAGGCTGGACAAATAAGGACTAACCAAATTTCCAAGTTTCTTCAAAGCATGTTAACTCGTCTCGTTGCTCGCTCACTGTGGTTGAGCTGCTCGGTCAGGTGACTTCACACGCACCACAATCGATCATAACGTCGCCAAGTCTACTCACAGTTGGATCGATCACTACGTGGACTAATGTCGTACGCAATCTGAACCCTATACTGTTACTCGCCCGTATCCTAGCGGTGCGTTACCGTAGACGTAAAGTAGACTTGTACGCTCTACAAGTCTCGTTGACCTTACGATTCCAGTAGCGGTGAACTTTGCCAATGTTCCTCTCTGTTTGCGCGCGCGCGCGTCAGGGAGCAGTGCTCTAAACCTCCCAGCTACATCCTTTTTGATTCTGTAATCTACTCTCCTATTTCCTTATTTTTATAGTACTCGCTGAGGACACGTCACTACTTATCCAGTCTCCTGGAATTAGACGGATCATGTGGTCCACGATCACTCGGTCAGAGACGTTTTGCGAATGCTCTGTTTGGTCCGCTTATCTCAACTGCTCATGCCGTCCCATTGGAAACGCCGCATAACGTGGAATTTGTATCCCAGTCCACACAGACTTGTATTTGTGGCACGCTGGAATGGAATGTTTTCAATGACCTGGTACTTCTACCGTCCACCATTTCTGCAGATAGTGCCTGTTCTTCCTCAGCACACCCCACGCGGCCTCATGTTGGTCACTCTGTTCCCACGGATGTCTCTTCCACCGACCAAGCGCAACAACTCGGGGGTCCGTTAGCCTTCCATCCATTCCCTCCGTCCATCCTCCATCAAGAATTGTTCAAAATCGTCACTGCCTCTGAATGGACTCAGCACGTGCTCCAAACCCCTCCAATGCTCCAACTCGCTTCCCTCCAGTCTACACGCATTCCAGTTTCACCCGGTGACTGTCCCGGTTGTGTTTCCGATACATTCCACTACGACCCGAATTCACAGTCGGTGAGTCATTCTCCAGGGTGTGCGCACTTTCTTTTAGGTGTTCGATTTCTTGTGAAAAAAATGTCCTACTTAATTCTCGGACATGGACCCAGATATTCCTTCATTACTTTTTGTCTCAAATCTACCAGGAAAAGGTTAACGGAAACCGCTCAGGATTATTTCAGCTGGGAACTATTTTCTCGAGTTTTATCGGGATCAGTGATACGGATAAAAGGAAGTTTTTTTCCAGAACCAAGATGTGTCATCACCATGGACAACAAAGTCCGTAATGAAAACTGTTGTACTGGTTATGCGCCGACTTGGGGCTCGACGTGACGCGCAGACCTAGAGAAGTGGATTACTAGACTCGATCCGTTATTTCAATAGCCTAATCACAAGGCGGCAAGCAGTTTTTGATAGGAAAGTACCGTAGCGGTTCCATTGTTAAAGGGCAATTACTTGGTCGAACCCCCAGCATGAGGGGAGGGTACACGGTAGTGTATTGGTCAGACTGCTGTCGGCTGACCAACCTAATACCGGAAGCTTTATTAGTTGCCTACGATAATTCCCAGTGTAGCTTAATGGGGCGTGGGAATACACAAACTCCCACGCCACAGTAGGGTCCCATCTCTTCATCGCACACAACCATACTTACCTTATCAGGCTTTTTCGCTTTGTGATTCCACACTGCACCTCATTGCCTAATTCAAGACTTTCTTGTGAGGTTCTACTAGAAACACCTAGACTTGAAACTGTTTAGTCAAACAGACCCTGGACGTTCTTACAAAAACCATACTTGGTGACCTCTGGAAAGAATACACCGAGGACAGGATGATTCGCTGTGTCTAGCTTTCTTCGAGAGAAGTTTAGCGCTAAGCCTGGAGACGACCTTGTGAGCTCAAGAGGAATGTGGCCTTTTTCTATCGACATTTTCATGACTAGTCAAACGAAGTATGGATATAGCTGTGAAATTCGAGACATCCACGACAGTATAAATCGCTTCACGGTTTGAGAGACCATTGGAAGAGGTTTGCAGCAAGGTGCAAGGTATCTTGCGCTCGTATATGAAAATGCGCGAAGGTCTGTATACCACAGTCAATGAACTATCGACGCGCCGCTGATGTGGACCGACCGTACTTGCAGTCGTGGTTACGCACTACGCCTAACTTGAATGTTGAAACCTCATGGAACTGCGACTTTGAGGTAGTTGGATGACTGCTTTTTGTCACGTGAGCTCACTGGTTCGTGATCCGTTCCAATAATCCTGTCGAATCTAGGGAAAAAGTTTTGCTTCGAAAAAGTTTACTCTGCTTCTTATTTGGGCATTCATCGATCCCTTGCGTATGGCGCTGAGAAGCGGCGTGCAGACGTATGACGGGTTGTAGTCAACAGATGATAATCTCCAGTGCTTCTGTCGCATGACTTTTCCGTCCCTGGTTCTGTCTACTTGTCAGCACCAGTCTCATCGTTAACATTGTCAACAGCAACGTAGTTTTCCATTGTGGATGGCTTAGTACCTGAAACTAGCTCCCCGAATCTCATAACATACTTGGGTAGAGTTTAGGAGAAGTCCTGTACGGATCAGTTAACCGTCTATCTACTACTGATTAGGACGAGCTTCTATTCTCTGGCTTCCTGTTGATCAACGTCTGAAAACATCAATTAGATGCGTTGTACGTTCCTTTGACAGAAACTGTTATTGTGCTGTATGTACGCGCTTCTGACTGGAAAACCCAGAGTTCCATTCCTCCTGTCTGGACTCGGACAATCTGGCAGTATTTCAGCCCGCCAGGTAGAAATTCTAACTGGCAAATTATTGTTCCACTCACAAGCATCAATAACTCCTGAACGCATGCACACAAACTCAATTGTAAGTGTCCGATCGTTGGTCTTTCCGATGATTAGGTGCAACGTGTGCAGCCAACTCCGCGAGCCTGAACGGGTGTGACTTTCTGTCGATTCCAACACGTGTACTCATGTAGAGTCTAGGGTATCGAATTCAAGTGACTGATGCCGTGTAACTGTGTAGAAAATCCCGTTTAGAATCGCTCATCACAGGAAAACTCCTAGCAAAATGAGTATTGTCATAGAAACTTCTGCTCCGCTGTGCAAAGTCGGCGAACGAATGAAGAGCACGTTTGGATTCAAAGATTATTTGGGTTGGAAGCGCCCTTGCCGCAACTGTCCGATTGGTGGTTTTGCTGTTGCCCGAGTCGACGAGGGGCCTACACCCTGAGATGTATGTAGCCGATCGGTTTTGTGCCGCTTGTTCTCTCGAACACTTACCCTAATAAGGAATTTGAATTCACAAACGCCTGGCATGCATTGGGCATCAGGAATTGCGAGACACTGAACGTAACGTTTTATGGAGGGACATCTGTACCATTACTCATATTATATGCATATATATATATATACTTATATGCGCGGTCCGTGGTTCGAACCCGACCTCTGTCTCTCAACTCCCCCCTGCCTAGGCTTGGGCAACCTGGCAGTATCGCAGCCCTCGTGCTTCCTTCGGGCGGCATGGCAGCTAGGCACCGAAAGGGTGTTACAGCTGAGCGATTTCGATTTTTCGATTTTCGCTAGCAACGAAACAAGGAACACAATGAGAGGCCATTGATAAACCTACAACAAATTATAGATCCCACGAGTCGTAATTCCAGAAAGTAAACTCTAACCGAAGAATTGAACAAATTAAAGTCATCGGAATTCGAGAAAACATTGAGAGGTGAATGGTTCTTGTGAAGAGCAGAGGTAGACTAATTGTTGGTCGACTAATTAATAATATGAAAGCAGTGGAGTAGATGAATAGTAGTTAACACGGGTAGGAAATTTTCCTAAACAGAAAAGGCGCTCAATTTCCGGAGGTCCGATTCGCAGTCATTCTAGCATGAGACGATCTGGAGAGGATGTTGGAAAACGGTAGACCAAAACGTAAACACGTGTTATGGATTGCAGAATGGAATTGGGGTCCATGTAGAACTTGTGCGTGATTCTACGTAGCTGCATCGATCGCACCCCAATCGAGGATTCCCACAAGGTCGACTCATTGTCTGTGTTATCACCACAAACTTGAATGGGGGCAGATCGCTGGGAGTGGTCATGGAGATGACCAGAAACGGAGCGAAAGGTAAGGGACAATATGGAACCCCGAAGAATTCTTGCCTTTGCGCTGTTGAACGGAGAGACAGTGCTATTAAGGTGAACTTCAGTCGAACGATTCTTCAAAAAATATCCGATTCATTTAATCAGTTTCGGATGCAGGTCATACACGCGTGTCGTAGTTAACCGAAGGCCTTTGACACACCGGTTTCACCATAAGAGTTTAAGGCAGATGACCAAACGTGAGAAGAACATATCACTGGATCGCAGATGACGATATTGATCGTGTCCACTGTCTATAAGTAGAGTTCTGTACAACCCATCTTCTACAGGGCCATCAATGAGGCGCCGGGAGATTCTGAACTGGGCCATCGCAACGTGTGGCCACCGTGAAACGTTCATGATCCTAAGCAGCAAAACTAGACCCCAACGAACCGAAGATGATCTACCCGTAGCTTTGCACTCAACTTGACCCTATAAAAATAAAACTCTGTTATATAATCTTATGACATTTTCGGATCAAACCTATTCAATGGCACTGTAGAGGTTCGTCTCAACCCGTAGGAGGATTTCACTACAAAATTTTAGTTTCAGCTTGTCCAACTTATCTGTCTCACGCTGTACATCAGTGTGTTTCGGTAATATACTGATAATGCGCAACGTCTTTTACAAAAGCTGGATTTTGTCACGGATCAGCCAGTCACAACCACACTCAGAACGATCGATCGCACGGACTCCGGGTTCATCGATGGCTCGACCGTGTGATCCATACGGTTCGTTTTCGGTCTTGTTGGGCAGCTCGAACCCGAGGATGTTAACATTCAATGGCGGCTCACTGCTCAACACCACACGGTCTGGGTATTCAGATCCACTTTAAATGATCACTTTAGGTCCAGTGTTTAATTAGCCAAAACCTGCTTCCCATCCATTATTCTACTTACCGCTCGTAACAGTCCTGGTCTTAACTGTTACGAGTCTCAATTTCGTTCAGGCTTGCCGTGACTGACTCTGTCTGTCGTCATGGGCATACACGTTTCATGACTTAAGTTCACATGTACTAAGAACCGACAGAACCATTTTGACCGTGCTTTACAGGACAGCTTAAGAGTTAGGATCTAAGTTTCGTCTGTGACACGACAGCACGTCACGCTCCTCATGGAGTGCCTAATAGGTATGTGCCGTAACTTCGTCACAATCGAGCGGTTTCTCTTTTTTTCCACTGTACCGTGTCCTATAACCGCAAATCATTCATCTTTCGTCCCGCTCAGCCCTCCAGTCTTCACTTTGAGACCGATCTACAGCACCGACCACGTAAATGGCTTGCCCGCGATGCTGCCACAGACACCACGGAACTTCGCTGTCACACCTTCCCCGGACCCCTCGCATTCACAGTACTGCAAACTCCAGGTGCTCCGTTCAGCAACTTGACTTCGATTCACTTTGAAAAAGTATGAGTCCAAAATTCTGTGTCCCACCTCTATTTTCCATAGACTGGTCAGTCAGTCTGTCTGCTGTAGTTCTCTCCAGTTGGATTCATTTGACCTTGTAGCAACTTACTGGTTTGTTCCACTGAGGTGCAATTATTTCCCTAATAGGGGAAGAAAGGCCGAAACTGCTTTTCGTGAACTACAAGTTACTGTGACCCTTTTCCTGATATCCTCTTCTTGAGGATTGCTGTACTTGACCTTTTCGGAGGCGTTTCGATGTCAGCGATGAATGCTAGTATCTCTCTCGGAGAGGTTTTCTCTTGGGCAAGGAGTTACTGTATCCGACGCAGAATTCACTCCAAACCAATCACATTTCAAGTGCCTGGAGCAAACAGGTCTCCCGGTGGCATTAACATAAAATGCAGTGTTTGTGGGACCCTTGTTTTACAACCGAATACATGTTGGCTATTTTATTGTAGTTTTACCTCCTGGTAACCATCCTGTTTGTAAGTTTTCTGTACGTGCACACACTAGGCCAGATAGTCTGAATAGTAGCTGGAAGTAAAAAACGACGGCTGCAGTGTTTTGCAACATCTCCAGTCACCTTTCTTCAAAGCCGCCAGTACAGAGCAGGGGACCTCAGTCCAGATCGCCTATAGGTATAGGTCTAAAAAAAGATTCCGCGGTCCTTTCTCAGCTACTTGTGTTACTGGTTTCCCCTCCGTCAGAACTCACCACGTGGCATGTGGTTAGTGTGACCCAACATTACTGAGAGATTAAATCACACAGGTTCATTTCAGTGAAGTTGGCCCACGTCTCGACAGCCACTTATGTAATTTCCCTTTATTCATCTCTTACAGGTAGGACTGTCTCATCTAGTTCTGAGTGGCGCTCCACATCTAAAAAATGTCACCTTAGAGAACTGCCCACAACTGCAGGCCATTTTGCTCGCTCATCCTTCGGTTCCGATGGACGCGGAAACCGTCCCAACCACGTTACCCTCACTTCGGCGTATTCGAGTGATCCGGTGTCCCAAATTTGCCATCTACTACTTGCTTAATGCCATAGCAAGCATGTATCCGAGTCACGATGAGAACGTTTCGATCATCTATCGGTACGTTATCCGATCAACTGCTAGTCAGTTGCTTTGTCAGTTTTTCAATGAAATCTTTTCGCAGTGATTACTGACAGTCAACCCGACCTAAATCTGTCATTGGCCTTACCCATACCCTCCCTCACCACCCATCAGTGCGATCAACCCATCTGTCAGTCCCCTAGCCAATGTTCCGTGTCTAAACCGTCGCCCAGAAAAATGAACCAAAAGAATCACTCACTAATCTCAGAAGATCTGATCCACGTCCATATTCTATGTCAAATTGGGCAGCAGGCTTCCCTTGCTTGTGTCTCCGAAACATGCATGCGAGACCTCATTTCGGTCGTGCACCTCAAGCCGATTAGGAAGAGCTCAGATGTTCCACATTTCACTTGCTGGTGCATTGCTAAGGCCCAGGAAATGGAGAAGGACTTCGCTGCAGGCAACACCTGCACCCTCTTTCGGCCGATTCTATCAACCGGCTGGAAGAATACCAGTGTCAGCGATACAGTATGCGAAAAAGACGGAACGACAATGCGCTCACATAATCGTTGTCTTGAGCGATGAGCTGAATACTTCAAAGAACAGTTCAACTGGTCTGTTTCAACACAACCTTTGGAAGAACCCAGCTGATTCGAGTGAAAGATCCACATTAACCCGCTTCCACCAACAGATATCAACGCTTCAAAGCGACAAAGGACCTAGTCCCGATGGTCTTTCCCCCGCATTCTTCAAAGGTGGTGAACAGTCTGACCACAATACTTCGGAAGATTTGGAACGAAAACAGAATGCCAGTCGAATAGACCGTCATCCCAGTTTTCAGAAAGGGCGCAAGAACGTCATGCAAAAATCATCGTACCATCAGCCTAGTATCCGTCGCACCTGAGTTGCTCTCTGGCATTATTTTGCTCAAGTTGACCGATTATCGGGAGACATAGATTCGTATGAATCAAGCTTGGTTTCATCCTGTCCTAGGACACATCGATCATATCTTTACTTTGAGACAAGTTCTTGAACAGCGCCAATCCTTCAAACGTCCCGTGTTGGTCGTTTTTCTTGATCTGAAAGCTGCTTTTGACTCCGATCGTCAGAAACTTTGGCAATGTCTGGCGATCAAAGGTGTCTCTTCCAAATTTCTGTCCCTTATGAGGGCACTATGGGCGCGTACAAGTATACTGCAGGCTTTCACATGAATTTACCACGTCCAGTGATGTAAGACAAGGCTGCCCTTTCACCTTTCCTCTTCAACTTCGTTATTGATGTGCTGCTTAAATTTTCCCCGCGTGCCTCTGAAACCTCAGGGGTCGAAAGACTCCCGGGACGTTCACTCACAGACATTGAGTATGCGGAAGATATTGCTCTCCTTGGTTCGAATACCATACTAATTCTGCCGCATGGTTTAGCATGCGCTTCACAGCTACAAAGTTTTAAGTGCTGCAACTAGACTGGTTGGGATCAAACCCAAACTTCACGCTTGCATAAGAGCCAATCGACATGGTGGATAACTTTGCTTACCTGAGCAGTTGTGTAAGTTCCTGAGTGGCTGGAGATGAGAACACTTCTCGAATCGGGAACGCCACGACAGCTTTGGCAACCTCCGATACGTGAGGCGCCGACGTGACCTCAGTTTGTCTGTCAAGGGCATAGTTAACATTGCGGTAGTGTGTGATCCATACTGCTTTATGGATCAGAGACGTGGCCTGTACGTGCAGAGGACACACGAAAGCTGTCAGTGTTTGACCATCGGTGTCACCGAAGCACTGGCGGGGTCTGGTGAAAACATCAGATTAATAGTGGTCCTAAAATAGTCGTTCAGCTTTGGCACCATTTCGGCTCCTAACTACCAAGCCACCCGAAGGAAGCATGAGGGCTGGGATACTGCCGGGTTGTCCAAGCCTAGACAGGGGAAGTCGAGAGGCTGAGGTAGGGTTCGAACCACGGAACTTCTGGTCAGTAAATTCGCGCTCTAACAGTTCAGCCATCTGGTTAGGACATGCACTCCAGAGGCCAGAAAGCTGTCTGACTCGCAGAGTTCTTCCCCCCCTCAGCTCTGTGCTGAGTGGAAGCGACCGAGAGGTGGACCTGGCAACGAAGTATAAAAACGTTAACCTGTGAACTTATTTGGGTCGACAACTGCTGTCTTCCTGGGTGGGGACCGCGGAAATCAACTCACCAGTGGTAAATGACACTGGCAGAAATGGCCGAGTCGCGCAGCTAGTGACGTTCGCCCATCAAACCCCTCGCCTTAAATGCGTAGCTACGCAGTTACAGAACTAACGAAACATGACATTTTCCCCAAGGCCTGGCTGTATCTCCCACACTCTCCCGCTTCCCGGTGATCGAAACTGTAGCGACTGGAACCAGTGTGCCTATGGCACACGGTTTACAGCTGATAAATTGATTGATTGACGGACTGACAGCCAAAAGTGGTCTCTGTAAAGGACTGGATGCCATACATAGTGTTGCTGCAACACTAGGCGTGTTCTTGCAATGGAACTCAGTAAACAGAGTTGTTACTCCTCACGTGAGGACGAATTCGTCATGACTGTCGCTATCGCAAACGTGGGATTCAGCTGCAATTCCTCCAGCTGCTACAATTTCCATCTCCGGAAGGTGGGAGAGCATGGGAGATACAACCAATCATTGGAGGCTCTGGCATGTTTCGGTATTATCCTAAAGGATAACCGAGAATCGATTGTATGCTGGGTACGAACGGTGTCAGGTCAGTAGGTTTTGGTGTCGCTTTCGACTGCCTTCCGTGGCTTCATTTTCGTAATTTTCCGAAGTTTTTTGCAACGGAAGTCCTTTCTCCTTATCGTTGGTAATTCAGTGCATGCCAGCGTTAGGGCCTTTCTCCCTCGTAAATACGTCATCTTCTCCGTCCGTCTAGCTATCTGCTCCCTTCAGTGATTTTAACCCCTGTCTGACGTCAGTCATAGTATTAATCATATGCCTTTTCAAAAATTCTTGATACATTCCAAGTAAGTTGCATTGCATTTCGTGGTGCCTTGCTTCATCCACTACCTCGACGCACCCATTCACACACACACGAATTTCGTCTAATGCCAACTTTCCAGCCCGTTCGGCCACTACGATGAACGAGTCGAGAAGGCTTTGTGGGACCGGGCTCACCATGCTCATGTTCTCATTTCGCATGATTACAAGCTGCATGAAAGTGAGCGGGAAATGGAGGAATTCCACTCAAGTTTCGATCAGCTGTTCAGAGAGGTCATCAACTTTGCTGAGTAAGTTTGGCGTTTCGCTTGCTTCGCTTTACTTTTTAAGACGCAGTCAAAACTAACTCCTTTCGGATAATGTATTGGAGGTCCCCAGCTAGAAAAATCTTGTATATATTGCAAAACTAAGCTGTTGTATTAATCAGTATTCTACTTTGTTTCTTGATTTCCTTGACTTGCTTTTTTCAACTTTGTCCCCGATTAAATTATGAGGCAAACTCTGAAGGGTCTTCAAAACTCTGGTGTTCACATCGCTGCAGGTGAGGACCTTGTCGATCTCTAGCAGACGATATCGTCCTAATCTTCGAAAGCGAAGGTCAAACTCAAGCACTGTTAAATAAACTCACCGCCATTGTGCCATCTTTCGGCATGCGTCTTGTGCGTAGTCATTCATGATTTGCAACGTGAAGTTTCTGAATATACCCTTTGCAATTCAGGTAGAAGGACTTGAGGTCGCGGAGAATTTTACATACCTCGCTAGTTGTGTTAGCTCTGACGGAAGTTATCACCCGAATCACGTTCCCCACTTTGTGTTACCTGTGACATCCAAAAGGCATATCAGTGGGTCTCAAGAGTCGTGCGTGCCAGGCCACAGCGATTACCTGTATGGTTGCTAGATATGGTCTCTGCAGACAGATGATGTGAGGCGTCTTCAGTTTTTTACCACCGATATCCGGATGCGCCCACAACTTCGCAACGGTATAGTTAGAAAACGGAAGGCATCCGGCACCATCAACTGTGGTGGCTCAGTCATGTACTACGCATACTGAAGCATTGTCTGCCGAGACGAGTGTTGTTCTCCGTATCCACCTCCAAAATGGTACAAACTGCTCGGTGGATAAGGCGTGGATTGGCAGAAGGGTGTGAAGGAGATTTTGTAGAGTTTGGATATTTTTGGTGCGATCCGCCTTCCGGCATTGGGTTCTTGTGAGTCCTCTCCCCTGCGCCCGACTTGGGAGACATTACAAAGAATAGCAACTAATTAATGCCTCGCGTTCTTACTCTCATTTTCCCCAGACCATCTGACTGAGCGTTTACAGGCACCTCAGAATGCTTGCAATAGGCTAGCACCAGATCCCTTCTTCATCCATTCTTTTCCATTTTCCACTTTAAAGACAAACTTTGTGGTTGTATTGCAGTGAAACACTGTTATCTGTATGCCATCAGATTCACTTAAGAGATGCAGCTGAAGTGTCTTGTGATGCTTTTCGTCCTTCAGAATGGTGAAGGACTACACTACTAGCGGAGCATTTTGTCATATGTAACATTTTTGAACCTGTTTTTTCTATATATAGCGCTTTCAGCTTCACCGTTGTCAGAAAAGTGATGAATCATGCATTGTTTCCGTTTGGTTTCTGTGTTCTTTCACCGTTTTCTGAGTTTTCCGTTGGTGGCCCTCGAATTTCGCCAAGTCTCGTTCTATCTACAAGTGGCCTTGGTCGATTCCGAATTCTCCTATTATGTGACCCCAGCGAATTGAAACATTTCTGTCTCTGTCTGGTTTGGAAGTGTAAACCTTAGTTACTGCAAAGACTGCACTCCACCCAGACTCCCCTAAAAGTTCTTGAGAACCCATCGCTTCCACTCGGCCCCCTTTCTTGTCTTTTGTTGGTCTGTGTGTACCCGGAAACGCACTGTCGTCATCCTGCAATCGGTCATCCCGACCGCCTTTCCAGCCATGTCACTTTTCGCATGCACCTCGGTATTATCTGTCCCTTGAATCATGGCAGCTTCGGGGGATCCGATTTTCCTGTCCGTCAAGTATCTCATCTCAACATCTGTTTTAAAAGTCGTTTGATCACACCACTCCAACCCCCTGCTTGATGCGCTTCATAACAGTTTTGATGGATGCACACAGTTCCGCCTTCAGGTGGCAATGACAAGCCTGTTTTGAGCAAATCAGAGAGGAAGTTCTATCGAACTAAAGAGGATGGTATTTCCATCTGTATGGTGTATATATATATCGTATCAGAGTCTGCTTTATAGAATCTTGCAGTCTTTTCCACATTGTGTATGCTCCAAAACCAACTTGTGGACGCCTCTTGCCACGTTTGTCTTTTTTAAACCACACCAGAGTATCAGCACAATGGTGACCGTGGATCACATGCTTTAAAACCAAGTCACGTGACTCCTCACTTTCATCTTCTGCAGATGCTTTCGCTCGCAGCAATCTGTCACACTGATGTGACCTTGATGTGCATGTTTCTTTTACGGTCACAGCAAATGGTCTGAATGAGGCGAATACTAAATTGATGAAATACACTCATTTGCCTATTACGTTGGTATTAACAGGAGACCCAGCTGAATCTCCTGTTTACGATATTCGTCAAGGATTCGGTTGAGTCTCCTGTTAACACTAAGTGAACTTGCAAATGTAGTTCGTCGACCTTTAAGTAGAACCTAATGTTGACGAAAAATGGGTGGCGGTGTCTATCTGATGAGCTCCAAGGAGCTCTCAGCAACCAAATTAAGAAGCTTGTTCCGTCGAGACTAATGCTAATTTCGATTCCCTACATTCATTGTACGGACGGCGAAATCTGAATGCGACAGATTTGCTCAAATAAACAGCCGCTAGTCCAAATGCAGTTGAACAAGGGAATAAGCCGTGCGGGAACTAGGCCTTGTACCGCGAGCTCACTGCCGCCCAGTCATGCAAGCACACCACGTTCCCATAGCCACACATCAGACAGTCAGGTCAATGTGTAGTGGACTGAAATCAGGTCATCATGACAAGGTGAGGTGGAAAGGTGAGAAGCATGGGAGGAATTCAGCGTGTGCCTTCAACTAAGCGCGTTCTGACAGGTAGCCGGGTGGACTGTTGACGGGAGCAGCAAAGCTTGTGTGGTCAGAAGGACACCGACATGAACGTGCGTGAGAAAAAATCAGTGATAGAGCCCAAATGGCTTGTGTACTTCGCTCCGCAGTTCTCTGTGGCTCACCATCACGTGATCGAATTAGAATGGTGCGTACACACGACTCGCGAATCTCACTATCCTTGAGGTGTTTTTTTCTGGTGGCTGACCTTGTCATCCGGAGAGGTCCCACCGCACAACCTTCTGCGAGTCACAGCTTCAAGCCATTGAATTGAGATCCTTAGCTCCAGTCTGTCAAACAAAAAGTCGATACACGCAACTCAATGGAACTTCGCAGTTCTCCTAACTTCTCTGGACCTCTTGCCGCTTGAATAGTGGTAGTAAATCTGTCCTTCACTGACCGCTTCGTCTGTTCTCCTCCTTCTCGTTTAAATATCTGATGACCTCACTCACACACGTGTCCGGTATGCCTATTTTCGTCCTCACATCATTTCTTCCGTTTTACGGATGGGGCTTGTCCTTCCTCGCATGAATTTCGATTTTTCCGAAATGAAGACATTTTTGCCGTGTATGCCGGTCACCACCACTCAACTTTTCGCCCTATCGTCTGCGAACACAGCTTACACTCTGGACCTCGCTGCCGAACTTTGTATTATGGGTGACTTCGAAGTCCACAATTCTAATCGGCTAGCCGTGGCCGTGGCCGGTTCTAAAACAGAATTTTCGGGATCACTAGCGCATAATCCTAATTGTCCCTCTTCCCACCCGAATTCCAAACCATGATTGTGACTCACTAGAGAGCGTAGATCTCATCTTATCCACTCGTACCGCTCATATTCAGTTGACCCTTATTTGCTCTCCCGTTGTTACCTGCTCACATCTCCACTGTCTCTCAAACATCCCAGTCTTGCCGTGTTTTTTGCCGATTGAGAACTCATCCGACGATTCTTCGGCGCCTATTTTTGGGATTGCTACACCTCCGAGGGTGCCACGATTTTTGTTAAGAACTTCACGAGTGTCCCTAATCACAGAATACCCCTGTCTATACACCATTCTTCTCAACTTTGCGAATTCATTTCCGGAATGTTTTGATCTTGTGATCTTGCGGTCTTTTCGCAGGAGAATCGTACAGAAATGCCTCTCACATTGATTCGGGAATCCTGGTTAAACACCAGCGTCGCGCATGAACTGTTTGCCTCCTAGAACCCCAGTGGATATCTGCATTGCAGCTGATTGTTCTCGCAAGGCATTAAGAAGGTTTTACCACAACTTGTCCTAATTTTGGTCTAAAATAGAGACTCCAATGCATTCTCTTAGTTTGTCATGACCTCCGCCATGTTGATGTATCTCTTCCAATAGCGTTTGGAATGATAAGCGTGGTTGGCCTCACAACCAGACACCAAGCTTGTCTTAATTATGTTTTTTACCAACAAAAACACCAACACCACACATACAAACCGCTCCCTACTTACGTCTGACCACCGCGCCATCCGACTTTTGCCCAAGTTCTACTCTAAACAACAATCTTTGCTCAGAAACATTAAATCCGAAGGAGTATTCTGAATGTACGTTTTCCTGACCGTCTTTGAGGTAGGTTGAGACCACGGACCTGAAGATGAGAGCCTACGACAGTGAAGCATCAGTGTCAACACTGATGTTGCTGTCTCTGATGATGGTGATGATGATGTTGACGACGCTCGTTCATTCGGCATACTTTCTTCGTCTGTGTGGGGATTTTTTCTGTGTGAGCCGAGACCGCTTCAACTTAGCTGCGCTCAACAAATTCACAGAAGAAAAAAGGAGCGAAAAGTCTACAGAGTTGGAGATGAGACCATAACCAAAACGTTGTTACTCACCCAAAGCCATCTTCACAGAATCTCTCTGGTGCTAGGAGTACATGGGAGATGGTAAAAAGTCTTTTGGGTAAGAAAAACGGACATGTTGTGGATGTCACAGACCTCAACATATTCAGTTACGTCCGGATACGAACACGCCACCACACAGTCCACATACCGACAATGTTATCCTCCAAACCGGGCGGGTCGGACATGATGTCCCCGTTGGTATCGAGGAGCCGTACCTCAGCAACCTCCGTCTCGTTGTATTATTACTCAGTCGAATCTTTTAGAAATCCTGTATTCAAATTCGCATCACCTTCGTTTGAACAGTCCTCCGAATCTCCTGCAATGGTCATTCCAGCGAGTCCACCTTAAAGGGGGGAAGCACTGGACTCAAATTTCACTCTTATTAGGGCCAATCAGCAGTGATGTGAAAGTGAATTCCACCGATCCCGCAACCATCTACAACACAACCTTAATGCTACACGTCAATGGACACAAGGTATCCCGCTACAGTTGGGCCTATCCGAACTCACCGAGAGTATGCTCATACTGAGACGAAGCTGACATTTTGATGTCACTTCAACCATCATGACCACAGCTCACTCTCACTAACTGTCCACCTCTTCAGGTGTTATGGTCTCTGATTTGACACGACATGAACACGTCGGTCTCTAAAACTCGAAGGTTGTACAATTTCGTACGATGATTTGCTTTCAGGAGCACTGTCATATCGGTATACTGTCCCTTCGGCTTTTGTCAGCGTGCTGTTACATTTCCTTTTGTCTCCCGATGGATACCTTAATTGAGAGATTCAGGAATGCCTGTACTATAAACCTTCGTAAGCTAATACTTGAGGTTTCTCGCCCGTTATATTCAAATCTGATTGGTTACCTCCCGAAACGTTCATTGCGCATCATCGGTGTGCATTTATGAACAGAGATATAAAAAAAATCTGTGCTTCCTCATCTTTCTTGCGTGCTGACACATCCGAACTTTCATAGCTTATACGTGAACGATTTGTCCCCCGTCGTGAATCGTTTTCGTCCCGCTAAGTTCCCTGCGTCTCCTCATCAACTTACTATGTACTTTCTCAGTTCTCGTATATGGATTATTTATGCACATATACGTCTCTGTATTCTGTTGTGACACGGTTTTTACATGTGTACTACAGATGTGTAGTGCAGAACCATATAAGGCAAATGAATAAAACACAACGTGATTTTTTACTCTTGAGATGTTGAAAGCAGATCACTCACCAAGGAAGTGCTAACCATATATATGCTTCCCTCAGTCTACACGGTTCTGCTTTCCATCTCCTGATAACAGCTTATTCAAAAAACCGCTCGTTGTCCTGTACACAGTGTGGAATGTGGCTGCTGTGTCGACACAGGGCTTAGTTTTGAGTAAATGACAGGCTATCGATGAAGCCGATATCGATCGGGCAATTGCCTCAGGTCTTTTATTTGGGCGTGGTAAGGCTGCCACATTCTTATCGGCATGCTGTCTGCTTGTCTAACTTGAAGTTGCGTTTCAGTTTTACTTGGGTAAGTAGTCAAATACCCTAGGTAAACGAGATTGAAGGTAGCTGTCTGCGGTCGAGATTGACTTGCAATGGTAGAAGGCTAGAGATTTAGCAGTGTAGTTGGTGCGTTTATCTGGTGAGGTTAGACGCTGCTCTTGGTTGAATTCCGACTTCAAGGAGGCCTCCGCTTCTAAGGTCGAACTGATCCGTAGGTTCAACTAAAGCATACTCTGTTTCTTTGCCAATTCCCATGGGTTATTGAAGTTTGGTACGTACGTGTTCGAAGCTCCTTGAACGTGGCTACTGCCAACGTTACCAACTCCACATACATTGCTCTCTCCCTCCGCCAATCTTCAACTCGTGACTCTAGGGATCATGCAACTGTTCGTCTCTCTTACTTAGTCCTCACACGTGAGATCGTGGCAGCCCAAGTCTCGAGATGAATCGGTTTTGTTTTTTGTCCTCGTATTTTTCCCACCCCCGCCCCTTTAACTTCCATCATGCAATTACCAAATGGGTCTAGTTGTGGAGTATTGATGCAACATTTGGAGCGGTGCTTCTTCTAGATATATCGTACGCCTCGTTGACTCCCGTTCCTTGACCGATAACCTGCAGACTTTCTCCGTCGGTATCTAGCCTCCCTCTCGCTAGTTTACCGCCATTAGCACTCAAGTTGCCTCTTCCGTCCCGCTTCTGTTGTTGCTTAGTGACCCGCACCTAGCTCCGATCCCCGGCTGCCAAACAGAACCATTTTTCTCCAGGATGGCCGACCTTTGCACTCCTCTTCCGGGTTTTGTTTTCCCAAGTTCGTTTAGTCGTTAGGACTATGATTGATATACATCTGTTCACACTTCCGCTACATTCCACAGTTATACCTTCTTCACAGATTCTTAACTTCGTCCTTATTAATGTTTTTTGTGTTCTACTAGCTGTCCCATGTCCGATGTCCATCATCCCCCCTTCCAGTATGAAACACTCCTGTGATTGACAAAACGTAGTGTATTCTTCGCCGTGCAGTTTGAAGCGAACGAGTCGATTCTTGTCTTTTTTCAGTTCCCTGTTTTCACTCAGTTTTCCACCTGATCCTCTACAATATCCGGCGCAGTTGTCACACCAGTGTGTGCCCGTATATTGATACTACGATTCATATTGTGTGCGCCACCACACGATGACAGATATTCGGTCGGCTTCGTTATGGATGGTGGTCGTTCGATCAGAACCACCAGTGAGTCCTGGCTTGAGGTTTTGAATCAAGCAGCGTACCACTCAAGTACAAACATGCTCGTGAAAGCTAATTCAGGTACGATCAGTTTGTTCGTGTGTCGTAGTGGTCCACCCCGCTTGGTCACTTTACGGCGACAGAGTGTACGCGCAGCCGGTGACTTCTGGTAAGAAAAATTGCTAGTAGGGAAGATCGAGTGGAGTGATTTTGTCCAAAAAGATAGGAGAGTGTTCAAATCAAACTAATGTGAACGTAGTCCAAATCTCGTCATTTTACGCTCATTGATTCTAGGTCTTACTGCTGGACAACTACACGTCAAAAAAATGTATTCACTTGTTAAATGAACTTATCAGTCGCGTATTTTCGCTAGTTTTGATGCAATCAATTGTCTCTCTTAGGATTCAGTCAGACTGGTACTCAGGACATCGAAGTGTTGTTCTCTGTAGAGAATAAGGGACAGTTTATCGTAATTCACCGGTTCCCACATGGACCTGGTTTCCGTCTTCTATGCTGTTGCGCCGGTGAGTGCCAAAAATGACAAAGCTTGAACTTGTACTCACGTGACTCTCGTTCGAACGAACATCCTCTTTTCCTGGATTCACCAGCGTGATGGCGATGGAATTGGAGGAGAACTGTTCAACCGAGTGACGTGAATGCAAAGTTTGAAACAACATGCATCGTGTAGACAAAGCGACGCGGGAACCATAGTGCGTACTGGACAAGGCCGGATGATTTGGACCATGCGACAGACGTCACAGAAGATAAATACACATAACCCGGTCATATTAATGCATACAGATACATCTTTCGCTACGGAATCACAGCCAACTTGATAACAATTCCATTGCAGACCATCTAGACCGTAACTGATGTTCCACAAATAGTTTCGCTGTTGTTCGGTTATCGAGAGAATGGAGGAACAGATGTCTGAAAGTCTGATTGTCTCTCAATGGTTGGTGGAGCGCCAAATTCATTTTGATGGACTGGTTGTTTCGCACTTCCATCTTTTCTTACGCGAACCCTAATTTTCACGTGTTGAATCATTCATTCATTTGGGATGTGTCGCCTAATACGCAGTACTTGATCGTTCATGAAAGCGCCTTTCCGCGATGCGATCAATGACGGCTGTCTTTTGCTTAACGGTATAGACAGGAACCCGTGGAACTTCATTTTCTCTGTCTGAGCTGTGTGCTCTTTGGCATGACTAAGCTGTTCGTTCCCAGGTAGCCCACCTCCGTCCAAACAGAAATAGAACCCGCGGACATTAGCAGTCATTGTCTATAGTAGTCATGTCATCACCACGCTAACCACAACGGTTTGTGATTGTGCATGTCGATTGCATCTGCGAATGGATGTAACAAGTATAGCTCTACCAGGATCTTCCGTTATTCCTTCCGTTATCCTTTCCGACAATTGTGTGCCAGGCACGAAACTTTTCTTCTGTTCGACTTCATGTTCTGATAGCATTAGGGACGTTCTTTTTAGCTTCAGCCATCTGTCTTCATTATGGTTCTCCCATCACCTAGTCCAACTGAATGCTGTTTTACAGCTGGGGCTTAGACTTTTGACCCCAATTTGCTCAACAACAAAACCCTTATCTTTCATACCCCAACTGATAACGCTGAATTACCTTTAAATGTTCTTGTTCTAGTCTAGCTGAAGCTAAACGCTTCCGTCTTCAAATTCCATCTCATCCTCCAGGCTATTGTTGGCGAACTTTAGCGAGTCTCCCACATGAATAATAGAATGTCAGGGTGTTTCTCCTCTGCGTGTATATGTTTGGCAAGCTTATTATTCAATTGTTTTCACCCCTCTTCCCACTACTTCACCTAGTATGCTTGTTCGTCGAGAGCTACTGCAAGTGCATCCGAAGCCAAACACTGTGCTGTCGTCTCCACCCAGTTTCCGACGCTCGGAGCACGGTAAGTGATGTCCTTATCTTCTGGTTCCATTGTACCGTGGATTTTTTGGCCTCCCTCACTTAGTGGCTGTGGCGTACTAGAATTTTCCAACCATTACTTGGTGAATAGATTCTATCTCGCCTCAGACCAAATGAACATCTGTTTTCTTTCTATCTATGTGAGGTGTCCTCCGACTTTGCATTCCTGTCAGCGCTATGGGGGTTGCATCACGTAACCATCAAGGGCGTAAAAGGGTTATGTAAATTGTGTTGTTTACCTACTTACTAATGAAAGTAGTCCAACGATGATCGACATTTTTCACCACGGATGAGCCTATAGCCTATGTAGCAAATTCCCAAGACCGTAAAAGACCTCAATACGTGTAGTTTGACACGAGAAGCCATACAACCCACACACTCGATACATGTTCAGTCAATGTTTGTGCGAGGGTTCGCAATAGCCTACTCTAACCGCAATTCCGTTCCTTTCAGGATAGATCGAAAGGTTTGCTTCCTCGTGATACCCTCCGGGTTACTGTATTTCCCCATGACCAAGAGTGAAGTGAATATTGCCACAGAGAGCGAAGTCGCTGCATTTCCTCTGCTGCTCTGTAATGGCTCTGTCTCCATGATACGACGATATCTCCAACACGTCCAAATTTTCTTGGCTGTCACGGAGATGGAGTACTGTATGTTAACCCACCCCTGTATCGCTGAGAAGACCACTCAGATGTTCAGTTCACATATTACTAATTGTAGAAACGGATGTTGATGAGACGTGTCCACTAGGATAGAATGAAGCACTGGGTTAGGTTAAAAGCAAGAATTGTTGTCTGCGTCCTTCGGCGCTGGAACTATGCTGAGCCGAAACAGGAGTGGAAGAGCAAGGCCACAGGGGAACCTCTGAGACATGTTTAAAGGGGGAGGTATCAATCACCGTAATGGCAACCATATTTTCTAATATCCATCTTTTCCACTTGCCTAATCCATGGGGACGAATCCAATGAGATTGATCTACCTCCGGGTTAGCTGATTGGTCATCCCTGACCTTGTGTCCAGTTAATGCGTGTTCTTATTGAAGCAGCCCTAATTCCCCCCTATGTCATGAAGATAAAGAGCCTGTATTAAGACATTGCATTCGTTGTTTTCAAGTCACTTCCCGAACACTATCCACGGCTCTTCAGACGTCTTGAATGTTTCCTCAGGGTCATGGTTTGGCTGCCCCAAATAGGCAGACAACCACCCCCCCCCTGTTGTCCTGTTCTGTCCGAAGCATCAGGACATTCCTCCCTCCCGATAATTTACCCACATCTAATTGCTCCAATGAGGTAAAGTACAAACGATCGGCGTAAAATTGGGTAATGTAAGTTTGTTTTCCCATTTCGAAAACTGCTCACCAAACTTGCAGTTTTTGAGCTATACTTTTCGAAATTGCCCTTTTAACTCATTGTAGAGTTCCGCCATGTACACATATGTTGTGATAAGAAACAAATTTTGGTTATTGACTGTTTTATCCTCACTGATTGATTGAGTTACTTGCGGGCGGTTTTTTGGCGACGGCTTCCTAGTCCATGAAGCATTCGTGTGTGTTATCGACCAGTTGCCTGAACCCAATGCACCTTTTGTAGTGAACTTATAGGGCCCAGTTGCCATATCCTATTTGTGGCTTTTCAAAACTGTTCACTTGGTCCATTCAGTCTGTTGTGTACCGGTGAGACGAACAACGAGAAGACCAGTGACATTATGGTATAGACTTTCTGGCCGAAGACCGCAAACAGATGGTCTGTTTGCGAGGAGTTTGTGTGCAGCTGTCACCTAAGAATCTACCTGACCGCGTCCTGAGATTTTTCGGATCGCAGACTAAACAACGTCAACACTACTGATGAACCCGACTTTTAGCAAACATACGAATCTTTCCATGAGTTTGTGATTATTTTCTGCCCCCCCCCCTAGTTCATTTCTGAGACTGCGTTTACTTCCATTTGTTCACCTCTTTTCAGGCGCTAGCTGGGACCTGGTGACTGATATCCCATGGATCCACGAAATCTGCTGTTCATTCCTACGCGGCAGTGAACCGCGTCAGTCGGATCAAGCAGATCAATTCTACGAGGTTTTGTCCGAGATACAGACCGCTTCGAACCCTCTCAAACTTCAGCGTCGTGGTATCCACTTGCACGTCCAGTTCCGGGATATTCATTCCTCGCTCTGCCCTGTTTCCGCGTCCAGTGAGAGACCCTCCGAGCAGGCAAAATCCACTAATCCGCTTCCACAGTCCTATTTAAAATGGCCATCTACTGATCAATTCCTAACTACAACTCATCCTGCCTTAGATCCCAATGTTTGGGGTGATGGCTATGATGAGGCAATGGTGGCTGCATTACCCCCACGGGAGACCAAGCCAACTCACTCCTGGTCTAGCCTGCCCATCTCAGACATCCCTTCATGGCAGCGTCTTCTACTTTCACAGGAAGAGCCTGACCACGAGGGAATTCGTGACGCTACCAATCCGCCCGATTCCCATACCCCTTCGAACTCAGGATTGACCGTCTCGCAAATGTGCGATCAAGTAACAAAGCCAATCGCCACCTGCGAACCGGCTCACTCGTCCTCGAAACGTCCCCGCCTAGAACGTGACATCACTGCAGCCGTTTGGGCCAAGTTGAAGTCACCGATCCCAATTCCCCATTCCACCTTTCCTACTTCATCAGCCACTTGCACTGATGGTAGTGGTGATGGTGGAACCTGTAGAAAGCGTCCTTCTCTCCCCTACCATGTTCACTCTGACCAGACAGTGACGAAGAAACCCAGGCATACCTGTCATAAATTGAATTGAGCCCCATGGTGTTCGGTCATGCTGAACAGCACCGTGAGGAACGACTGTGTTTGTATTATTCCGCTCCAGACAAACCTCGGTTCAGCTGACACAAACCGGTCACCATACCGAACACTCCATAGCTAGGCCAGTTGTGATCGATCTTTATCTGTAAACCCACTCCGTCCCGTGAACATATTTCCTGTTTTCTGCTCCCCCTTCGACATGTCCAACAGCCGTTGTGATGCACCACTCAAAGACATACCATACTCACCGCAAATCACTTGAATGGTTGCCCTGCAGCAAAACATCTCTCGCGTTCGTGCGAATTTGAACGCACAGTCTTCGTTGATTTTGCATTGCATTTCATCCAAACAGGCATCCTATTTTTCTCAACCTCTATCTTCTAGCATCTCTACTGATTAATATACGGTGCCTTTTTAGTGTGTGTATGTGCGTCCATTCCCGCTCGCCGTTTTTGCACCAACGATATTTATCCACTGGTTTCTGTGCCCCCCGCCACTACTCTTTATGAGAGTTCCCTCCTTTGAAAGTTCTCTCGTTCCACAGTTCTTGCGCGTAAATGATCTTCTCGGAGTTCTAGCTTCTCGTCTTCTCATGTTACGTTTCGGTTGTCTCCAGACGTTAGGCACTTTCCGTCAGTGAGTCATTGTGGGTCTGTGATAGCTGTGTCACCCTCTTTGTAGACTGTACACAAGCATTAGTTCTCCTAAGAGGTGACCTCTCGCTATTTTGCCCTCCCTGTGGTTACGGTATTCGTAGTATTGGGGGTAGCGCTGGCTAGATCCCATTTTCTGAATGCAAATGTTAGTGGGGACGTGCCAAATTGGTACCTCTCTGAGCACGTCACTTTGTGCCATACCACCGTAGATTAGTCAATGCTTCGAGTTCATCCCAGCTTAAAAGGCTCGCTGTTCTTTTGGGCCTCCCTTCCGATTGCGCCTGTCCTTCTTCGTCCCTTGACCATAGGTTCGCCGTGTTTCACCTATCCTTCCCACCTTGGATTTAGTGCTTCCTCTATGAGACCGCGTGATTCGGCTGGGTTTCCTCCCACCCCCCACCCCCAGCGGGTCTCGTGCACAAGATCGTTTTTTGTTTCATATTCCGTACGCAAAAAAACACTTGTTCTCATGTATTCTGGCTTTTCATCTTGTCTGCGCGCACAGCCCGTCATCATACTGCAGAGCCCCGGGTAATGTGCGTTCCCATCCCCACCCTCACTAATGTTTATGGTGAACAAACGTGCCGTGGTAAAATACTTTGTCTATATTACTGTACTAGTTCTTCCTAATCCATTGTGGTGGGCGACCTGTTTGGGGAGTGTGTGACCCTGTGATCTAACTACACGATTTCCGAAGACTCTGGCAAATAATCATTTCTTTGTTTGATTTTTGATGACGGCCAAACAATCATCGGCACGACTTTGTGTCCAAATCATAAGTAGAGTTCAGCAAAGTTCATACTATAAATTGGGAAAGTGGCATGATTTTGGTCATGAAGCAATCAGATGAGGTATGGATGTATACTATCAATAAAATGGCTGTATGTAAAACGATGAGGGATAACAGCTCGGGTTGTTTTTTTTGGGGGGAAGATAAGTCACCGTTTGGTTTACTTGCTGGCCACTGCCCACTGTGATGACACCTGGAAGTTTGAGGCTGTCGAGGGGGGGGGAGATAGCTCAGTGATTAGAGCGCGAATTTACTGAGCGGAAGGTCCGTGGTTCGAACCTGACCTCTGCCTCTCGACTTGTCCTGTCTAGGCTTGGGCAACCTGGCAGTATCCCAGCCCTCGTGCAACTTTCGGGTGGCATGACAGTTACGCACCGAAAGGGTGTTGCAACTAGCTATCCTAGTATGTGTTCATCTGTGTATTCTAAGATGCCTGCTGTCGGCAATGTCTCTGAATTCTTTCAGTTTTTGCCGGTTTCTACTGACGCTTTGGTCACAAAGTCGTATTTGGTCGTGAATCGATACTATTCGATCACCTGAGTTGTTCCTACTAGCATGATCCAACTGCAGACGTACCACGATCTGTCCGCCCTTGTGTTTACGCGTTTCTTATCTAACTGCCTCTATTGTATCGGATTCGTTTGACCAGTAGGTTATGGCAGGCTTTGTTAGTTACAAGTCAGTAAGCGAGTACGGTGTCTTTTATTCCAACAAAGTATGCAACGGTATCTTAATCATCCAAACTACTAGAATCAGACGAACCCACTGTATCAGGAAACCTGTTTTGCTCAAAATGGAGTTGTGGAATGAACAGCATTTCTGTGTCGCAGAGCTGGTCCAGTTGCTTTTGAAGTCAGCTATTTATGCCATTGATGAAGCTGGTCTCAGTCACAGTTAAGTTAAAGAAATGAATAAAACAAATCGGTCACATTCGGTTCTGTGTTGGAATATTAGTAGCCTGTTAGCTGATCAGGTGATGGTTGATCCATTCGTCGGGCTTGGCAATTGGCTTGCAAACGTCTTATGACCATTTGAGGAGACATCGTCAGTGCACCGCACCTTATGGGAAGGTCCCACATGCCTCCCCCCTGTGCTTTGCTGGACGCATCGGAAGATATGAGGCGGGCAATCGATGTCAGTGGTTGTCAGTTTTCTTCCAGTTTGTCTGACTGAGCGTTAGAGGTGTGATCACCCCGGTCGGACGTTCATTGTAGGCCAACCCTAGGCCCACTTCCCAGTATAAGGCATTATTTTAACCGATTGAACACGGCGTACGACAGTCAAACACCGATAGTCTTGTCTCCTGTTGCTAAGTCGGACTGCCGAGTGTATTAGTATGACAGTCCGAAATGATTGCTTCTGAATAAACAGGTTCGACTTTGTCACCAACATAGTCATTAAAAGTGAAATTGTGTGAAATCATGACACGTGGATTCTAGTCATTAAAACTATAACAGAGTCGTCTGTCTTGTGTAAAATCGTGCAGTAAACCCGAATTCCAAACTAATGGTGGTGTAAAATTGTCTCGCTGGACATGGGGGATGCATATTCTACCACGAAACATACGAGGAAAAACGGTTTTCGGTAGCCATGGCCACCTGGTAACCGGATTCTTGTAGAACTTAGAACTTGACTCAGCTTTGCCCCATATATGGTGGACCTGATGTCGATGTCCTTGGCGGGCTTCACGGAAGTGTAACGTGAATTCCACTTGTCCTATCTCCTACCGATCCCCTCAGATGAATCTCCGCTTCAATAGCCTCAATGACATGCTTATTTGAAAGCTGCCGTTAGTTAGGCAGTGACAGGCGTTGGTATCCTTTGGAACGCTTGAAGTAACTGTGTTCGTTTGGCTGTAATAGTATATTCAAACGGTTTCTACAGAGCCCATTTGTGTGAGCCGATATATTTCATCATAGATGCAACGTCTTTCTGTGTTAGCGTTTGAATGGGTCGCATATACCACCGTCAATTGGTTGAGCTAAAGCGGTAATCTTCGACCCATAATTAGGTGAACGGAAACACCGCTCAAGACAAGCAACAGTTTGTCACGTGTCCGGTTTTTTTCTACTCATGCCCACATTCAGCGCAGTGATGGATCGCTGCGGTAGTACGCACGCACACACCACGTTCTCATCGATTTGGTCGGTACAAGTCGAAGCAGGATAAATATTGCATGGCTTATACGTGGTGCAGTCTGTCCTCTCCGGTTGGAATAACACGGGCGCACGTGGTATGCGAGGTCTAGGGGGGAAGCGGACAGTTATGGTGTAACGGAGGACGCAATGTGGAGAATTCTTGCGAAAGCCTGAAGGTGTCGATCGGCGACAATATATCATTCGGCTGTAGCACCCATTCGGTGCCTAACTGCCATGCCACCCGAAAGTTGCACGAGGGCTGGGATACTGCCAGGTTGCCCAAGCCTAGACAGGGGAAGTCGAGAGGCAGAGGTCAGGTTCGAACCACGCACCTTCCGGTCAGTAAATTCGCACTTGGGCCATCTCGCCCAGGGATATGCTCTAGTGCCATTGATCTTTAATGTGCACGTTCTTCCCACTACCCAAGGGGCGTCACCCTAGGCAATTAGAACTCTTATACCGGGGAATAACGCAAACGATTTTACAACTTTGGAAGAGAAATCATCTACAACGGGGCCCCTAATATTACACTTCCGAGGAAAGGGTTTCCAGTTTTTTCCAATTACGAAACCCCATCTCGATTTGACTGCACAGCAACCTTGACAAGTCCTTACCATCGTCTATGTGGACTATCCTTTTTCAACTAACAGGCTAGAAAATCACGTACTTGGCACATCTAATTTCCGTATGAGTTCACGTTGCTTAGCGTTACAAGTGCTGGAGGGCCTTTGGGCTGGAGTCAGTTGCTAGTGTATCCTTTTGGCTGAAACAATCCGGTCTCAATTATTCTGTCAGTGAATCACATAGTCTCATGCAAATGATCATGGACAGCACGACATCAGTGTTCAGCACCGATGGTTTCGCTCACAGGTGGTTTCCGAGGGCCGGTCTTCGGGTATTATACCGGCTTTCTGGGCATCTTCCACTTCCTTGGCTTTCTGTGTCTACCACACTTCACGGTCGTTTCGTACGCTCACTTTCACTTGACGTCTGATAATTCGTCGCGTCAAGTTATGCTCGGGACCGGCAGGGATATTTCTCCGAGATTTAAGCAGTGCCACCGTTCGGTCTGATATCCAGTGCTTACGGGCGCCTGGTGGTGCCGTGCCACAGGCACAATTCCCAGCACTATGCAAAGAGATGACAATCTCGTCCCAGTATGAGACCCTAGAAGACGATTCTTGTAAGTTCGTCTAACATCCGGATCTGCCAGTCTCTCAGTTGCCAAGCGATTTGTCCGCACCCTACGCGGTCCTGGAAAACGTAGGGAGAAGCGGCTCCGGACGAGCGCGTGGTCGGAATCCACAAATGTGTTCCAAAAGGACCTGCAGTCAGTTACTGATCCGCGCCATCGGTAAATGATGTCGATGTGGTCGATTTGAGTTTGTGGTCGGCGTGTTGTTGGAGGACACCATGTGGCCAGACGAATTCGGCTATTTCGGAAGTTAGTACTGCATAAAAGCAGCCTGCGATCAGCGCATAGCTGAAGCAATCGTTCGCCATTTTCCGGACGTACGGGGTCCAATCCATGTCGACCTTCTAATTGAGTCTCAGATACTCTAAGCCTGCCCACTTATGCGTTCATATATCCGGCATCCATCAAGATATCTGAGCTTTTAGATCGCCGCAACAGGGCATTAGGGCGTCGTTAAACCCGTCTTTGACGGCGTAGGAGGTACAATCAGTTGGGTCATGAGCAGACACGGCATCGATCAACTTCCCGCTTATGAGACTCCTTCACAGACGTTGCCAGACGAACCGCACAGAGGCGACTATCAACAGGTATCCAGTCAAGTAAGGATACTTCTGCCCGGTGACTTAGGACGATACCAACCCCTGCACATCCAGCTGCAGCAGCCTCTGGATCACCAGAGGTACGCAGTCGGAAGCGAGTGGAGACTGATGGGGCGGCTAGCTCAATCACTGTGCTTGCACCTTGAATTCTTGTTTCTGAGACACAACATACATCAATGCCAGACGAGTCCATTGTGAGAGCAAGAGCGGCTTGTCAATCCGCTTGCTTCAGAGTGTGGGAATTGAAGGCGGCCAAATAGACTGGATGTCGAGGCTTGAAAATTGATTTGGAGATACCTGAGGATGTTGGGGCCATGTGACGAGAAGATATTGCGCGCAAAACCGATGCATGACGAACGGAGTCATTTGTCCTATGTGCTTGGCTTACAAGAGGAGAGTTACTAATGGGGCGGGGAGAGGGGGAAGAAAAAGTATGTGAAAGAGGAAAAAGGGAGGCGTCAGCAGTAGCCTGTTTTCGCTTACCCGCCCTGCTGTATGCAGCAAGTAAGGCGACCCGGCTGATGGCACCACGCGACGGCCGATGTGGCATGAGTTTTTTTGTATGTGTGCAGTTCATGGTTGTACGTGGGCTAGGATACTGTCAGGGCGCCCACACCTAGACAGGAGGACGATTAGGTTCCTCAACCAAAGCCTTTGGCTCAAAAGCCTAACCGCATGGCAGCGGTGTTTGACAGGAAATGCAAATACATTACCGTTTTTACGGAACCACTCGCCGCATATGTTCTAACCCCCAACCTGGAGGGCCAGGAGACTGTGTTTGTCAGACCCCTAACCACTGACCAACTTGGTATGGGAAACCCTGTGGGTATCGCGCGTACACCTCTCCACTATAGCTCCATGGGTCACCGAGGTACACAAATCGTCATACCATGGTAAGATCCAGTCTCTTCGTGACGGACATTTGACTGTGTTTTCTTTCGGAACGTAAACCGCACTGAAGACTACTCAGAAGAATTGCAGCACAGATTATGGTCAGTTGACAGCTGTATGTTTGGGTTGACTACGTTTCGGAGTGCAGGGAAACGAAAACGATGACGAGCAGTTAACATATGCTCAGTTCGATCGTTTGACTGAACTCACTGCGAGCCGACTTGATCAGTATGTAACGAAATTAACTATGGGTTAACTCGAACCAAGTGAGTTTGCGATCTTTAACTGTGGCGAACCAGTGGAGTTCCGATATAGAGCGCAGTTCGAGCGGACACATTACCCCGTGCGCCTTACAAGTTCGCTACTGATGGACCTCAGTAGATTGTGTAATCTTTCAACAAGGTCCTGAAAGGGAATTTTAAAAAATCCGTTACACGAACTCAAAGTAGCTGCACGTTGCTCACAACCTTGTTAAAGAGCGAGGTTCTTATAACCCGTCTTCCTAACAGATCCGCCGAACATACCGTCTATGATCCTTTACCATGCGAGCCGGGATGCAAACCTCCCGCCGTAAAAAGTAACAGGAAAAGCCCAGGTTTTGCTAACTAAAGAATGTCAAACAAACCATAGCTTTTGCTCACCAAACTCCACCGCTCCTGATACTCAGTCTTATCTTTTTACTGTATCCTTCAAAAAAGTCCATCAATGTTCCGCAGCTTCCCGGTGTTTTATATGGACCGTCATCTAGTCCACACGGTTGATATCTGTTGTGTGATGACACGTCTTCAATGGTGCTGTTGAAGCTCTTCATCCGGCTTATCCGAATTGAGGAAAAGGAACGTCGACTCTATTGCATGCTGTCATGTACAAACCTCTAACAGATCACCGATAACCCCGATGCCCTTAGAGGACGCACTTAGTTGCGCGATGGCGACATCTACACCCCGGGAAAACGAAATGCGATACGGCTTGCATCGACTTTGTGCGAATTAATCAAAGGAAAGCCATACAGTAGCACCTTCTCAGAAGTAGAAACCATTGGAACTTGTCACAGTTGTGCTCTTGCGGGATGGGGGGTAAGATCCGCATTTTGTCCAGAAGAAGGTTCTTAGCGGTAGTGACCGTTGTGCCGAATAATTGAATCGCCCAACTCTTCATAACCCATCAAAGTTTCTTCCAGTGTGTGATGTATATCCTGTAAGTGCTCTTATTCAATGTTGAACACAGAATAGCGTTCGTCGAGGGTTTGAAACATGAATGTGCTCGGCTGTCTGATCACAAGAATTCATCGTTTGATACACGGTATCTAAGATACGTACTCTTGGATACCGCTTCGTTATCCGCAGACACCCATAATGCGGAATACTATTCTGTGAGTATTTTTTATTGACCACGTCCCCATCTCCAGTACTTTTTCACAAAGTTGTATTCATATGTTTACCCCTATGATCTCAACGACAACTTGCGTTTAGCAATGCATCAGCTTTGGAAATCAGGCATAATCTGTTGTTTTCCAGTTCATTTTGTGCACACCACAGGAGGTGAGCAGTTTTAGTTCGACTACCCTAGACGAGTTTCCGATCGATTTGTCGGATGTCTTTGATGTGACCATTACTTATTTCTACTTTGTTTACTCTGACTGATTGATAAATCCAGTCACGTGACACACTTTTCAACGATTGCTCAGCACATGGCAGCAATAGTGAAATTTATAGTAATAATATTCAACCCTTCGCCCCCCGATTTATCTATCTGTTACGAGAGAAAGTCAAACAAGAGCTTGGCTTCTTAGTTTGTTCTACGGACTAACCCAGAACGATCATTTTGACGTTTTGCATCAGTGGTTTATGCATGCGACCAAGTCGTGACACACTATTTCGAGGGGTGAGGAGTGGAATTTGCAAGGAAAAGTCCTTGAACAGAAACGATAACACTGATGCTGCACTACGTGCGACCACAAAGTTTATTTCATTATACTTAAAGTCATACATTGAAAAAAAGAGAGAAAAGACTGGATGAGGGGGGACCTGCGGCTGGACTATAACAACCCCGAAGCGCCCAATCGGACAATCTGGAAAGAAATTGATAGACAGACAGACACCACTGACATCGACTGGCCGCAGCCAAGCCTAGGGGGTCACATGGACCCCATTGTGTAAGGCAGACCACACCAACAACTCCGTTCTGCTGGCTCACACGTTGCCCACCTCGGAGCAGGCTCCGTTCTGATGGCATTCAGCTGTAGCACCCTTTCGGTGCCTAGTTGTCATGCCACCCGATGGAAGCACGAGGGCTGGGATACTGCCAGGTTGCCCAAGCCTAGACAGGGGAAGTCGAGAGGCAGAGGTCGGGTTCGAACCACGGACCTTCCGGTTTAGTAAATTCGCGCCCTAACCACTTGAGCCATCTCGCCGCCGCCGTTCTGAAGGGGCACCGAGAACAACTCTGGTCTAGGAAGACGATGTTTCGGCACGCGTGGCACATGACCCAGCCGGGTGGCGGTATGACGGTGGCCAGTTTATTCAACAGCACTTGTGCTTGGTCTTCGTCTTCGAAAATGAGCACATCTGCGTTCTCCGGTTCCACAAGGCTCTCTCCAGCAACAATATGGACACCGGGATTTTGGAGACTTTCTGATGTTTGCCTCATTAATCCATCAACGATAAACTTAAGCAAGAATGGGGAGAGCGAACATCCTTTCAGGACACCACTTTTCGCTGGGAGATTTCTGAAGAGCCCACCACACACACGCCCAGAAATATGTGAATACAAAGACCGGATTATCATCACAAACTTCTGGAGTACCCCTCTTGAGCAAGTGTAGTTTGGAGAACTGACCGATCAGCGGAATTGAACGCACCCTTGAGGTCAAGGAACATCAAAATTGTTGGTCGTCCGTACGTAGGGCGTTCCTCTAACACCTGACGGAGTGTGGAGATGCAGTCGATGCAGCCTCCACCCAGTGAAAACTTTGATTGATGCTCACTGGCCAAGAGTTCGCGTGCCGCTATAAGACGACGAAGAATCAGTGACGCCAAAACATTGTTGCAACACGAATCAAACTGACACCCCTGCAGTTAGTACATTCACTGTGAGTACCCTTTTAGAAAACGGGCACTATGACCGACTAATTCTCGTTGTCTAGGGCAGTCTGTTTCTCTCAGATAGACGCAAATAGGCTAGGTTTTGGATGAGGAACGTTTTACCCGAATACACGGCATGTGAAAAGCCATAAGGGAACCGGCTGCTCCTATCGGATTAGAGGTTTTCTGTCAATTATCACATAACATTATATATTCGCACAAAGTCTGTGGAAACTAACCGCCTCTACGGATTGACCACATCCGGATGACAAAACTGAGCATAAACCAGTCCACCTTAACCCTGAAACTTCAAGCTAGCCAACCTCGAAGGGTTAGAACTCTTAAATGCCCACGTCACTCATAAGATCACTTGCTGTTGCTTCCGCAACAGCATATCTCCCAAACAATAGCTTACCACATATAAGATCGCTTAACACGCGCAATGAGGCCATAACAATCTGGTTTCATTTGGTTTACTCTCGTTTTGAACAGTGTTCCACCTGTCCTTGAGTAACTATTCTTGTGAGTCCACATCAAAGGCTCGAGTTCCGCTCTTAGTAGAACTCATCAATCAGCATTACAAATCCTTGGTTGGACCGAGGTTTGAACCCCAGACATCGGACAAGCGAGGCAAGCGTGCTAGCATTACACTACCAAGACATGCTGGAGGCATCTGAGTTAGTTGGACGTGAACAGGTGGACAGGTGAAAGTGCTCATGCTTGAGCGGTGTGACTGGTTGTCGGTCTACGAGGTGAAACTCAGAATAATCGACTGCAAGATACTTGCCGACCAGAGGTCATCTCTACACCATTCTGTTACGCACTCCAACATCCGGGCTGGTGAATTTTCGCAATGCTGGATGAGCTGAGACAGCCAGTTTTTTGTTCTCAAAACTCGCGTGTAGCTCAGCATCACTCTCGAACTAGTCCACGTTCCTTACCACCTTCCTTACCACCACATCGTTTGTTGTTGTTGCTGTTGTAGTTTTTCAAGTGTATGGCTTCCGCAGATAACTATGAAAGTATTAGTCTCCAGTTCTCTTCTCTCTTGGTTGTAATCAAACTGGATTATTCCAACTCAGTGCTTCATCTGGTGACTCCGTGTTTGCAGTGCAAGAATACACAAGCTTCGATCACGCTGATTCGAACCCATTGCTTCTTCAAAACCACGAATCCGAGAAGCGCGCACGCTTGTGGGAACTAAGCTTTCCCAAAGAAGACCGCATTGTTGAATTTCTGGAGAAAAACTCAGAAATCGCCACACAAATGTTTTCTCCTAGTCAACTGGGTAAAAGCCGGCAGCACGAGTAAGTTGGACAAAACACTGGTTGATAATGTTCATGCACTGTCCGAGAATTCAATATCGGGTCTTTCTGATGCTACAATCAATATACACCAAGTAAAAGCAATCTACTAGTTCCACATCACGTGCTACTCCCGTCATGAAGTCAACTCAGGTTTTCGCGTTGCGACATGTTAAATAAAGCGCACAAATATATATATATATATATATGTGTATATATATATATATGTACATGTATATATATACATGTGATTCAGTACGGGTGTACAACAGAATTACAGAACAACTCTTTGTGTGACACGTTTAGTTCACCACCGAATGAACGCAGTGACGCCCCTATAAAGCGAACATCTCACTGGAGAAAGCGTGATCAAAAATTTACTCTTGTAAGTGATGTGAACTGAAGTTCGTTTTGCTGCAGATATGTCGGTTTGGAAACATCAAATCAACTCTACTGTCCAGGTGGGCGAATAGACACGGCGAAATCCACAGGCCATCAATTCTGCGTTGCAACGATCACTGTGTGAACAGCGTGCCAGTATATTCCCCCATTAGGTCGCACTCAGAACCACACTATGTTCACAAAAACCCACACTGGATGTTCGCCACCAGTATGACGGCTCCTATAGCTGGTCGTTTCCTTCACTTGACTGCTTCGCTGAAGGCCGGCTTTGACGTTATCATGCCTATTCCTCCAAATGGCGGGTCCCATAACCCACCAAAACATATTCATCACACGCATCAATCAAACGTAGGTTCCCGGATCCTTTCTTGTGCTGTGTGACCGCATTTTATCAAACATAGATGATAAGATGACGCCCACGAGTGTCTTACTGGACTACCGCGCACGAGTTACAACGTAGAATCGCAAAGTATTTGATGTGTAGCGTTCGTATGACAGCCGAGCTTTCACCACTGTTGGGAGGGCAATAAATACTGTTTTAAACTTAGCAAGTTGAGATATTTCGTATCCAAATTCAGGTACGCAACACGGCAAACAAAGCCGACAATAATCCGGTTTAGAAGGATCTGCTGAATCTTGTGGTAGACATTCTTTGGTATACTCCAAGATGTGTCGTTAGAAAAGTACAAGTCTTCTGCTATGGGGATTTTGCAGGATGCCTTCAGTGAAGGGATAAGTTCGTACGTCTCTAGGAACTTCACATGAACTTTCATGTGCAGATCAGCTCTGGGCGTGAACGCACCTGCATTTTTCTGTGAACTGTGGTGGGAGTACAATCCATGTCTCCCCTCGACTGCCAATCTACGGGGTTTGCTAAGACTGCTTCACGAATATTTCAAATGTTGATTGCTGCATATTCAGAGCCAGTCGTTGACAGTTTCCCTCGGGCTTAACAAGAAACAGCTGATTGAGGGATACGGTCAAACGACCAGATCAATTGTAAACTACGGTATTCGGCTTTAATCGAGGTTGAAAACCCACAGGACCACCTGACCGTTCTAGGGCTAGTAGTTACATGTGTTCACGTCGACAAAGAACATGCTCGTGATTAGTACATTACGTATATGCATGTATCGCGATATCTCGAATATCGTAGCAACTGGAACATGAGGCGGCCTGGTGCAGCACATTCAGTTGCCTGAAAACATCACAAACGGGAGATTCAGCTGGGTTCCAGGTGAGTCTCTCGCACAAACCAAATTGATTTGCAAATGAGTGTATTTATCGAAAAAGCTGATTGACGGGTTACAATTTAACTGTGGACCCTGTTGGGCTCAGTTAGGGCATCCATCAGTACACTGGTAATTTTTGAGAACAGGGTAAACATGCAGGCCATGATTAGATTTTCTGGTGATCAATGTGAAAATCTCGTGTGAGAAACAGAAAAATCGATTTAAAAGCACAGCAGTTCAGGGACAGTTGGTGCGATTTCCTCATCCAGTCTATTTTGATAAGCGACCTAGTACGTGTTACTTGACCTTCGATCGCAGGAATGATCAGCCTAAACGCCGGAAAGTCAATTACGCTGGTTTCAGGTCTCCATTCTCATTAGGAGAAACAAACGAACAGACAGATTACTCGCATGAGAATCGAACAGCCTCGGGGATGATCAATGAACAAAAGGGACATGACTGTAAACTCACACTAGTCAAACCTTAGTTAACGACTGGGCGACTCACTTACTCCAATGGTTGCCAGCTGCTAAGCCGTGTTTGGTAAACTCCGCCAACGCATCTGCTATGCGTTACGTGTGGTATTGATGGTGACCTTGGGGACGCATCGTTCTCTGCGCATGTATTTTTCATGTCTGGACGCTTCCTGACAGAAAGAAAGGCTTGGAAAATTCTAAAAAAAAACTCTGGGAACAGATCGAGAAGTCATGTTTTCAGAGAAGTTTCAAAGGCAATCCGTAGATTTATCGCTGAGTAACATTTCACTTTTGGAAAAAAGCTTTTTGGGTCGAATGACTCGGTTACTGGGCTGTATGAGCTCTGAGATATACAAAGAACCGCCTAAAAAGATATTGTTGAATCTAACTTGACCTTATGGCAATTTCCCCATTCATTTGCTTAAATCGCCCATGTAATTTTGATCTCCAGTTGTTTTGTTTATCCGTCCCCGCCAGTCACCTTGCTTCAGAGGCCGTCCTATCCGACACTTGTGTATTGGCATGTGTCTGTGTGAATTTGCGCAGCTGACTTACTCACTCATGCGCGTTCATGTCCCGTTTGCTGAGCCCGTCTTGACTCGTTTCCTCATGAGATCCATGTGATCGCACTTCCAATGAGAATCACGAAACTGTCGTCGGAAGGGACGACCGTAACCCACGCCACTGAGCCATCATTCCGCTCGCCGTCGCCTGGTTTGTGGACATGGACACTGCACTGTACCGGTCAGGGACAGACCTGTGAACGTATTGACGCTACGAACGTGAACAATTGAGGTTTGTTGTGTGCATTTGCCTACCCTTGTGTAAAGAGTACCGTACGAACCCAGTTCTTCCTTTTGATATTCGGGATTGTCGAACCTACGCGTCACTCAAATTTCCGTATCGGGAACCTCAACAGATACCCCCCTACTGACAACACGCCTAATCAGTTTTGGATGCTTTAAAACCCGGACAACCTCACTTTTGTGTCAAAAGCGAGAAATCGACCAGCAATAAGCGAACGTCAGGCTCTTAATTTTGAAGTTAAAAAGTTCCACAAGATGTTATACGGCTATCGGTTTACACCGCGCACGGATCAGAAACGGCTGTTTGCCACATTTACTTCGCCGACAGGTATACATCTCCACACGGCTGACGCATCAGCGTTGGGCCACATTACTCATCGGCTATGGTTGCGTGCTCATGTGCACCCGCTACATGGTCTTGTGGAAACCCCTTCCAGACTGAATGCACCTACGTCCAATAATTAGTCACGTGAAGAGCTAGTCATTTCTTCCAACGAGGTTGACACTGATGCGAGACACATGTTCCGTGAGTCACCCGCCTGTTACTCCCAACATGATTTGGCGTACCTCCCAATGGTACCTCATCGATACCTCAACGATAATGCCTTCCTTAGGAACAGGTTGTCCTAAGGAGTTATGCACACAATGAAAACAAAACCTCCAGTCCTGCACAATCGGATAGCTGCCTGATACTGTCAGAATGCACCACATGCTTTTTTTCAAATGCTAAACTGTGCTTATCCTGGTAAGATTTATTGCAGTCCTGACACGTAGTTGAGCATGTTGTCTTAAAAATGTTTACGACATTCAGAGCACGGTAAAATCATGTGAGCATTGCGAAATTACTCAAAAAAGAAAGGCAACGATTGAATTGCACACTTTGCACATATTGGATACTTAGTGGAACTAAATTCATGCAGACTTTGCTAGTCCACTCAATGACGACTGTTCCCCTGCCTTGATAGATGCCTATTTCAAGTGGTCGAAGATAATCCCACTAACCCATTTTCTACCAGTATTCCGTGTTTAGATCGCAGATTTGCTCAGTTCGGTGTTCCAGATACTCTTGTGACTGACAGTAGTACATAGTCTACTGTAGCGCAGTTTTCCTAGTTTTGCAAACTATTTGCTGTAGACAATGTTCACAACTCCATCTTAAATGGAACGGCGCGACAAAAGCTTGTCATCCAAACGCGACACTCACAACGAATTAGGGCTCCAGCAAAAAACGCCTCAGTGTGGATGCCCCCACATGAGTGGATAGTGCTGTGAACTAACAGAAAACGCGTAACACACTACTCATAGGGTTGCTGAAAATTCTTCGACAACCCACGACCGGTTTCGCCCTAATTGGGGCTCATCAGGTAGGCGCAGTTCCCGAGTTTCCGTCAGCCTTATGTTCTCCCTGAACCCAAATTGCACAAAATTAGCGAAATACACTCAGTTACAAACAAAGTTGGTTTTGCGAGAGATTCACCTAGAACCCAGCTGAATTTGGAAACATCACAAGCGGGAGATTCAGCTGGGTTTCAGGTGGGTCTCTCGCAAAACCAAATTTGTTTGCAAATGAGTGTATTTCGCTAACAGAAGAGGGTTTTGGGTAAAACGGACGATTGGTCCTGTGCTTACATGTATACACCAACACGTACACATGCAGTCGCGCGTGCTGACTCATGTCAGATAGGCAGCGTAGCAAAATAGCCAATCATGAGGCCGTGTTTTCTGAGCCTCCAGTTATTTATTGATCGCTTTGCTTATTCGGCTCTCATCTTCCGGTGCCATCAAAATGATCATTAAGCAGTAATTCGGTGGCTTAACTACTCGTGATCTCCATACTCAAGCGAGGTAGTTTAAAGAAATTTGAGCAGGTCGGACATTTGGTCGTCGAATTTGTTTGTTTTTTTCGTCCTAACTAGAGATTTTGAGGACACGACCACTGATAAATGTGTCAAACCTGTGGCCGGGTTCACCTGTTACTCCCTGCTTTCCTGGCATATTGACACCACATAATGTACAGTACATAGGATGTCTGGGGTTTCTGTTACAAAGGTGCAAATGAGTGTATTTCGTTAATTCCGTGCAATTTGGTTTCAAGTAGAACATAAGGTTGACGGAAACCCGGGGACCGCGCCTACCTGATGAGCCTCAATTAGGGTGATACCGGTGGTGGGCTGTCGAAGAATTTTCAGCAACCTTATGAGCAGTGCATTACGAACTGAGTTCTAGTCAGTTTAGCACAAATGAAGACCAACCACCAAAACCACGTAACAACTTTAAATCGGCATTTAAATGGCCACACCCACACCACACTGTGTTCGAGTTAACTATCGGGAAACTCATGATGGTGCAATTTTGACGACGCCCTACTAATATTCATGGTTGTCAGCGCACTTGTGAAAAGCAGTTCTCATATCGCAAAGGTCTGAACTAACACATCCAATCATTCCGACTGTCATCTTGGAACACGGTGGCTTCGTGTAGCTATTCTACCACTGGACTTTTAACAAAATGACAGAACGTAGGGCACACTTTATCCAATGTGCCACAGGTAACCGGAATGACATCAGTGGAAACGTTGACCAAAGAGGGGTACGCATCACCACCGTCTGTGTTTTACTAAACATGCTGCCTACCAACATGGGTATGTCGTGATTGCTGCTAAGAATGTAGGTTAGTATGGTAGTCCAATGTTCCGCTTTTCATCTTTGTAATACATGGGTCCTGTTCTGAGGGAGTGAGCACGTGCTTTGTTATTCAGTTTTGTTTGAGGTGGCTACGCGATAAACGTCCTTGGTTGACCACCAACACTCGGACAAGATCCAGCCTAATTTTTTGAAGCACCATGACTGATAAGTTGCTGAAAACTCTTCGGCAGCTAGTTTCGAAGCTGCTGCTCGAAGCTAAACAGGTGGGCGCAGTTCCCGAGTTTCAATCGAGATTTCGTCCTGTAACTAAAGCCGATTCATGACGAATAGCCAAGGAGCACTGTACGGTTGTTTAAAGAAATTTGAGCAGGTCGGACATTTGGTCGTCGAATTTTTTTTCGTCCTAACTAGAGATTTTGAGGACATGACCACTGATAAATGTGTCTTTATTGGGCACCATCAATGACGCTCATCTCAAGGAAAATTCCTGGGGTTTCTTGAGAAGCATATCACTGTTGACTCGCAATATGATGAAACAGCAATACGGTTTTTCTCGGATGAAACCTCAACTGGAAATTCCCCAAAAATGCTCACGGACAATCGATCAGTAGCTAAGAGGAAGAATAATTTCACAAGATAAGTGGAATTTTTACCTGAGCACTTGTCACTCCAGGAGCCAGTAAGCAGTTAACCAAGCGATATGGACTCTGTGACGGAAAGCACCATATCCTGTCTAAAAACGAGTTGATCACATTGTTGACCAGCTGCTCGTGCCTGGACAGTTAAGTATTCACACTAGAAAACCAGGAGGCTGCGGTTCCCCTACAAGACCACGGTGAGATGCGCACTACTGAGGATTCCTACCAAGAATGGAAAAGCTATACAGTGCTTCTCGGCTTTTCGACACAGACCGGCTTTACTTGCAGCAAGCAATCTCAGTTGGAAATTCCAAACTCTCCTAAAAACACCAGCAATCACAAGTTAGTTTTTAAATAAGTGCACTTCGTGTGCACTTTGTGTCCAGTTCGGTTCAAATAGAACGTAAGGTTACCCCAGTCACCCTGGAACTGATAAGCCCCAAGAAGGATGAAGCCGATCGTGGGCCGCCAAAGAGTTTTAAGTAATCTTATGAGTAGTGTGTTAAGTCTAGGCCATGTACTGTGATATCTCGGAAATCGTGCCAACTCAAGCAACCCTAGTGTAACATTCATTTGAAGAATATCATAAATGAGAGATTCATTTGGGATTCAGCAAGTCCCTCCGCCGAAACCAAATGAGACCATTTCGCGCTAATTCCCAGCTATCATGCGAGTATATTGTAGTTCTACACTCGAAACACAACTAGAAGATCATACGGCCTCTGGACTTGTTGTTCTGGCAGTTGTGTCAACAATCCGAGTGAACATAACTCAGTTGGGCACTGACTGAAGAAGAAGCCGAAAAAGGGTGCACCGACATACAAATTGGTGAGAAAACGTTTTTCCCTCCGTACAAAGCCGACGGGACGATTTAGGAGGGAGGGGGATGGGGATCCCGGAACGTGAGAATGATTGTACCTAGGTGTTTTCTAATGAGAAACTTCTGTTGTTTGCCATTTGATCTGTTGCTTAAATAGCCAGTTATGTTTTCTCGAGTCATATCAAAAGGAAGTCCTTCGTTTGGGCCCATTTGCACGACGAAATTGCTGAAGCTGCGTATTCGATGGACACAATCTACCTCGAAGTTCCGTTGCAAAGGTATTCGATAAAACAGTATAGGACGACCGCTCACAATCCGAAACTTGGAGACATCACGTGTGCTGCACATCCTGCGAAAAAATATCAATATGCTATTAGCTACGAAGTACTCAGTCGAGTCTCTTGCTCCATCAGTTTCATCGTGAACATAAACTCAAAAGTAAACATTCGACCGAAATGCTTTTCAAGCCAGGGACTGATGATTACCTCACCTTCCCGGAGCCAAAGCCTACCCTATGAGCCCCAAACAAGACGAAACTGCTAATGCGGATTTTGAGCAGTCGTCACGTACTAATTACTTCAAAGTGTAACTGCCTGTGTAATATGGTCGGATTCGTTTGTTTTTAAGTCGTCTCTAAGATAAATGAACATGAGGAGACACAGAATGCGTGCTTGTCTAATAATGAACAGTCATCAAGAAAGAACAATTTGATCCTGGATAAAAGATACAGGAAAATGCGGAGTTTGCCAAGTTCCAGCGTGGAATGGCGCGTTTTTTTTCGTGGTCTGTCCCTGCTCCTAAAACAGCGCGTTTATACACTGATTTGCGAACTCTTTGTAGAATTTGAAAGGGGTCCCAATCTCAACCCTGCCCGGTCAAGCAATCATAGAAATCACTCTATGGCTGAGTTGCCGAAACAATCTGCGGCCATTTTGAAAAGATGAGCAACTCACTGCAAGTCTGTTTGTAAAAAAAAACTACAAACGTGTGCTCATGCATCGATCTGTGCGTGTATCCCCGAAAGAATGCTTGCTTCTATCGATTGATTGGTGTATTGTGTTTTGCTATTCACGCGGCTGATAGCATGATGTGAGCCACGTGTGATTAGGATATTAGAGCACGCGTAGAAAGCGAATCAACATCAACATTAAAAGTCATTCTATTCCCTCCTAAACGTGTTGGATGCGAAGCTTTTATATGTACTGATCGTATTGGGGAATTAAAAATCGGAGTTGCTCTAGGACACCACCCACAGCCTTGCAAGTAAGTTTGTATAGACGCATTGTTTGTCCTGCTTTTCAAGGCCACCCTGTGGCGTTCGTGTGACAGGAAATCGATGAGTCATAACGCCCGGTCTGTTTTGAATCTGGTTTGTGAAAGGTTTCACACGATAGTAGTTAGGATTTACATGTGACTAAATAGAGGAAAGTGTTGGTAGTTCAGGTAGCCTAGATGGTCGTTGGTTTGTTCGCTGAGCCGGGCAATTTGATTGCAAAAATTTCATCGCCAATCAAGGTGGCATTGTCAATGCGTTGGTAGGGAGCGTAATGGAGCGTAGCGATGTGCACAACCACCAACCCATCGCTACGCAGACAGGCGCGTGGAAATTCATTTGAGGTTCCATGCTACGAGGGAAGCCAGTCTATGCCGAAAATTATTGATTCGAGAGGACCACTCAGGCTGACTGACAGATGAGTGAACCCAGGCATTAATAAGGAACAAAGTTGCTTGGTCTGGATACCATGTACATACAGTCGCTACGTATCAGCCGGGATGGTCAAGGCTCGGGCTGGGACTTTGAAAGTGAGACGTCGTTACTTCCCCCGGAGAGAGGGAAGTATCATCTTTCTGAGGAAAAACATCTGAGTGCATTCAGTGTTAGAATATATCATGACGTAGATTGTTTGCCTGATGCTTCTACGTTGGTGCTGTTCAGGACATGGAACACTGGAATCACGCCTGTCAGACCCACTTTTGATTTGCTGTAGCCTACATGAATTGCGTGTGGCGTGCAAATGAAATTTTAAAAAATGACATTTCAAGTACATACGGCCGCTGCTATGCACACGGCAGTCGGACTGACGGTCACCTGGTGTGGACAGATTTATCTGTAGAACGGATGAAATTTCCGGAGGTGAATAGTTTTGTCGACGTGAAAATAGCACGTCAGTAAAAACCTATGAGTAGTGCGTACCAACTGGAAGATGACGAGGCCTTTGTGTAGCACATTAAGCTGAAGAATATCGTAAATGAGAGATCCAATTGAGTCTGCTGTGAAAACCAAATCGATTTGTAAATGGGTGTATTTCGCGCACAGGTAATTTAGTTTGTATTGAAATCATCGCACACAGCATGACATCAGTGTTCAACACCGACGCTTCGCTGCCGTACAACCATGATTTATTTGAAAGCCTTATTGTGAAGTAAAAAATAAAGGTGGACGGGGAAGGGACTTAGTGCTAGCTTACTACAATCATTCCGAGGTGCCTACACCTCCAAACACTCAATCAGGCAATCTGGATAGAAACTGACAAAAAGATCGCCACTGACATCGGTTGGCAGCCATATCTTGCGGCGTCTCCAACTAAGCGCAGTGGGGATCACGCGGTCCCCATCCTGGAAGGCGAGTAGCACCGACAGCACCCAAACGTTTCGTGATTTCTTTCATACCCTTCTACCAGGTCAAGGGTTGGCCACCTCTCTGCTTACACCACTCTCAATTGGGCACGGAAAACAGCACTCTCTTCGGCAAACGATGATTGGACATGCGCAATACATGTCCCAACCAACGCAGCTTCTGGTGCTGGACACATTCTTCAATGGAAGTACCTGTTGCACAACCCAGCAGCAGTACCGTTCAAATCAATGAGAAATGTAAACATTGTGCGAAGAAACCATGGTTATTTTTTTAAATATTTAGTTTTTGTAAGTACGAAATCAGACTGATGGATTAGGTCAGTCTGATAAAACTAAAAAAGAGTGAAATCAATCCCTTGTGTTTTAACCGACTTCATGAATGAAACCATGACAATGACATCTTTGAAAGGAATCGTCCATTGAACTATGAATAAACCGACCGCTTTACTGCTGAGCCGTTTCAATATACGACTGTCGTGACAAGGTTTCAATCTGATGATAGACTGAAATAGACTGATAGACTGAAATCATCCACATGCATTGGAACTGCATTTGGCAATGTGTGGGATATTTACGGCACCCCGAAACCTAATGATTCGTTAGACTAAATTCATTCCCGGAAGGTGATTAGTAATCCTGACTCATTACATGACCACGTGATGTGAACTCCGTGATCAAAAGACTGGCGCGGTTCAAGCCAATCACACTGTCGACCGCCTGCTACTGGCTGAAGGGTTCAGGCTTCAACCAATAACTGGGAGTTCGAACCTTCAAAGAGATTCATAGGATGCGCACTGCTGATGGTGCCCAACGAGGATGTCGCAGCTATACAATGCTCCTCGGCCTTTTGGCATAGATTGACTCCGCTTGTAAGACGAACAGAAACCTCTGCGGAGTCTGTGAATGGATTTCTGGGTCAGAAGCTTCACCTGTGCGACGTTTCCGAGTGTTGGGAACGGTGCCAGATTCAAACACATTAAACGTGAACAAAAGTTGTCCGCTGTTTTGAAAACTTTGGAAACCGGAGTTTCCAACCCCGAGGCTTAAATTAGAACTAGATTTATGGAAGGCACCAGTGTATATTCACAGTCCATAACATGTATCCCGTTGCTTCAAGAGACGAATGATTTCACTTTAAAAAGTGCAGTCACCTTGTCACTGAGGAAATTTCGCCTATCTCTAAACTGAACGAAGAGCTTCATGAGATTTTCTATTCTTGTGTCAATAGGAGGTTTGCTTCAAAGTGTGTAGAATATTCGTACCAGTCTTTCGGTCCATGAACAAGGTATCATTGTTTGCCCAAGTTTAAACCTCCATCTCCGATCTTATTAGTAAATACACCTCTACACGCTGAAATTCACTCAACAATCCTTTTTAGGAGATTTTTCACTAAAGTGACGACTCATGTCTCTTCTATGGGACTCCCCCCATCTTCCGAGTTTTTTTGAAGTATTACTAATGCTCGACCTTTACAATATTACGAATGTAAACATGCAACAACCAAAACAAACATTCTTAGTAATTCCTCAAAATGTTCGCATAGGTAAATGGTACTATTCAAATTGATTCTGCGCGCGATGCTTCTAATACAAACTAAACTACTTGTGTGCGAAATACGATATCTTAGATATCGGACTATACTTTCTTGACGGTACGTACTACTCATAAGTTTCACATCGGCAAAACGACATGTCAGCGTTATTCCAGGGTTTTCTACCTAGAGGAGAGGGGGGATCTTGTGTGATAATGTATGCTGGCCGTCAACAAATAAACTATTGATAATCACCAGCTTTCTCTGCCGCAACCCAACCCATCCCGACCTTATCCACTTCGCAGAACGCGATGAGCGACTCAACTAGCCCACTGATATAGACTCTCCCACATCCGTCAGAGTTTGAAAAGTTGATTCCCCGACTGATTTCGCAAGAAATGCGTGGCGGCGAACACCTTTCCAACTGCCATTTGGTCAGGTGATTGATGATGTGTTCGCCGAGCTTGAAAACGTTTCGTCGCCATTCAAGGGAACACCATCAGTGCGCGGTGCACCCAACCGCACACAGATGAAGTCTCCTTCACCTTACGCTATACTCACTGACGACGAGCTAGGTTCTTGATATACGCAGGCTGGTAGTTAGTTTGTACCAACTGCAGTGCCGCACTCGGAATGAATGAACCACCAGGAGGCCATATATGAAAATGAGAGAAAGTGATGTTCTCAGACGGTATCATATGGATGGTCCAGATCGATTGTTCTACTCCTGGCACGGTGTGGGAAGAAGGAAAAGAATTCACACCAGCTGGAGCTTCAGCTAATGATCCAATTCTGTTTTAACTAGACACCACGTGATCAAACAGATCGATTCCTACGTCACAACACTTAATGAAGAGCAGCTAGGAGAAATTGTCTTTCAGTGAGACAGTGCTACAACCGGTACTTCCAAAATAACGAAATCACTATAAATCTCCGAGATTATTGATTGAAAGACCATGTTCAAAATCACATGGGGCATAATGACAAGACGCGTTTGCAGCTGATTCAGGCTTTCTGATACCGTGGGTGGAATAAAGATAGGGATTGTGAATGTGCGGTGTGTGTTAAAACTTCGGCACAATTCAACAGGAATCATCCGAAAACTATGTCTTATGGTGATAAATAAGGAAGTTTTTGGCGCACCCGGAATTATGCTGCTATGTGTTTACACTTTGTGCTGGCTCCCTTTAATGGGTGCAAAAATTTCTACGCACACCAAACCTGAGTTGATTTTGAACTCAGCGAACGACCATCTTCAGGGATGCGTCGCAAATTAGGATCCTCTGAGCCAGTCAAACAGTATCGAGAAAACGCAAAACCCTCAAAATGGCTTCGAACTTTATGGAATTTCAAACCTTTAGTGCTGTTTGTGATGTGCATTTGCGTTATATTGCGTTACATTACAGGGTTCCGAAGCTCTCAGTTCCAATCTGCAAGTGTTTTCAAAGATTTTCTTCATCGGAGAAGTTGAAATGATGTTTAGATGTAGGTAGATGGTCCCACAGAAAGTTTTGGACTATTTCGAAAAGTGGTTACTTTCCGGAACGGACGTAAATGAGAGCAGGTCACCAATAAAAAGCTAAGCTAAAACCGACAAATCAGAATAGAATGCGAGCAGCGAAATGCACTCATTTGCAGACAAATTTGGTTTTGCGAGAGACTCACCTGGAACCCAGCTGAATCTCTCGTTTGTGATATTTCCAGGCAACTGAATGTGCTGCACCAGGCCGCCTCATGTTCCAGTTGCTACGATATTCGACATATCGTGATACATGTATATACGTAACACACTACTCATAAGGTTGCTGAAAATTCTTCTACCGCCCACCACCGGTTTCGCCCTAATTGGGGCTCATCAGATAGGCGCAGTCCCCGAGTTTCTGTCAACCTTATGTTCTACTTGAAACCAAATTGCACGGAATTAACGAAATACACTCATTTGCACCTTTGTAACAGAAACCCCAGACATCCTATGTACTGTACATTATGTGGTGTCAATATGCCAGGAAAGCAGGGAGTAACAGGTGAACCCGGCCACAGGTTTGACACATTTATCAGTGGTCGTGTCCTCAAAATCTCTGGTTAGGACGAAAAAAACAAACAAATTCGACGACCAAATGTCCGACCTGCTCAAATTTCTTTAAACTACCTCGCTTGAGTATGGAGATCACGAGTAGTTAAGCCACCGAATTACTGCTTAATGATCATTTTGATGGCACCGGAAGATGAGAGCCGAATAAGCAAAGCGATCAATAAATAACTGGAGGCTCAGAAAACACGGCCTCATGATTGGCTATTTTGCTACGCTGCCTATCTGACATGAGTCAGCACGCGCGACTGCATGTGTACGTGTTGGTGTATACATGTAAGCACAGGACCAATCGTCCGTTTTACCCAAAACCCTCTTCTGTTAGCGAAATACACTCATTTGCAAACAAATTTGGTTTTGCGAGAGACCCACCTGAAACCCAGCTGAATCTCCCGCTTGTGATGTTTCCAGATTCAGCTGGGTTCTAGGTGAATCTCTCGCAAAACCAACTTTGTTTGTAACTGAGTGTATTTCGCTAATTTTGTGCAATTTGGGTTCAGGGAGAACATAAGGCTGACGGAAACTCGGGGACTGTGCGTAGCTGATGAGCCCCAATTAGGGCGAAACCGGTCGT